>OZ024725.1:3744270-4274270 GCA_964016875.1 Fallopia convolvulus | reverse complement strand
ATCATCATACTAACCCATGTACAGCCCACATCTCTATAAAATATCAACGGAATACAATTTCTTATCCTACATTTCCAGTAGGTAACTTGTAGTCATATATTATAGAAAATTGGAAACTCAGCACATTCACCTGCAGATTTTTGCTGGACTACAATGCCAAAAAATGCTGGTTGAGATCAAATAACAGTAACTATCACCAGTATGAGTTAGTTTTGATCCTATTGAAGCTCCAAATCTAGATTTTGGTCAAAACCCGAATTGATCTTTTGAGAGGGACCTAGGAGTTTTGTGCATACATAATCACCTTAAAAAAATAAAGAACTTTTTCATCAACTAAAGAGCAAGCTAACCATATAGTACAATCACCCTTTAACGTTGACCCTCTCTCTTAACATAAGTTCATCTAGTTAATCTGTTTGACTAAATGGGCATTTCCAAAATGAATGAAAAAATATTGAAAGTTAGGTTTCCAAAAAAGGAAATCTTAGGAGGAATTGGCTCCCTAATTTTAGGGACAATGCTAGCGAAATCTAGCTAAAAAACACAGCTCAAGGGAAGGGTGGATGAGATTAATTGAGAATTTTTTGAATAAAAGATCACAGAGTAGCAGATAATCTGATCTTAATTTGAAAAGTAATTTGAAATCAACTGAGAATTATTAACAAGAAATAACTGAGAACTATTAGCCAACTATACCAATTTTTGGTACTTGAGAAGTACTACAACTGAAATTGTCCCACTGTCATAGCCCAGATCAAGGCAAACCTAAAATGAAGAGTACCCATTTCAAAACGTAAACCGAAATTGTTAAACAAACTATCATCAATCTCAAACAAGCCTAAATTTGAAAACTTGAAGCTGGAATCTGAGAAATGAAAAGAAGAACTCCCAAGTTTAAAGTTTCATATGAAAAACTTAGCCAAATGTCATCTAGTATATGCCTAAGCTCTTGAGCTGTCGATAATTCCTCAAGAATATTAAAGTTCATAATTAATTAGAACTACTAAGAAGTTAAGAACACAAGAAATGATGAATAGAACACAGCAAGTCCTCAAACGTAAAATAATATACAGTATGATCATTTCATAACAAAAGGAATTCAAAGTTGACTAAATAGATATGATGACAAATGAGAGGAAGTCCATGATACCAAATCAGCTATGCTGAAATTTACTTGAATATAAATATAAAAGGCCTTATGCATAGATCAATTTATAAAATGTGAATAAAAAGAGCGAATATTTCATAAATAGCTAGACAATATATCCTATATCCAAACACATAAATAATAATATATACACATCTTAGGCCACAAAATCCCTTATTTAATTTCACCACACACAAGCACACACCAAACAATTACTGTAAAAGGTATGGAGAAACACACATCAGAGTATGGAACCGAGAAATTCCCGTCATTTACTAAGCACAACGCTGTCAACAAATTCCATTAATTATGTACAACAGTACAAGGGGGGACAATTAAAGCTCTAATTAAGTAATTGCTTTCAATTAGACTACGGAACCGAGCGCTCAAATTCATAGAACTTTATACAATAAAACCCTAAACCTATAATCACCGCTCCAAACGAAATTGGAATCAGGCCATAACAACACACAATTGAACGCAATAATAAGGGGAAAAATGCGTAAATCCTGAGCAAAACGAGATTTTGGTTTGGTTTGATTATGAGTTGCATTAATTACAAACTTGCAACTACCAGGTAATCAAATTGACTACACCTGCCTAATTATATTTCCTCAAATTGTGAATTGTATGTTCTGCCACAGTGCCACCTAGCTGGCGTGGAGATACTTAATAAATTTATCGGTGGAACAACACACAGTGCAAACAAAATTGAGGTTGATGAATGATATTTCAATCTCCCCTTTTATCATATATTCTCCAAATTTATTAAGTGCGTAATTAGCCCATTTTGTAATGCACGGAAATCATTTTTTTTTTTGGTTGTAGATTGCAGGGAATTCACTAACCTATAATCACCGTTCCAAACCAAATTGGAATCTGGCCATAACAACAACACACAATCGAAAGCAATAAGGGGAAAAACATTACAAAAATTGGTGTACAACGATACCCTAAATCTGAGATTACCGCTCGAGACCAAATTGGGGTCAAGTAATAGCAACACACAGACGAAAGTAAGAAGAACGAAAACAGAACTCACCTAATTCCAGCAAGCCAGTATGAAGATGGCGACGCTATCAATCTTCAAACCAGTAAGAAGATTGGAGAAGTATGCCGCGCATGCTATGGAGCAGATTGGAGAAGGGCCGATTACGGGGAGAAAAGAGAAAGACGCGGAAAGAACATGAAGGTTAAGTCAATAAGATGAAATAAAAATAAAAATAATAATAATAATAGACTAAGTTATCCCTCTAATCAGATTTACCTACATTTCCATTCCTGTGATTTCAGATTTACACGAACCCAGCCACTTCCATGGCAGCCACTCGTATCGGCGCCCTCCACTAGCGAATTGTCGCTGCCAATTCAATTCACCCTCCTCTGCCGTCATCGTCCACGTACATTCTCGTGCGTCGCCCATCTGCAAATTGGTTTTTTTTTTTTTTGAGGAAGAAAATTATACTATTACTCCGTATTATATATTTTCATGTCTAAAGACATGGTTACAAATAGCCAAAGAGAAGAAAGTAGATATTACACCAAATGGCATTTGAGATTGAACTCGTTTGACCGCCAAATTAATAACAAAATTATAGGTGTTTTTAATGACTATCCACAAGGCTCCACCATCTACACCAAATAAGATAGTATCTCGCTGAGCTGATACATAGCGCGTAAATCAAAATTTTAATATTGTCATATGAATCTTCCGACTAGATGCTCGTACATATGTACTGAAATTATCAGTTATTAATGAGCATTCGTGCAAGTTTGCCTTCACCATACCATCAGCGAAAAAGAGATGTAAAATCGGAGGAGTCGTACAAGAAACTCCAAAGCCATGAAGTGTAGAATAGGAGACATTAAGTGCATAATTAGGTTGAGCCTCATTGGCCACAACCGATGGTGGTGTGCCAACAAAACCAACCCTCTGAAAATAGTGGACAACATTACTAGAATTGGGTGTCAAAGATACAGTAAATGGAATTGAACCTGACCCCGATAGAGCCAAAAGCAAACCCAGCAAGTCGTGGTTAAGTGTAGCGCCACAGTAGAGTTCATTGGACAAATTAATATCAACACAATACCACATAACCAAATCGAGGTTGAGCGGGTGAGCGCCATCGAAATCAAGGAACTGAACAATTTTAGCCCCAATTGCACAATTATGTTACAGTAAATCAGCCATTGTAATAGAATTTGATCTAAAGGCACATATGTAGCCAGGTGTCATAATCCTGTAATCATTTCAATTCTGATTGAGAGCATTGGCTTTATATTGCTATGAGCGAAGCTGTAATATTCATTCAGAAATATACACAAATTCCTTTTCTCTCAAAGTTTTCCTACTTTGTTCATTCAATCTCATTTTGTTGATCGTGTTTCTTCAATTCGATCGATCATCATGTGAGTTTGTTGAGTTGTTGTTCCCTTTGTGAACATTAGCTCAAGTTATCCAAATCAATACAAATTGTCTGTATTAAAGGTATCAGAGCTCAACGACCTGCGGCCATGGCGGACACGAGATCACAAGCAATTTTGAGGGAGACGATGTTGCGTGAAGCGAAGGAAGTTGTAGCTTCCAAGTTCGAGAATCTGGAATCAAAAATTCAGAAGATGGATGCAAAATTCAAGAAGGACATATCCACGCTGTTGAAAGCTATCAACCAGATTTCGTTCAATAGGAGCAATCCGAACAAAAACGATCAAGTTCCAGTGATTAGGGTTGAGACTTCTACGGCAAATCGCCAGGTGTTGCAAGATCCTTCAAGAAATAGAGAGGGATGTTCAGGCGATTCTTGGAGTTGTACAACAATGGCAACTTCAATCCGCATCGGAAAATTTACAGCTATGGGGGATTCACAGGAAAGGAGATCTCGCACCAATTGTTCATACGTGTGTCCTTGTCATGGTGGATTAGTTGATCCAATTTCTGAGTTGAAAAATTTGGAACACACAGGGAGTATCAATGAGTATTATAAAGCTTTCGATTCAATTCGAAAGTGCATTGATCTGCCAGAAGAGTTCTTCATCAGTTGGTTCATCGCGGGATTAAGGTCTGATATGCGAAAGGAGTTACAAAAGAGTCGATTTACATCAGTGGTGCAAGCATATGCACTTGGCAAGATCTACGAACTCGCTTACCCGAGGAGTGTTGTTGTTGTTGAGGAATCGCGTGAGCCTTCAATTGCAGTGCCGCCGTCATATTCTCCATCATTGTCGACGCCGCCGATTTCAGTTCAAGAATTTTCTTCTTCGGCAATGATCATTCTGCCTCCTACTCCAGAAATTCAAATCAATGCTTCATTTTTGCCTATTAAAGCAACATTAACAGAGAATTAGGCCAAGCCTTCACCAACAAATGCTGAAATTCAAAATCCAATTATCAGTGGTAAGTCTTCAACTTGTCAAATTGTCGAAAATCTTGGAATTGAGGTAGTTGGTGGCAATCTAAATCTTGTTGAAAACAAGAATAGAGAAGGAAGGTTGAGGACTGTTACGATCTTGGCTGAAATTGGAGTTGATGATGATTATTCCTTAGAAAATAAGGAAATTGGGAACTCTGTTTTTGATGCCTTTCAACGGCTCGACAAATTGCCTGAACCAGAAAGTGCGTATTTTGATGCATTAAATCATCCGGTTGAGATGGAAAATGAATCAATAGGTTCTCTCATCACAACCCAAGATGAATGGGCAATCCTTCCATGGGATCCTGGAGGACAATATGGAATTGAAAAGGAATTGCAAGCATTGAAGTTGAGTAACTTGAAGTGCCATGAGAGCAGTAATGATTTGTTGGTGCAGCTGGAAACAAAAGCCTCAAAATTTTATGGATTTTTCCTTCAGTTGAAGTCTTGTACGTTCCGAGTGTTTGATCCAGGAGGATGCGATGTTTTGCTCGAGGAAGCAATTAAGGTTTATGAAGACGTTTATGCTGGTAAAAATGATTTGAAAGCAATTGATTTTGTTGGCTATGTGTTGCTCAAGTGTGGGTTTACATCAGTAGTATCGGTATGTAATACATTGATCAAATTTTAGATGAGTAGTAGGCTGGGTGTGGAAGCCGAGAGGGTGTTCAGTGCAATGACATCTAGAGATTTGGTATCATGGGCATCCTTGATTTCAGTTGGTGGGACTTTATTTCTGCAAACTGGCTGTTGGATTTTTGTTGGAGATTGGGTTTATGTCAAAGCTTCATCCATAAAGGCATCAGTCACTGATAATGAGGTCTTCATAGAATTTTCAAGCTTGGAAGATAACCTTGTGGTCAAGGTTTTCTAAAGAGGGGAGATTTGTTACAGTAAATCAGCCATTATAATAGAATTTGATCTAAAGGCACACATGTAGCCACGTGTCATAATCCTGTAATCATTTCAATTCTGATTGAGAGCATAGGATTTATATTGCTATGAGCGAAGCTGTAATATTCATTTAGAAATATACACAAATTCCTTTTCTCTCAAAGTCTCTCTTTCTCTCAAAGTTTTCCTACTTTGTTCATTCAATCTCATTTTGTTGATCGTGTTTCTTCAATTCGATCGATCATCATGTGAGTTTGTTGAGTTGTTGTTCCCTTTGTGAAAATTAGCTCAAGTTATCCAAATCAATACAGATTTTCTGTATTAAATTACGAAGACCAAGTTCCAAAACCATGTGAATCCGGAACTGAAAGCCACTAAACTCACGGTGAAGAAGCAATTGGTCGTCAAACATCCAGGGTCGACTATGTAAGACCTGATTTCTGGCAACTTTGATTGAAAAATTGAAACACAAATCGATCGTTGCCGACATCATGGACATCTGCAAATTGGTTAATTGATATCACATGTTATTAATTTAATGTTAACCTACTATCGCAAGATTAGCAGGTACCTAGGTTAGTATTTTATTATTACACATTTAAGGCCTCGATTGGTTTGTCGTGATATATAAAAAGTTAAACGGAAACGAAATGAATTTAGATCATTTCTAGTGTCATAATATATTTATATTAAAAAAAATCATCCAATAACTTGTGCGTTGTAAAAGTGAGATAGAAGAGAATGATTCTACCATTTTGTTACCCACCCCCTTGGTGGAAAAATGATTGAAGTGGAGCAAACCTCTTTTTATAATAGATAAGAGGTTGTACAAAACAAGTTGATTTTTTTTATCAATGTATCATGACAATAATATAGACTACATTTATTTACATTTCCATGAATTACAACCAAACGGGGTAGTTAATGTAAACATGCTAGTTATTGTTCAGTACATTTTAATGTAAATCGGGAGTTTGGTTCAAACGAAAAAAACTATTATTCTGAAAATTAAAAAGTGCACTATAAAGTATGAAAAGTGCATTACAAAATATAAAAAGTGCAATTCGAAAAGTGTACTACAAAAAATATGAAAAGTGCACTACAGATTACGAAAAGTGTAAATGCGAAAAAGTGCACTCCGAAGTAGGAAAAATACACTACGAACTAGAAAAAATACATTCGTTTCATTTTTCAAGATAAGAATTTGTTTTTGTTTGATATCATTTGTCAAGGTATGTAATTATTGTTTTAGGTATGTAATTATTTACATGTACAATTTGGTAGGGTGTTTACACTAATGGGTTAATACATTTACCTCAAATAGTCGATACGATAATACGAATTCATGTGAATAATTTTGTTACATAAATATTATGCTAAATAAATTATGGACATAATTCTTGTACATGTACACAAATTTGCTCAAAAAAAATTTATGTAGATTATTTTTTGTAGGTTAGTTTTGTTACATAAAATTTTATGTAGCAAAAGTACCTATATAATATACCCTACAAAAAAATTATGTGACAAAGTTTATGTAACAAATTATATAAAATACTTTATAAAGAAAAATTAGCATAATATAAAATTATGTAGAGCAATTCATCTATGTTAATTTTTGTTACACTAATTTTATGTAGGGTAATTTTGTGTAGTATAATTTCTTGTTAATTAATTTATGTAGATTAATTTTCTTACATTAATTCGTGTGTGAGTTAATTTTGTTACATAAATTTTATGTAAGATAATTTTGTTTGTGAAATATAGGCAAAATCCGACAAAATTCTTTTGTTGCTATGAAATGTGTGTTGAGTATTTTTGATCTGAAATGAATGTTCACGTGTTGTTTATATTATGAATTGTTTAACGTCCACGTGGTCGCCAAACAAGAGGCAATATCTTAGGTGTTTGGCGCCAAGCCGCGGAAAATTGTGGCGCCAAGCGACCATGTGGTCGCTAGTTCTATGATCGAATTATCGTCCACGTGGTCGCTAATATTAGCGTCCATGTGGTCGCTAATATTAGCGTCCATGTGGTCGCTAAAGTTTAATGCCACAATTCCCCGCGTTATTTTAGCGGCCACGGTACGTGTGGTCGCTAAATTAGCGTCCACGTAGACACTAAAGTTTTTTTTTATATAAATATTTTGCATTAGCGACCATATTGTGTGGTCGTTAAATTATGGTCGCTAAATCCGCAGAACGGTGTAGTGGTCAAAGGGACTCTTCATATGCTATGCCATAACCTCGGACCTTCCTCAACGTCACAATCTCCAGCTACGTACTAGGTGTTCGGAAACAAATCCGTCGACCAAATCATAAGAAATTTCATCGACGCTGTCGGAAACTGTTGCTTTCCAAATGGTTCATTGAAATACAGACGCAACCTGCTCATGTTTGTTGCATGGGGATTTTTAGAGTTGCGTGGAATTAGCTCATCATGCTTTTATTGTTGTTGTTAGCGCTCTTGAAATAATGCAGTTGTTGTTATGCAAGTATTAAATCATGAGTTAAGCACTGTACATTTTTCAAATCCATGTGTATGTGTGAAATAAAAAAGGATGGACCATTTTGATTCTAATGTAGCAAGAAATGAGTAAAAGAAAATAAGATATATATAAGAAAAAATAGTGTCATTGTCCTTTCAGATTTAGATGACTAATAGACTTATCAAGTTGAAAAGATCATAAGATGATGTAAGTGATCAATATTTTCAAACAAGAATCTGAAATCATAAGTAGAAAAATTCCAAGTACTAATTAATGATCAAACCTAACAAAATCAAGACATGTTTGCCTGATTTATTAAAATAATCGACATACATCACAAAAAATAACAATGTCTATCTATAGAAGGATTATGACAAACTACATCAAAGCCACTATTGAAACTCTAAAGCATTAAAAAAATATCATTTTCTCAAGAGTTTAAACATGTCATAAAAAGCATAACCTCACATTATTTTACTTAAAACATAATAATGTGGGTTTAAATCTTATTGATAATTTTTTGATGACATATTTTTATGTGGTGACGACAAGTGATGATATTTGATGACAACTTTTTTTTTTATGTACGTGTTGATGATGGTTGTATTTTATGTGGTTAAATGTTATCAAAGCCTTTTGAAAGTCATGCAAAGGGCTTTGATAACAATTGATGATAGTTTTTTATGACATTTGATGATATTTGTTTGTCATCAAGAACATTTGATAACAAACAAATCAATGCCATCAATGTCGTCTGATGACACTTATTTGTCATCAAGGTCCTTTGATGATAAAGTTTTATTAAGGCATTCTGTTATCATGACATTTCACATTTTATGATAATTTTGCCTTTGACACATTTTGTCATCAAAAAATTGTAATTAAGACATTTGTTGACACTTTATATCATAAAAAGAGTTAATGATATTTTTTTATCATTAAGGTTTTTGATGATACATTTTGATAAAAAAGTGTCATAAAGGCATTTGATGATAGATTAATAGTAACATTTTCTGTCATAAAAAATATCATCAAGACTTTTAATAACAAATTAATTACAATTTTAACCGTTAATGCTAGTCAACGGGTTGACCGAGTTGACTCTAAGAAGAGGGAAATGGAGAAAATGAGGTGAATTTTTGCTATTTAGCAAATAAATTGAATTATATTTATAAACACCTAATTAAATTTTTATTTCTTATGATTTATTTAATTCACCTTTTTAATCAAAAGACCTTAATTTATTCATAACTTTTATATTAATTAAGGGAGTTTGGTTCTAATGAAACAAACTCTTATTTTAAAACGAATACACTTTTCCTAGTTCGTAGTGTACTTTTCTTATTTTAGAGTGCACTTTTTCAGATTACATGTTTTGTATTTTACAATGTAATTTTATATGAAAATGTACTACGAATTCGAAAAAGTGTATTCGTTTTATGTTTTAGAATAGGAAAAATTACTCAAATTAATACCAACTTTTGCCTATTGATAAAAAATAATACGAACTTTTAAATTAACTAAAAATAATACCAACTTTCATCGTATTAACTAAAAATAATACTAACTTTTAGTGTATTAACCAAAAATAGTATAACGGTGTTTTTTGTGAAAATTTTGGCAAAATATACAATGTGGCCATTGAAATATGTTGGTTGGTCATTAATAATACCAACTTTTGTTTATGACACAAGGTGAAATAATAATTTATATAATGTAAATCGATACTATTTATATGCAAAATGTTAATTTATATGATGATAGTGAGCAATAATCACATCAAAATCTTAGCCATCAATATTTTTTAATGTTTAGTCAATAAAATTTGATAGACAGGGCCGTCCAATACTTTTTCGGGGCCCTGTGCAAAAATTGAGAAAATATATAAAATTAATTAAATATAAGTATGGTTATTAGTTTTTAGCTGATAAAATTAGTCGACTTATTAAACCCTAGTGGCCTACACATGTACAAATTTGTGATTGTTTAATTTAAAATAATTTTTTTATTGATATAGGGTATAATTAGAGAAAAAAATATTAAAATTGTATATATTTTATTCCTATAAATATAAATGTGTAAAAAATTTACTTTTATTGATAACGAGTATTAGAAAAAAAATAGAAAAAAAGAAATTAAAATTATATATTTTACCCGTAATAGTAAAAAGTAAAGAGGTGTCAAAAATATAAAAAATTAAATTATTAATTAACTAATTATAAAATTTTTAACAATCAACTGATAAATAATATTCTAACTATATATTTATTATTGGTTGATAACTAAAATTTTTAAAAATTTACATATATAAAAATACGTAAAAGCTAAATAAAATATTATAATACTAGTCCAAAGTTCAGACCCATTTTTTTGTACGATGGTGGGGCTAAATGCCCAAAAGGCCAAACTCATTTTGATGGGGGCATGGGGCACGAGTTTGTAAATTGCAAGAAGGAAAATAAAATGAGTCCCGCGGAAATTGAACACAGATTTATTTCGCTCTACAAAATAAGCTTCACCATCTGTACAACTAATCAGTATTGTTTTCAACCGCGTGCTATCTAATATATAATATAATTCTAGAATTTGGGGCCCCTAAAATTTGGGGGGCCTGTTCTGTTGGGTTGTTTGCACAGCCCAATGGACGGGCCTGTTGATAGACATGTCATATGTTTTGTCGAAATCTCCACCGAAAATGTTTTTGTACTATTTTTGGTTAATACAATGAAAATTGATATTATTTTTAGTCAATTTAAAAGTTCGTATTATTCTAAATCAATAGACAAAAATTGGTATTATTTTGAGTAATTTTTCCTTTAGAATAATAATTTATTTTATTTAAATAAAACTTTTAATTAAGGAGTGTTTTTTTTGGTTAAAAAACTAAAGAGTGTTTTCAAATTACCCCCGGCCTCCACTACAACAAAGGCTAACCAGACTAAAATATTACGGTTTGAAAATGTTATCCATTAGCTAAAAAATTCCACAGTCCATATATATGTAACTCCAAGTATAAGGGAATAGATAAATTATTTCACATATTGGCAAAACGACAAACCCTACCCACGGACGAAAGCACAACTCTGGAGCTCAAGTTCGATTCGTCGAGAGAGAGGATTTCATAGGAGGAGGTTTGGAGAGATCTCCATTCTTTTTCCGCTTATTGTTTTGATCTCTTCTGTGCAATTCATTAAGTATATCCTATAAATCTTTGGATTTGCACGTTCATGTATGCACTGCATCCTGTTTTTCCATTGTTCCTACGGTTTCTTGAAAGTTCCAGTAGATTGAGCTAAATTTTTTGGCCAAGATTCTCGAATTGGAACTGTTGAGATTGGAATTGTTTTTTCATCGCTGTGAGTTTTGATGTCTTGCATTGATCGAGAATTCGCCCCTTTTAATTATCCCGTTTTGCAGGTGTTGACTCTTACAGGTGGTTCCTTTTGTTTTAGCGAAGGGAAGATATTATGAGTCTTGCGGGCTCTTCTCTTGCTTCTGGTTAGTTTCTGATTTCTTGTTCATATCCATTACCACATTCCAATCTCTGAAGCCCACAATGTGGGGTGTATTTCTCTTCTTTGGCTTTCTATGCCTTTAGATTCCACTTTGCTTGGGTACTGAAGAACTTAGAGACATCATTTCTTTCCCTTTTGTGTATCTCACCTCTAAATTTCATGTCTTGAAGCTGAAATTTGAGCAAGAGTTGGTGGTTGTGAGAAATGAGGATGACAAAAAGCAATATTTAGTTATTTACTGATACATTGACATTGTTCAGTTTCGTTTGTTTCCAATCCCTGGGCAAAGTCTAGTCTCTTGCCTATTGACATGCATTCTTGTAAATATAATTTTGCTTTTCTGAAACTCAATTAGCAGGTGGTGCTGCAGCTAGAAGGGCTATGCAATTCGGGCCAACGCATGTTGTTAAGCCTAAAGGTAAACACCAGGCTACTATAGTGTGGCTGCATGGACTTGGTGACACTGGGGCAAGGTAAGTTTTAATCATCTGAGCTACCAGGAGGACACACTTTCCTTAACACCTAGCATACGTCTTCTTCCTCTTTTTCTTGTGACCTGCATGCTTACTGAATTCCTTTATGTTTGACATGATCAATAGCATCATTTTATGCTCTACTAAATTCCTATCATTTACTATCTATGTTAGAGATGATGAAAGAGCTAACAATGTTTTTTCTTTTCATCTGGCAGTTGGTCCCAAGTCTTGGAGACTATTCCACTTCCAAATGTGAGAAATGAGTAAAATAACATTCTGCAATTTTTCTCATTTATTACTGTTGTAGTTGGTCAATGCCAGAGGTATGCCTTAATCTTTTCTGCTGCAGATCAAATGGATATGCCCAACTGCTCCATCTCGACCCATAAGTTTGTTTGGTGGTTTCCCCTCTACTGCCTGTGAGTATCATCTCTCTTGAATTTGATTCATCATTTTTAAAGGTCTTGGAGTTCCAAATTTATTCATGATGCTTTAGTCTAGGTTCTGCTCTGCAAGCTTTTTTCGATAGCATAGACTTGCAGCTAAGTTTAATGGTTTCACTTTTCAATATGAGTCTCTGCCTGCTGGCATTAAAAGTGTTCTTCAGGTTCTGCTGACTACATAACTGCAACCAATAATGAAAATACAAGTTTAGTAATACCTAACAGGTATATATGCCATAACTATATGCCTAGCTGTACAAAGGTGTAGTTGGGAATGTATAAGTTTAATCTCTGGTAACTACATAACTTCAATTTTAGGGCACAACTTCCTTACATTCTACTTAAGAACCAGTACCAACCACCCACATGGGTGGGAATTATTTCCAACATAAAAATGCCAAATTTTTGTGTTACGTCATGATGTGACGATTCAACACTAAAAGTGTTATTTTCAGATGTTTCAGTGTTTGACTATACTCACAGCAGTACTGAAAGTGTTGCCAGAATTAATCTTTGTTAATGTATAGTTGAATCCATGATTGCTGTTATTTTCTCCTAACTGTTTTTCTTTTTACTGCTTTATATATTAACAGGGTTCGACGTAGGAGACCTTAATGAAGAGGGTCCAGTTGATTTTGTTGGCATGGATGCCACAGCTGCACATGTTGCAAATCTGCTGTCTAATGAGCCAGCTGACAGTATGTCCATCTTTTGCCTACACTAGAAAAGTTACCTATCTAGTTCTCAGCGCCAAGCTATAATTAAGACTAAAAAAATTTCTTAACAAGTTCAATATATTAATAGAGTTTTGAGAATGAAGAAGCATGTGCTTTTTAGAATCATTCTTAGATTTGAAAATGTACTGTGTGATCTGGTGTCAGATAAATGGAAAAAGGAACTTCTTTGAGAACATGGAAAGTTTCTCCTAGAACTTAAATGAATGTCGTTCTGTTGCCCAATACAAAGCCTTTCTGATGTAGAAGGCTTCATTACCACCATTTTCTGAGTTTTACAGTTCATATTCTGTTGCCCTCGCCTCTCCATGCAACTGTTGCCCCCAATCTTATGTGATCTAAGGCATCCTACTTCACTTTAATATTTCTATTAGCTAAGTACCATGCATGTCAGAGTTTTTATCTCAAATGATGACTCAAAGAGATTGAGCACATGAATGATATTTTTAGGCCTCTTTCTGATATTTTGCGTGTATCTGTTGCTTTCTGATGTGATGTGCTTTTTCTATTGTGTAGTCAAGCTTGGTGTTGGGGGCTTCAGTATGGGAGCAGCAAGTTCACTCTACTCTGCCACATGCTTTGTATCAGGAAAATATGGGAATGGAAATCCATACCCAGCCAATCTAAGTGCAGTTGTTGGGCTAAGTGGCTGGGTTCCTGATGCAAAGTATATTTATTGTTAACAAAAAAATACTTCATAAAAAGTTTTATTTCCTAATCTCGGCTTATTTGATGACCGTTTCTCATAGCTCATTTGCAATTTTTATTTCTTCCAGGAATTTGAGCGAAAAGGTAGGCAGTGACGAGGCTGCAAGCCGTGCATCATCTTTGCCCATTTTGATTTGTCATGGGAAGGGTAAGCACCATCAACCATATCAGCATCTTTTTCAGTTTTGCCTTCACCTCTTTTCTCTTATTTAAAATTTTGGGAAAAGGAAAATAACTGAGATCTGGTGATTTAGACATGTCATGATTAACGACCCTTAAGTCAATCAATAGGTAATCATTTCCCTTGTCTGCATACATACCACGTTATATATTTTTGTACATATGGCAGTTGATGATGTTGTCCAATACAAGTTTGGCGAGGGGTCCTCACAGAAATTAAGTGCTAGTGGTTTTCGAGATGTTACTTTCAAATCCTACGCCCGGTATGTGCCTACTTTGGCGTAGTAAATCTACCATTTAAAAAAAAGAAAAGAAAAGACAAGTAGAAGCTTTGTCGCTTAATCCAACTCAGCGCAGTCTCAACTCTCAAGTGTTTATTTTGCTGGAAATTGCAGATTGGGACACCATACCATCCCCGAAGAGATAAACGACATTTGTAGCTGGCTGGCTTCAAAACTGAATCTTGAGGGCTAAAATCTGTTCAACAAGAAGATCATGATCACGGCATTGGCAAAAAAGAACAGATGGTCAGTATCATTAAATGTGCTGTTTAGACCGTATTTATGATGCACACATTGGTTTATTTCTATCTGAATGGTTTGTTGGCTTAAGTTACATTGTTTGGCATGGTTTAAATGTTTGTGAAATTGGGCTGAGGCTATTATGACTATTGTTTACTTTTAAGAAAACTATGTAGGGCTTGTGACTTCTTCTGCCTGATCCTTCATATGAAACATACTTCAAAATTATTCTGTGTCATTTCCTGAATTTGCTCTGATTCTGCATCAATGTTATATAAGCATCATCTCAGAGCCGGCCGGGTTTGATACCTTGGAATTTATTCCGGCTATCGGACTTTCTGGCGGCTTGTGTATCCTTTGGAAGGGACACCAATTATCAAGCGAAACACTAAAAACTATCCACTTAGATGACCGATTTATCGGCATCCACTATTGCAACATGGAAACCTCAAATGAATTGATCATCGTTTTTGCATATGCGACTCCACAGGCACAAGAAAAGGAACAATTCTGGAACAAACTTAGTGATTTTATAAGAACAAGGGACCTCCCATGTATCATCATGGGTGATCTTAACGAAATCCAACACCCAGACGAGAAAATAGGAGGGGCTCGCCCTAACCCAACTCGTTACGAACGACTCATCAAATTCAAAAATGAATGTGATGTTTGTGACATCCCTACTACGGGGAATAAATTTACGTGGAGAAAATCAAAAAACCTAGAGAACACAACCCTAGAGAAACTGGACCGAACCCTTGTTAGTGATCAAATATTACAATGGTACCCCTCTATAGTGACAAAAAACCACGCCTTTTCCTCTTCGGACCATTGCCCAATCACGTGCAATATTCCGACGAGCAACCAATTCAAACCCCAACCCTTCAAATTTGAGATGATGTGGACCGAGCGAGAAGATTTCCAGAACGTCATCAAACAAGCATGGCGATTAAACGCTGGCGGATCCCATATGTTTAACATAACAAAAAAAATACAACTCCTCAAAAGAAAGGCAAAAACTTGGAATAAACAAACCTTCGGAAACATCTTCGAACAAATTAAAAAACTTGATGAAGAATTAATCAATATCCGAAAGGAAATTATTGAAAACAAGAACACTCAACTAACCCAAAAACTAGAGAGACTGACCAATAAACGGTCATGTCTCATTCAATTCCAACATTCCTACTGGAAACAAAGGGCCAAAAACACTCATATCAAACTAAACGACAAAAATTCCAAATACTTCCACCGTATTGCAACCGGAAGAAGAAATCGAACTAACATCAAAGAAATTCGAACATCGGATGGTACACCAATCTCTGGACTAGAGAACATTAGGACGGAAATCAAACGCGACTTCCAAAATCGGTTTAGAGCTACCGAAATTAACCATGGGATACTCCGAGATATGACCCAAACAATACAACGTGAAATAACGGATGCGGACAACACTGAACTAACTAAACCAGTCTCAAATGCAGAAGTGAAGAAGGCATTGTTCGACATTGGGGACGACAAATCCCCAGGGCCAGATGGCATGCCGGCGTGCTTCTATAAAAAATATTGGCACATTGTCGGGCCAAACATTACAAAGGCGGTGAAAAGCTTCTTCCGTTCCGGAAGAATTTTAAAACAAATTAGCCATACTTTCATTAAACTGATACCCAAATGTGAAAACCCCAACTCAACGAACCACTATAGACCCATAAGTCTATGTAATACAATCTATAAAGTTATATCAAAGATCCTCACCAATCGCCTTAAAACAGTTATGGCAAAAGTAATTCACCCAATGCAGGGCGCATTTATTCAAAACCGCAGTATCCACGATAACAACCTTATTGCCCATGAGATTTTCCACTCCTTTCGCAACAAAAAAGGCCATGAGGGGTGGATCGCTGTCAAATTGGATATGGAAAAGGCATATGACCGAATTAGCTGGGAATTCCTAACATTCATACTTAAAAAATTTGGATTCCACGAGACATTCGTGGGGTGGATCCGAGAATGCGTGGAAACCGTATCTTTCTCAGTGCTGGTCAACAATGGACCAACTGAATAATTCTTTCCCCAAAAAGGACTGCGACAGGGGGACCCGCTATCTCCTTACCTTTTCATCCTGGCTGCGGAGGTACTTGCACGACAACTTCACATCTTCAGCATTAACCCGGGTAGTGGGATTGGTATTCAAATCTCAAGAAATGGAACTAAAATCCCCTTCCTTTCCTTCGCTGATGATATTATCATCTTTGCCAAAGCGAAGAACCAAGCTTGCAAAAACATCAAAAACATAATTGACAGCTATTGCCAGATTTCCGGCCAAAAAGTAAACTTTCTTAAATCGGCATTTCAGGTCACCAAAAATACGAACAATACTACTATTGAACAAATTAAACAAATCCTTCAGATCACAAACACAACTGCTCTGGATACATACTTAGGATGCCCAATCATAAATGGCAGAGTCACGCAAAACACTTTCAAACCGCTTACCCTCCGAACTAGGGCTCAACTATCCAAATGGAAAGCTAATTCGTTGTCTCAAGAGGGCCGAAAAACCCTGATAAAATCTAATCTATCGGCTCAACCAAACTACCTTATGCAATCCTTCCTACTCCCAAAATCCACATTAAAAGAACTGGACCAAATCAATAAAACGTTATTTTGGAACAAAGAGAGGAACCATAAACCTCTGATCAGCTGGAACTCAATCTGCCAACCACCTGACCGTGGTGGACTGGGAATTGCCAAGGCAGAAGAAATGAATCAAGCTTTACAAATGAAGCTTCTTTGGAAAATCCTCGCTGAACCAAACAACCCATGGGTCAAAATCGTCACGGAAAAATATCTAAAATCCGATGGACTGATTAACTACCAGAAAAAACGGAACACTTCTTGGCAATGGTCCAAACTGATGAGTCTAAAAGACCTATTCTTGAAAGGCCTCATTTGGCAGGTTGGAGATGGTAAAACCATCCGATTTTGGAAAGACAACTGGACGGGTAATGGCTGCCTAAAACCGAAAGAAAATATTAGTGATTACATGAACTGGGAAGCGAAAGTCGTTGAATTCCTTATGAATGACAATACGTGGGACCAAAATAGGCTCCAACAAGTGCTTAACCCGGAAGACCTCCATAGTGTCATGCAGATCTCCACCACAACTAACAAAATACCTGACAAAATGTACTGGCAACCAAGCAAGAATGGGTGGTACTCCACCCACTCTACCATGCAGTGGATCCATAACAATAAAGGAGAACCACAAAGCAACCTAAAATGGATTAATAAACTTAATATCCCCCCTAAAATGAGAAGTTTCATATGGAAAGTAGCCCGGAATGGGCTCCCTACCAAAAGCCGCCTGGCGGCAAACCATATTCCGGTTGTCCAAGGTTGTGTGGCATGCGATTGCACCAACGAGGACGCAATCCACATCCTACTATCTTGCAACCGTACCAAAAGTACACTAAAGGCGATAAACCCTAAATTTGAGATGATCATTAACCAGATTAACCCATACAATAAAACACTATGTCAAATATTAGAGGAAATCATGAATAGAGCATCCAAGGCTGAGTTCGAGGCGTTGATTTGCTGTTGGTGGAGCATTTGGTATTTCCGCAACAAAGCAGTTTTCGAACCTCAATCTTCAACTATACCAGAGGCAAACGATAATCTATGCGACTTCATCCGTAACCAAAGAAAAGAGTGGAATAACGCCCATAATAAAATAAACATGAAACCAACAAATGATGGGCATCGAACCCGTTGCAGACGGTCCTGTGCCAAATGGAGAAAACCTCCAACAAATTTTATTAAACTCAACTTTGATGGGGCAGTCAATGTTGACGGGGTGGCTTCGTTTGGTTTTATCCTCAGGGATTCCAAGGGCGAACCCATCCATTTTGACGGAGGACTAATCGGTCGACAGTCTGTTCTAAAGTCCGAGACCATCGCCTTACGACAGGGAATCATCGAAGCCACTCGGCGTGGCATTTCCCACATCCAGATCGAAGGCGACAATCTGCAGTTGGTCAAGGCCGTTCTAGGGGACTGGCGCTGTCCGTGGGAGATCGAGATGTTACGTGCGGATATTCACTGCTTACTTTCCCGTTTTCGGAGCTGGAGCATTGATCACGTCGTCCGGGAGTGCAACGCAGTGGCAGACTTCATCGCTGTCTCTTTTCGCCATGTTTCATCTATTCCACTTTCAGTTGACCCGGTTCTTCGGAACCTCATCCATCTGGATGCTCTAGGGTGACCGCTAGTCTGTTAGCGGCCCCTAATCTCTATCCTTATCAAAAAAAAAAAAAAAAAAAAAAGCATCATCTCAGAGCACAAGAGCTGTTCTATATTGAAATGTAAAAGCTTTCCATATCAATTACAATCTGATGATTCGAATTTGGAACAAGTACAGACATTTTCCAATGGCACAAAAACACCATCCTTTCTGTACAATCTTTCACTGTTCTTGAGAGTTCCAACCAAACCTTATAGTGGAACTTCACAACCCCATTAATCATTTTCCCCCCAAAACTTGCCATCAACAAAGAGTCTGAAGCTACAAAATCTCTTGTTTTTGCTGGAAACCAAATCTAAGATTGAAAAAGACAGGGTTGATGATCATCATCGTGTTCGTTCAGCCTCTGTAATGACAGCATGCTTTGGCGGTGAAACCGGAAGAAGCTTTCCTTTGTCAACTTCGTCATTTTCAGCGTATTCAAGATGACTTCTTGCTGAATGATGTCCAGACTCTTCTTCTGCATAGCAAAAGAGAAAATGTGAAATCCTTGCCAGTAAAAATCAAATTTTTACTTCTTCCAAGTACTCAAAACTTACCCAAACATTCATGGAACTCCGTTGGTGAAATGGTGGTCATTTGAAGGCTATCAGGAAGGAAGCAACTACAAGCAGCTCCTGAGATTGGTTCCACACAGAGGATGATTCCTGTTAGCTTATTCACCTAGATAGACAGTAATTTTTTTTTAAAAAAATCCTTACCGGCACGAGCAAGACGATTTACCCATTTGGGTATGCTCTTGCCAGTCAATCTGGAGGCAATGTCTTCAGTGAAATGGTTGCAGTTCTTGTTGATGAGATGGTAAGTGTCTCCATGATAATCGGAGGCGATGCCCTCGATGAGTTGTCTGAATTCCGAAGGGGGGATGCTTATGGAGCCCAGATGTATGGAACTCCTGTAAATGAAGCCTGGACAAGTCTTTGGTTCTACTTCAAATACGCCACTAACCGAGAAATCATGAGCCCCAAATCCATATTCCATGCCATGGACTGTTTATACATCAAACAAGGTCTAATATTTATCATATTTCACTAAGATTATATTTTTATTCATGCAAACAAACAAATATTTAAAAAATGTTCAATCCAGGAACCCAAATGGTGAAAACACAAACAAATCACAGAACTCAAATGACACAAAATTGGTTCAAAACAAACCACCAAGCATAATAGAAAAGAAAAGGAATTTAATTAACCTTCAATTCCGGAATGAAAAATGCCAAAACCGAACCAGTAGGTGTAATGATTAAGAGGGGTGAGATCATAAACATTCAACACCACCTGGGTTTCATTCTCTGATTTTGATTCCAATTTGGAAGATTTCCCTCTCCATCCACCCATCTGATTGAATTCCTTCCTAAAAAACAAGCTTAATTTAAAAAAAAGGAGGAAAAGAAGAAGATGGGTGAATATTCCTATCTCTTCCTCTTCAACGTCAAGAAATTCTTTTCCTCCAAGACAGAAAAAATTCTCTTATATTTTCCGTGTTTTCAGGAGTTTCAAAAGTCATTGTAGAAAATTTAGAATCTTTTCGGTTTCTTTAGGGGATGTAGCAACGTCCAACAAGCGGTTAAAGGGGAAATTAGACAAATGAGGTGTTACTATAAATTTTCGATTTCAACAAATTGTATACAATTCCAATCCTATCTTATCCTAGATCAAACATAGCCAACTAATTTTCGATTCCAACTAATTTTTATGTGAGATCGGGAGTTTGAGGCACTCAGGCACGAATTGAGAAAGCGTGTCAGCCGCTGAATTTTGAAGAAATATTATATTTATATTATACTAGTATGTATTTTCGTACCTTATAAGAGTTTTTTCTTAAATAAAATATTAATAATAAAATATTTTCAAATATATTTATTATCCGAGAAAAATAATCATGTAAATGATTAAATATAAATTTTGAATAAATATTTAAAATCAATAAACTATAAAAGTTGCTTATTTGAAACAATAATATTTTATTAGTATTGCGAATTAAAATAATATTCAAAACATTATAGTATATTTAATATGAAAATAGATAAGTAACAAGATAAAAATATCAATTTATTATATACATGAGATCATTCAAAATAAACTTAATTATAGTGATATAAGACTAGTATGTATTCCCATACCTTGTACGGGTTTTTCTTTACTAAAATATTAATAATAATATATTTTTAAATATATTTATTATTCGAGAAAAATAATCATGTAAATGCTTAAATATAAATTTTTCTTATGATCTGTGTAAAAAGATAAGACAATTATCATATAACTAATCAAGATCTTTTCATATAATGTAACAAATGATTGGATTATAATAATAACGAAATTGGCAAGGAGATTTTCTAGTAATATACGGTTACAAAGATAATAGATATCTAAGTTAAAAAAGGATTCTATATAAAAATTAAATAAATATTCTAGAATGTGTATGATAGCATAAATAATATCCTAATGATCTTCTACCTATCATATCCAAAAAATAAAAGATTTTTTAATAAATAGATTTTCTATCCTATATTCTAAAAACATGGATAAGAATTTATCATATCCAAAAATAAAAGATTATTAACCCCCGCTTTAGGTTATAGTTATGATATGATGGGGTTTTAGGACAAAATTCTTGTCCCATAATGCATGTCCTTATTAATTTTTCAATGCTGTACGTTTACTTTTTTACTTATGGTTTTCAAATTCCAAAGTCTTATAATCTTGATAAAAGAAATTATCTATTTACTCTTTATAGTCATTGGGTACACAAAAATAATTTGTTAAACAATAATTAAAAACATCTATTAGATTGATAGAAAAAGAGGTAAAGTTATGGATAGATAGAAAAAATTAAAAATTTTCTTAATAAGTGTGCATAAAGCTAAAAGCCCATATAATATGGGACAGAGGTAGTATTAAAATAAAAAATTTGGTACGCCGAATTAAATTTGAAAAAACACCAATTTTATATTTGAGTGCTCAAGATATTATAACTAAGTATGTAAGATGAGTGTGTATGAAATGTATGTTATTTATAACTGAGTGTGCATGAGTTAATAATTGGTTGTGTATAATTTTGTCATTGAGTGTGTATTGCCTTTTTAACCGAATGTGCATTGCCTCTTATGTGAGTGATGCATATCATGCATCCATGACTCCGCAAGATGTCGAAGACTTGGTTTGTGTTGCATTTAATTGACAAATTACAAGAAAATGAGCAAAGAAGTTGAAACAAAGAATGCGAGTTATTTAAGAAAGGATTCCGACTATGGTTGAGATGGCTAAGGAGCCAAAATGATTCACCATGTTCAAGCTTAGTTTTGAACACACCTATGTGCAAGGGGTGTTTGCATGCCTATCTTCAGCAGTTTCCTTTTATAACTTTCTATATTTAGTAGAAACTATTTTTAGAGTCTTCAAACACATATGGGCCGAAAATCCTACGTCTTATGGGCCTCTTATGTTGTTTTATTTTCAGATTTAGATATTGATATATATATATATATATAAAAGGAATATGGGATTAGCGGTTATTGTTTAAAGCCGCTATCCAATTTTTTTTAAGAGACGGACCACGTTTTATACCAAGATCCGCGATCCAAAATTAGACCACAATCTTTATTAAAGTGTGGTCTGAAACCCCTACCACGGTTGCATTAAAACGTGGTCCGAGAGTCGGACCACACCGGGTATAGACCGCGTTTTTTAAACCGTGGTCCGAAGTATAAAAAAAACGTGGTCCAACCCCTTCATTTGTTCTAGTGTGTGTGTATATATATATATTAATCTTATTAGGCCAATTGATGATATGCCAAGCTCCATATTGGGCCGTGTAAGACGAGCGGACCTGATGGGCATTTGGCATAAGTTGTCTTGAGAGACAAGATGTCTTGGAGGCCAAGTCAGATTAGTGTGATCAAAATTAGTTGCATTGTTTTATTGTCATCTAGGATTAGGATAAAACTAGTTTTACCCGTCGTACCATGTACGACTACGATTCGGTATTTTATAAACATTATAAATAGGATATTAATAAATTAAAATATAATATAAAATATAATATAAGTAATTTATTACTCGTAAAATGTATACTTTTTAATCAAATATTATATTTTTCATATTTTATTACTTTTCATGTACGTAAATTTAGTGATTATCAAATATTTCAATATATCTATTAAATATTTTATTATCTATTTTTATTAATGTTAAACATTATAAATATTTATCATTAATTTTTTTATAAAATAATATCACTATATATCTATAAATAAATTCGTCAAAAGATTTATGATAAAAGATTTATATTTATTTTGAAATATCTTATCATTAATTTTAAATACTTGTATGAGGAAGCTTTCAAAAGATATTGTTATATTGAATAGATATTTGTTTGATGTTAGAGATAATTTTAAATAGTTAAAAAAGAATTTAATAGAAAGAAGTTATAATAATAAAAATAAAATTAATTTTTTTAATTTGAGGTGGGGCCAGAATCGTTTTGGTGGCTCGAAAAGTGACAACTTTAATATATAGTTATAGATCTTTTTAGTTCTCTAGTTCTCTAATTCTCTAGCTGTCATCTAGTAGTTTTCTAGGATTAGGGAACAATACCATATCTTTACACTTTGTTATCTTTGTAGTTCTTGTAAATTTTTATTTTCCTAAAATATTTAGATAAGCACATTAGTTTCTAATGACATTTGTTATCTTTAAAACTCATAGAAGAATGTTATTCTAGTATTCAAAACTAACAGTTCATAATACTATTCCAACATAATGGACGGAAAACGGGATGTGGTGATTCAACTAAAATGGAATAGAAATAAGGGTGGCTTTGTATAAAAAGTGAAATTAGAGGTGGTTTTTTTTACAACCACTCCAAGATAAGGAATAATTTTACTTAAAAAGTGAAATAAAAGGTGATTTCTTATAAATGCTCTTAATTAAAGGGTAGTTTTCTATATTTTACGATATAACTAAATACATTTGGATTTTAACATGCAAATCATTTTTCAATTATTGTATAATGTAATTTCCTAGCTAGTTGGTTGATGACGATCAATAACAACGTAATTTGTATATTTGGGATGGATGAGATTATGAGGACAACGATTTGATAAGACTCCACCTACAATTGCTGATGATGAACATATCTAATTAGTTGAACAAAAAGTCCCTCTCTAAATTCAAGAGTATATGATTGGAAATTGTACACAAAAAATAAAACATTCAAAATGATGATAATTATGTTGGCTTATCAATCTATCAATTCTTTGTCGTGTTCCCAACCAACTGGGCAAGATGTGGTCAGGCTGCATTTTAACACCGACCCCAAAACCTATTTGATGCGATGAAGAACACCTACGATACCTTCTTTCTTGTCTATGATCGGTCTCAAACTATTACTTGATTAATTCGTTCATAATATTTTTTTATGTCTGGCTTTAAAATGAAAACTTAATTTTGTATCCTTCGAGTCTAATTCACCCTATAGCTAGGCTTTAATTATAAGTTTGGTGCATGGAGTGGATTTAGAGCAAATTACTCGATAGTACCATTTGCTCGTAGCTTAGTTGATATATAAAGTGTGAAGCTTAGGCCAAGCTAAGCATATATAAATCATTCAATCGAACATTAAAGCTAAGAACTTCATCAATAAGGAAAACAAATATTCAAAAGAGTCCTAAAACAAGAAACGAAACATATATGCAATATATGAAAACGGCACAAAACAAGAAAGGGAAAAAGTCCTAAAACATTGTCTCAAACTAGGGTAGGTTAGTCCACAATCCTTATAAAGGAAGGGTGGAAATCAGTTTAGGGAGAAAACAAAATAAACAGATTTTAATCGGGTTCATTCAAGAAGCATATTCCATACCTCCTCAAGTTGGACGCGGGAGTAAGAGTAGTCCAAGCTTGCGATTGAGGAAAAAGTGTTGTTGTATGCCTAATGGTTTGGTGAAGACATCAACAAGCAGAACATTGGAGCAAACATAAACGGTTTTGATGAAGTTTTCTTGGACCAACTTGCGAATGTAGTGATAATCTATGCGGAGATGCATGGTTTGTTCGCTCATGATAAACTGGATTAGAAACCAGTTGCTGAGCAGGTACATTGTCACATTGGAGTAGAATAGGCAAAGGGGTGATAATTTTCAAATCTCGCAGTAATCCTTCAAGCTAGACAATTTCCCTTGATTTTGTGACATGCTACGATATTCACTTTTGGCAGACGATTTAGAAACCATCCTTTGCTTCTCTTTGTCTTCCATGATACGAGGGAGTTTCCCATGACACAATATCTTGTGAGAGATCGGCATGTGAAGGCTCAACTACCTCAATCCAGATCACAAAAGGCTGTCAAAGAAAGGTCAGATTGGGTAGTGTAGAAAAGTGAGCAATTGATGGTGCCCTTCAAGTATCTCAATAGGAACATGGTTGCTTGCATATGAGGCTCTCGAGGTGTGGCAAGGAAATGATTTAGATGTTGGAATGAATATGTAATGTCTGGTCTCGAGAGTGTCAGATATAGTAGTCACCTAATCAGCCTTCAATTTGATTCTGGTTCAGTGCGTTGGGGTTGCCAACATTAGGTTGTAGATGGAGGTTCCATTGCATGGGAAAATTTGAGGTTTTACAATCAAGCAAACTTGCATTTGTCAGCAAGTATATGACACACTTCCTTTGATTGACTTGAATGTCCTTGAACGATCTAGAAATTTCCAAGGCTAGTAAGTAACGAGCCAAGCCCAAGTCCTTTATGGTAAAAGCTCTATCCAAGGAGGATTTGTAGCTTCAATGGTACTTGGAAAGTTCCTAGTTAAGATCATGTCATCCACGTAGACCAATGCCACATTAATGGAGTTGTGTGCCCTTTTACAAAAAAGAGTGTTTAGTGAGTTCTATATTTCATTCTCTGCTTGCTTCTTTAGTCCATAAATAGAACGATATATTTAGTTTGCATATCAAACCATTAGAAAACCATTAGAACCTTTAAGATATCCTGGGGGAATCCATGTAGACCTGGGTCATGGTTCGGGTGAACCGGCGAACCGCCGGTTCAGAAACCGATGGGAACCCGAACCGGAGGTTTCGGTTTATGAACCGGCCGGTCCGGTTCCTCCCCGGTTTCGGTTCCGGTTTTCCCCTCGGAAACCGCCTAACCGGCGGTTCCAAAACCGGGAACCGGCGGTTCTGGTTTCCCCGGTTCGATCCGCCGATTTTTGGGAGTAACGGCTATTTTTTTTGAACGAAAGCCGAAACCGCGATCACGGCCTGAGACCCGCGGTTGCGGTTATTTCAACAGAAAGCTAGGTTTTGAGCCAAATTCAAAACCGCGACCGCGGGTCTCAGGCCGCGGTCGCGGTTTTGGTTAAAATGCCAACGGCTAGTTCAAATTTTCAACGGCTCTTTGATAAATTTACCTATAAATATCCACTAAATGATCTCATTCCCACCCACACTACCAATCTCTCTCAATCTCTTAATCTCTCAAGTTTACAAAGCTCTCTCAATTCTGAATCTTTACTAGGTTTTAGAAATTGCAATTG
This sequence comes from Fallopia convolvulus, assembly GCA_964016875.1. Lineage (NCBI taxonomy): Eukaryota > Viridiplantae > Streptophyta > Magnoliopsida > Caryophyllales > Polygonaceae > Fallopia > Fallopia convolvulus. The sequence continues at coordinate 4,247,908 of OZ024725.1, read as the reverse complement.
CTTTCCTAATTGTTCTTTTAAAAATTTAGCACAATTGTCCTTACATCTTATTGCTTAATTACATATTTGTTTACCATACTTTACTAGTTTACTCTTTTGGCTTACTTCTTTAGTTACATTTTTAAGAAAATGGAAGGATTTCTTAACATTGATTAAATTTTTTGCTCACAAGAGAGTAGCCAACGTGTAGAATTTGCACCTCCTATTAACTTGTCGGAATTTACGAATCCCAATCCCAATGTGGTACAACCGGGATCGTCCAATCCCGATGAAAATGAGGGAGTGGGTGTGGATCATGGATTCGAGGAGCCTTCCGAGACGAGCGAGGTTCCATCCCTTAAATCCGAAATTTTTACAAAACATTTTCAGATGGGAGTTTATAATGCATCTACCAAGAAATTTAAAATTCATTGTAACTATTGTACTAATGTTTACACATGGTTGTCGGGATCGGGCTATGGAACATTATCCAATCACACGAAGAACAAGCACCCCGACAAGATAGGCATGATGCAAGGACAATCCCAATTATCCGGGTTTGCAACTTCTTCTTCCCTTAATCCTCATCATAACCCTCATTTATTTACTTATAACCATAATGATAGCATGTATGCCTTCTCCGAGTCTATTTGTGTTGATCACTTATCATTTAGTTTTTCCAAAAAGATAGGATTTAACAATTGGATGACTAATCATGTACAACCCGCTTATAAACCGACTACTAGGAAGTCGGTCAAAAAAATGTGATGAAAGCATATAAAACCCCTAAGATGGAATTGGTGAAGTTTTTTTGCTCAAAATGATATTAAAGTTTCAATTTGTAGTGATATTTGGAGTGGTCATTGGCAAAATCATTCATACATGGGCTTGACATGTCATTTTCTTGATGATCATTTTAATGTGCAAAAACGTGTTTTGGCTTATAGAGTATTTGATTTTTCTCATACCGCTTTAATGATTAGTAATATTATTCGTACTATTTTGAAAGAGTATAGACTACTTCATCGAGTTTTTTCTATCTCCTTTGACAATGCATCTAACAACACCGCTTCAATCCGAGAATTGGTTCCGCATTGTCAACCAATTCTTGGAGCAAAGTATTTTCATGTAAGATATGTTTGCCATATTTTAAACCTTTGTGTCAAAGATGGTTTAAATGTTATGTCGAGTTTAATTGCTCCTATTAGATATGTTGTTAGTCGTATGTGGGCTAGCCCCCGAACCGCCCAAGATTGGACGACGTTTTGTAGTAAAAAAGGTGTTCCACCCCGAACATTTTCAAAAGATGTTTGCCACCGTTGGAACTCCACTTATAAACTACTTCATGCATGCATGTCTTACAAAGATCTTTTGACTTCTTTTGCGTCCATATATTTTCCCGACAATCCCATTATTTCTCAAGTATGGGATTATTGTTATAGAATCTTAGAAGTTTTGAAAATATTTCATTATGCAACATTAACTTTTAGTCATGTTTATAAACCTTGTGCTCATTTGTTTTGTTTTGAAGCATTGAATGTGGCTGGTGGTTTTTGTGAGGGGCGTAAATTCACCGAACTTTATGGTGCTATTGATGCTATGATAGTGAAATGGTTGCACTATTATAAAGTTACCCCCGACATCTATCTGGTTGCTTGTGTGTTTGATCCTAGGTTTAAGATGAGTGGTTTAGAAGCATGTTTGAATGGTTATTATGATGGATTAGAGTTGGATGTTAATGATGATATTGCTAGTGTTGGGGATATACTTAGTAAAGTTAGAAGATCAATTGAGGAATTGATTATCGAATATTCATCTAGTGTTAGTTCTTCTCCATTACCTCCACATTCATCCTCCTCTTCGAGTTCGAGTGCCCTCGGTGCTACTAAAAGGTGGGGGGCTAATCTTTTGCATACCCTTACCAAGAAACCGAGACATTAATCGCGGATTCGCCTTAGTCCAATTTCCAAGCCCGGTTTGGGCCAAAGCCCAAATTGCGATCGCGTTTGACCATTACGTGGTCGATTAATGGAACCGCGATCACGGTTGCTCATTACGCGACCGCGTAATGGTCAAACGTGTTCGCGGTTTGGACTTTGGCCCAAAAACAAAGTTGCTATTTTTTGGGTCCGCGATCGCGGGTAACGGACCGCGATCGCAGTTAACCATTACGCAACCGCATAATGCTTTGGCCCAAAAACAAAGTTTCTATTTTTTGGGCCCGCGGTCGCCGGCGAAGGACCGCGATCGCGGTCCGTCGCGAGCGATCGCGGTCCGTCGCGAGCGATCGCGGTTGGTGTTTTCCGTGATCGCGGCTTGATTCGGTTTTTTTATTTTTATTTTTTTTTGAATGCCCGATTCCGAACCGGAACCGGGTGGAACCGGCGGAAATCGGAACTGGGATCGGAACCGGGGAATCGGGGAACCGGGCCAAGGCCGGTTCCGGTCCCGGTTCCATGGTTCTGAGGAAACGGAACCGGACCCAAGTCTGAATCCACGAAGGAAGGCATTATTAATGTCTAGTTGGTGTAATGGCCAATCCTTAGAGGCTGCCATAGCTAAGAGAACTCGAACTGTGTGAAATTTTGCCACTAGAGCGAAAGTATGTTTATAATCTTTGTCTTTCACTTGGTTATAACTAGGGGTGTTCAACGGGTTGGGTCGCCCACGACCTGCACTAACCCGACCCACGACTAATGTGGGTCGAGTTTCGGGTCGAATTTTTTTATTTTGCGGGTCGTAGGTCGACATGGGACCCGTAATATTTTTTTAAAAATATATTTTTATAATTTTATTAATATATAAACTATTTTTATAAAAAAATTGGGTTGACCCGCAAATCCGACCCGACCCGCAATGACCCGACCCACAATACTTTTGACCTGCGACCCGACCCGCAATTGCGGGTTGCGGGTCGACCCGCGACCCGCGAGTCGGGTTGTGAGTCGGATCGCAGGTCAAAAGTAATTTTTTTTGCGGGTTGCGGGCCGACCCGACTCGACCCGTGAGCATTCCTTGTTATAACCCTTTGTCACCCATTTTGCTTTAAAACAATCCACTTCTCCCTTGTGATTAAATTTTATCTTATAAACCCACTTGGAACCTATGGCCTTTTTTCCTTTTGGCAATTCAACCAATTCCTAAATGTCATTCCTTTCCAAGGCTGGGATATCTGTCTTTATTGCCTTTATCCAATTTGCGTTTATTTTAGCAGGTTCAAATGACACTAGTTCCATAGTAGAGAAGACATTAAAAAGTGAGTGTACATAATCAGGTGAGTATCCATATAGATCATGCATTGAGACAACATGAAACACCTTTGATAATGAATATGATTTTACCTCTATTTCTTTTGCAAGAACATTTCTATTCCTTGATGGTAAAAGCTCTATATTCCATTGTGTGCCCTTTTTACAAAAAGAGTATAATCCTGCTTTGATTGAGTGAAACCCAACTAAACAAGATGTTTAGTGAATTCTATATTCCGTTGTATGCTTGCTTGTTTTAGTCCATAAATAGAACGGTTTAGTTTTCATACCAAACCATTAGAAAACCATTAGAACCTTTAAGATATCCTGGGGGAATCCATGGAGGAAGGCATTATTGATGTCTAGTTGGTTTAATGGCCAATCTTTAGAGGTTACCATAGCTAAGAGAACTCGAATTGTGTGAAATTTTGTCACTAGAGAGAAAGTATATTTATAATCTTTGTCTTTCACTTGGTTATAACCCTTTGCCATCCATCTTGCTTTAAAAGATTCCACTTCTCCCTTAGTTTATAAACCCACTTCGAATCTATGGCCTTTTTTTTTCTTTTGGCAATTCAACCAATTCCTAAGTGTCATTCCTTTCCAAGGCTGGGATCTTTGTCTTTATTGCCTTTATCCAATTTGCGTTTATTTTAGCCTATTCAAATGACACTGGATCCATAGTAGAGAAGACATTAAAAAGTGACTGTACATAGTCATGTGAGTATCCATATAGATCATGCCTTGAGACAACATAAAACGCCTTTGAGAATGAATCTGATTTTACCTCTATTTCTATTGCAAGAACATTTATTGTTGGCAAGTTATTATAGACAATTTCGTTTAGTTTGGCTGGTGGCTTGACAATTCTCTCTAATTTACATAAGTTTTGCACAGCTTCATTGTCTTAAGCAATAGGCTCAAGTGGTTTTGTCCCATCACACTTAGCATCAACATTCTCTACAAAGTCTTGATTTCCATGATCATGATGAGGCTCATTTGATGTCAATGCTAAGCACTTTCTCTAAAAAAGGGTATGTGATATTGATCATCAATTCTTGAAGAAACAAGTGGCAAATTTCTTTGTTTGCCAACTAATTCACTTTGAGGCTTATCTTTGAATGGGGATTCACTTTCCCTAAAAATGACATGCCTTGCAACCAAGACTTATTTGGTAGTAATATCATATAATTTATATGTCTTTTGATCTGTTGGATAGCCTAGTAGCACACACTTTCTCGATGTGGAATTAAACTTGCCCCTTTGGGCCTTCGGTATCAATGCATAACATAAGCATCCTATTACTTTAAGTGTGAGTAATCTGGTTCTTATTATACAAAACCTTAAAGGGTGTTTCAACCCTATCATTGTAGATGGAAGCATGTTAATGATGTATGTTGCGCTTAAGATGCAATCACCTTAGAAAAATTATGGTAAATTTTCATGCAATTTGATTGATCTTCCCATTTCAACCAAATGCTTATGTTTGCACTCGACCCTTCCATTCTACTCTGGTGAGGGGTGGATCTCTCATGTACAATCACTTTTCGGGAGAACAACTCCTCCACATTCTTGTTAATGAACTTTGTCTCATTATATGTCCTTACATGCTTAACTAATGTTCCAAATTGTGTGCTTACATATTGTAGGAACTGAGTTAGAATTCTACATACTTGCTCCATGTTGTTCATGAGGAAGGTCCATGATCCTCTAGAATGGTCTTCTACAATGGTAAGAAAATACCTTGCTCGATCTTATGTTGGGGTCTTGTAAGGCCCTTAGCGATCTGCATGAATCAGTTCAAATATACTACTGGTAGAGGAGTCGCTCCTTTGGAAGGGAAATTTATGATGCTTTGACAAAGAATAAATATCACATTCGTAACTTTGCAAATTAGAACAATCACATTCTGACAAGTGTCTCATTTTTGACAAAGAATATAGGTGCAAAAAACGAGCACGCATCAGGTCTAAAGTATCCCTCTTATTACAAACTGAACTTATCAAACATGGAAACAAAATATCCTTGTGGACTACATTAAAACTGCCATCTTCAAACTTCTTTCTAGCTTCTAGCTTTCCTTTCGTTGCAAACTTGTATAATCCTCCCTCTTTTCTCCCTTATGCTAGAATTTCCTTAGTAATAATGTCCTGCAATTCACATCCATTGTTTCCAAACTTAAAATCATACACTATTAGTTACCAATCATGACACATAAATCAGATTATGTTTAAATGAAGGTAGATATAACACATTATGAAATGTCAACATTGATGAAAATCTAACAGTTCCATACAACTGAACTTGCTGATTTGTGCCATCAGGCAATCCAATCTTGATTGGGCAATTCAGTTGCCTCAAATCATCAAATAGACTCTTGTCATAGGTAACCTGATTTGTTACCCTAGAGTCAATAATCCATATACAAGAATTTGTCCTAGCAATCAAGTCATGAGACATTAAAGTAGTTTTACTTGTAAAATTAATTACATTTCCTGAGCCAATTAATTACATTTCCTGAGCCAAGACCTTCATCAACTATACTCTTTCCCTTGATTACCTTTAGGACTTCTTGGACCACTATATTCACAAGTGAGCTATCTCCCTTGAAACTTTCCTTTTCTTCTGCATCCATTGGAGAATTGTAGGTGCTCATCTCATGAACATTGGCCATAAGTTTTCCAAATCCTTCAACTTTAGGCCCTTTCCACCACTCAGGATACCCCACGAGCTTGACAAAGTTTCCTTTACATGCCCATTTTCTTGGCAAAAGGAGCATTTTCTATCAAATTTTAGCTTTCTTAAAATCTATATTGAAACCCTTGATTACATACCTACCATAGTTCCCTCTTCCACTGTCCATTTGACCATAGTTTCTATTTCCTATGATGCTGCCTTTATCATTGTCCCCATCATTCCTATTATATCCTACATTTGTTGACATCTTGATTGCAAGACCGTCATAAGACCGTGGAGCATTCCTAGTGATTTGTTTTTGCTTTTCAATTTGCAAAATAGTGTGAAACGCCCAATTCACTGTTGGGAGTGGTTCTATGGACATGGTTGTGCTTCTAACTCTCTTATACGCATCGAACATACCTACAAGGAATTGCATCAATTTGGTTGTAGAATCTCTGTCCACCACTCTTTTCATCAAGGCATGGTTGTAGTGTTGAAAATTCCCACATGAGCATACTGGAATCACATCAATAGCATGTAGCTCATCCCACACTTTTTTTCAACTTATTGTGATAACTAGTCACAGTTTTCCTTCCTTGTATTACTTAATTCCTATTACAACTGATAGATGAGAGAAGCGTTGGACTCACCATACCTCTCAACAATTTCATTCCACAACTCTTGAACAGATGAAGTGTATAAGAAATTTTAGGCAATTTCACTCACCATGGAGATGATAATCCAACTTATCACCATGTTGTCACACCTCTTCCACCTATCAAAATCCTCCAAATCTCTTTCAGGCTTAGGGAAGACTCCGTTGATAAACCCTATTTTCACTTAGGACCTAAGAGCGAGTTTGATGCTCCTACTCCAGGATTGGAAATTTTTTCCATCAAAGTGAGACGAAAAAAGATGCATACCCGAATTATTCAGGTTTGAATGGAAAAATGGGTCGTAGTTGTTACTTGCATTTTGTGTCGTAAATGGATTTCTTCTGAACTTTCCATCTGTAGTCATCGAGTTCCTGTCATCACCAGACATCTCTTTTACAACCTTAGTCAAACAACCCAGAAAGCTCTAGATGAAACAAAATGAACTGAGCGACAATACACTCTTCTTCCTTGTTTGCGCAAGATCTTCACCTCAACGCTATGATACCATGGCAAGCTTAGGCCAAACTTAGCATAAATCATTCAATTTTGTAAAGCTAAGAAATTGATCAATCAGGAAAAAAGATATTCAAAATAGTTGTCTTTACATATATGAAAATGGCACATAACAAGAAAGAGAACAAGACCCAAAATATCATCTCAAACTAGGGTAGGTTAGCCCACAATCCTTACAAAGGAAGGATGGGAACCGGTTTAGGGAGAGAAAAAAATAAACATACTTCAATTGGGTTCACTCGAGAAGCATATTCCACATAAAGACTTAAGGGCAACACAACATGGTTTTATATAGTGGATTTTATAGTAAGTTTTAGAAGTAAAATAATCATAACATTCGTAGTATTTTATACTTGTGGTCTTAAGAGTTTTGGGTGAATTTCATAGCAAAATGTACAAAAATTTTATGAAATTTATTCTTATTATACAAATATTTTTTTAATAAAACTCTCATTGTAGATGCATGGTCCCTAATATGTGGGAATTGGGAAGATAGAATGCCCAAAATTTACTATATGAGCTAGAATTACTCCAAACTTGATGTTCATTATTGATTTTCCCGTCGGTTATTATTACCTTAACAACTTTAATCCCTTATTTAGATCGTGAATTTAATGCATGAAATTTATGATTCAATATAATTTAATACAACTTAATGCATTAAATCCTGCAATCTAAACAAGGGCTAAGTTGCATTACATGTGGAATCCTATAATTTAATAAATTAATTGATTATATAAACCATTTAAGGTAAATTTTTACATATGAAATTAACAAATTAAAGTTTAATATATATTTAGTTAGTGATTCTTCCTATTCAATTTAATTAGGATGGAAATTTATTCAACTTGAATATAACTTATGTACTAGACTTATCACGTTGTGCGTGTGAACAAATATTCCATTGACTGATCGATTCACATGATTCTAACATGAACTTGTTTATTTTTGTATAACACCATAACTAAAGTAAGAATTTATGAGTTTTTCTAAGGCATAATACATAAATGGCCCCTTAACCTTTGACAAATTAGTCACTTTGACACCCCACCTTTGAAAATGTTCGATTGAATACCTAAACTTGCACATTACGACCTATTGAACACCTGTTTAACGATGATTATTCGCGTGCAACTAACGTGCTCCATGTCATCTTGCCACATCATCCATTTAATTTAATAAAACATTTAAAAAGCTTAAATAAATGAAAAGAAGAAACGGAAAAAGAAAAAAATCATTAAAAAGAAAAATTAAAATGGTAGATCTGCATACCTCGATCAGATCTGGTCTCCCTCACCATATTGTCATCTCCAAAAAAATGCAGAAGGCCACAACAATTTATAGACATTAAACAAGGTTGAATTGTGTGTGGCGTTTTCTCTGTTGGATAGTTGGATAGAGAGAGAGATTAATGTGTAAACTCATTTCATAGGGGAAAAGACGGTGAAGATTGAGATCTACAAACGACATCTCCCCTTTCAAGCTTGGTCCCGTTCGCGCAACATCTCCGGCGAGAACGACGCCACCACCACCGTAAGAAACAGCAGCACCGTCCATACTCCGGCGTAGTATAGCGATGTGCTCCTGGGATCCAATCGGAGATAAATTGACTGCATCAGCGACGAAAACATGGTAGATCTCCAGATCTGAGATTTAACTTTGCAACGAAACCTAGATCCGGGTCTGTTTCTTAATAAAAAAAATTAAATCTATATTTTATATGTTCACATCTTCAAAAACCCTATAATTCCCTCTCAAATGGTTAAATTTGCATTTAACTTTCAGATCTAAAACCCAAACTCCATTAACATCCTTTTCAAACTTTGTTTTTTAAATTTCATCTCTTTTCTTTAATCCTTTCCCCAAATTAAGGTCAAATTTGAAATCCCCAATTTCAAATTAATCAAAAATGTTTGATTTCTCATCACAATCTGTTATGAATTTGATTCCGCCATTATCAAACTTCAAAAGTTCGACCCCCCACCAGGAGCCATGACCGCCTGCGGGATTCTTCAACTTCAATAGTTTGCCATTTTTAAGTTTAAAAAAATAAGTATATTTTGTTATTTTTAATTTATAAAATCCAAATAAGCAAATAATAAACTCTCTCACTCTATTTTGAGAGAGTGACATACACGCGTAATGCCACATCAATGCCACGTAAGCGTTCAGGTGTTCAATAGGTCGCAATGTGCAAGTTTAGTTACTCAATCGAACATTTTCAAAGGTGGGGTGTCGAAATGACTATTAGTCAAAGGTCAGGGGGCCGTTTATGTATTCTGCCGTTTTTCTAATATATGCCCATGGGCATACATTAATATGTTCGGCCCAAATTTATATATATGATATTTATTTGTTCTTTTTATATTTTTTTAAAGGATTTACCCGTTCTCTATTGGAGACTAATATATTATTAATGTGTGTCTATGGAATTTAGAGGTGGCAATTCGGTAAATTGGTCGGATTTCGGTAGGGTTATTCGGATTTCGGATCAGTCGGGTTTCGATCAATAACGGGTGTGATCGGTAATCGGGTATTTCGGGTTGGATCGGGTCGGGTGTGTTAATTGTCAGCTACATCGGGGTTATCAGGTCAAAATCGGTCAAGCAAATCCGGGTTTCGGTTTAGTCGGATTTGTTTAAGTCGGTTTCGGGTTGAGTTAGTTTTTCCAATTTTCAATTGAATCCGATTTAAGTTGAATAGGATTTTGGTTGAATTAGTTCAGTTAAATCAAATTTTGGTTGAATTAGGTCTCGGTTGAATTTCGGTTGAAATCGATATTAAGAGTTCAAAATAACTTCATTTAAGTGATAAAAGTTATATGAATTTAATGAATGGGTCATAATAATATTAAGAATTGCTGTATTTATAATATACTATTTAAATTTGATATGAGTTGTTAAAGATGAAATAGGCATTTACCATTTGTAGAATAAATCAATTAATATTTGACCGACGAAAAGTCAATCAAATAAATAGATGATGACAATTTACAAATTCATAAGATAGAATATTCACATATCACAAGTAACGATTGTATGATATTAAACATATGTAAGATTTTATAAGCATAATAATTCTTATGATATTGCAATCAACTAATTACATGTTACAACTAATGATTATATGATGTTATACACCAATAATTTAAAATGATCTCGGTTCATAAATAATAATATTGGAATCTATGACTATATTAATGAGACTATGGTAAGTAGTTCTAAGGTCATTAAAATGATTTCAATCATTACTATATATTAAAGCGTTTGTTAAAATAATATATAAAACAAATAATTTATAGAACGATTTCATATTAAAATATATCATTCATCTTTTTTAAATCAATCCGATTAGTTGAAATTTAATCGAATTATCTTAAATTCTTTATATTTATATATATTGCAAAAAGTATTATATTAGTTTTATTTTTATATAGGATTATTTTTTAGATAAGATATATATATAATTCTTAAAATATCCTTTCCTATATCAATTTTTAATGATTATTTTTAGAAATGATAGTTTTCTTAGATAAGATATGTATAGTTTTTCTAAAATATTCTTGCTTATATCATCAGTTTGATCAAAATTTAACAAGTACAAATGCATAATACAATAATTTTATAAAATTTCGTACAAGGTGTGAGAACTAAGACAATTTCATACTAATGATTGTACGAGATCTTATATTCATATGATCTTATATATTAATAATAAATAAGATATTAAAATGATTTCAATCCAATATCCAAATAATAATCCAAATAATAATCCGATCTCTTATACATTAATCATAACTAAGATCTTATTCAAGGTTTCGGATACAATTGGGTTCGGGTTGTTTCGGGTGTAATTGGGTTCGGATTGTTTCGGTTTTTAGGTACAATCGGGTTTGGGTTGCTCGAATTCATGTATGTATCGGGTTGGTCTTTTCGGATATAATCGGTTTCGGGTTGCTTTTTAAACGGGTTGCTTTCGGGTTCGGGTTAGAATCGGTCAGATCGAATCGGTTTCAGATTTCATTTTGTAAATTTTTTCGGACAGCGGTCAATTTTCAAATCGGATTGTTCGGTCAGTTATTTGGAGTCGGATCAAAATTTTCCACCTCTACTATGGATACACAATCGAACCATTAAAATAAACTATGTTAAATAAATTGTATGTAAGAAAAAGGCTTACGAGCATCTAGTCAATCGATTAAGTATGTCTCTATAGGCCAGTTTATATTCAGAGGTTTTTTATTCGGCTTTTGTGTACAATGTTCTTTGTTAAAATCGTATGTAAGTAAAAGTGGATGGAACTTGAGTGTTTAATTTGGGCCCATATAAAATATGGATGCGGTAGTAGCTGCCCATCATAAGATGCACCCTTTTCAAATTAGGTAATAATAAGATGTGGTGCAACAAAATAGAGATAAGTGTTTCACACCAGTACGTGTAATTTTCCACTTCTATATATTCTGGGATAAAGAAACTAAAATCATTCATCGGCCTATATATTTACCCTAATTAATCTTTTTTTTTTCAATACATAAAATTGACTAAGAATATATGCAAGTTCAGTAATTATATTATGACAAAACTTTTCACTACGTACTAATCACATTACGACACTTAAGATACACTATAACATCATCCCAACAAATACTAAATGATTCCTGTAGATCACTTAAAAAAATGTGGCGGAGATCATTTATAAAATATGCATCTTTTTTTTATGGTCGTAAAAAGTGTGCATCTTGTTGTGAGAACATGTCAGTGTGGGCATGATCTTATGGTCAGTCAAGTCACTTTGAAAAGGAAAAATATGCAGACAGGAGATAGATCATATCGATGAACATTGAATCTACTTGTAATTAGTGAAAACGGTGGGTGCATACTGCCATTGCATTTTCCCCTCACTGAGCTTCCCATTTCTTATTGTCCATCGGTTTATCATAAGGAAAATTATTTGTAATTTTTTGGTTTCTTTTATATTATTTGTTTCTAATTAAAATACTTTTCTACCCACAACCATCAATTACATTATAAATATAGAGTTTGGTTCAAATAAAACAAACTCTTATCCTAAAACGTAAAACGAATGCACTTTTCCTAATTAGTAGTGCACTTTTCATTCAAATGTGCATTGAAAAATACAAAAAGTGCAATCGAAAAAGTGCAATACAAAAAATACGAAAAGTGCACTACAAAGTACGAAAAGTGCAAATCTAAAAAAGTGCACTCTGAAGTAGGAAAAGTGCAGTATGAACTAGAAAAAGTGCATTCGTTTCAGATTAAGAGTTCGTTTCAGGATAAGAGTTCGTTTCATTTGAACCAAACTCTCTAAATATATAATGAGATGTACATGTTATAGATAAATAGTTTGTTACATATTGTTAATGCATAAAAATTCGGCCTTTAATACACTAATTGAATGTTTCTTTCCTCTTCTGTTTCTAACTGATTCTCTCAGCTTGTGACCTGCAAAACAACGGACACAGGGGGCGGGGACCCCCTAAGGCCATGTGTGGTAGTTTCTTGTATAGTACTTAAGGGTACTTATCAATTTTTTGTTTGAAGAAAAAAGAAAAAAAGCTAAGTACTCAAGGGGGCAGTGCTTGTACATAGTGGCGGAGGGACATTAGGTCCAGTGGGGGCTATACAACCCCCACTCAACATTTAAAAAATATTAAGAATATGTAAATTTTAAAAATATATAAAAATACTAGGTTATTTGATTAAGAATGCTTCATTTAACTAGAAAATATAATTTTTTTTATAAAAAATAAAGAAAAAAGGATTTTAAAATACATATTTTTTATATATAAAAATATAAAATTTTAAGAAAAAGTACAAAATTTTCAATATAAAAGTTTTTTATACAAAAAAATTTTTCTTCAAAAAATGCATAAATAAAAATTATGTCATTTGAAAAATACAATTTTTTTTTTCTATAACCAAGAATTTGATCCAGAGGAATTTAGCCCCATCTCGATCAAATTTCTGGCTCCGCCACTACTTGTACAAGCACACATTAAGCACTCCACACTTCAACTTGTGGCCAATAAACTTTTGCCACATGTCATTTAATAAAGCTTGTGTAACATTGCAATGATAGAATAAATACATGATAGAAAAAAGCTAAGCACCCAAGGAAGTTCCTCTATTGGACATAAATAAATAAATGGGTGCTTGAGTTGGATTCAAAGAATAGAAAATATTAAATAATAGCTAAGTACCTTTAAGTACTTCAAATAAGAATCTCCCATTGTATATGGTCTAATTCACCTCCGATGCCTAAGTCAAAAGAGCAGTTATTGAATTGAGCGTCGAGTAATAACAAGAAAGCTAGAGATCCAGCGAGTATGAATCCCCTTGAACAGTCGAGCTAAACGAATATTAGTCTGTTCAAGCTCTCAATAGGTGTTTTCAATAGCCGGAGCAAGTTTCAGTCTATGAATCAGTATGTTTTCTCTACATGGCGAAGTGGTGTATTTCTAATGAAAGGAGAGTCAGGGGGCCGAAATCTCTATCAATTAGGGGCGAAAATTATATCTCCTAGGGCTAGCCAACTGCCTTAAAGCCCAAGTAAGGAATATTCTAATCTCTTCTCCAATTTAATTCTATCTTTTAATGAAAGATAAAATCTCCCATTAAATTGCATAAACATCATATTAATATAATAGGAAAATAGATAAAAGATAAAAAATGCATAATAAATAAGAAATATCTTTAAAGTGATAGATAGGAAAATAATAATATGGTAGCTATTTTTTACCCGTTCACACATATAATAGCCTACGTGGCATGTATTTCTTCAGTGTATGGGACAAGTTGAAAATCGTTGTACCTTATCAAAATTAAATCTCTATTATTAAACTGAGTATAGCTATTAAGTCGTGATTGAACTCAAAAAAATCGTGCATTCCAAAGTTAATAATTTTATAACTAGGAATGTAAAAGAGGATTTTGATTGGTTTTCTAACTCTAAAAGCAGTAAACAAACAATTAAATAAGTAAACAAGTTGTTGAATCAAGTAGAGAAATAATTTTCATTTACAAGTATCCACTTTTAGTTTAAGTTCATTAATCATTGATTTATCATCAAGTATTTCATATCCAAAGATTATTCCTATCCTAATCTTATGCAACTAACAAGTAACAATCCTTTCAAAAACTTAAAATCAAACAATTATGAAACGATCATAAATCAATTTAATACTAGTGTTAAGAACAAGGATGATTCAGGATACATGCAACACAAAACAACGAGTTAAGCATTCACATACAATCAATTCTCTTTCTCAATTGTCTTAATCCAACGAGTTCAAAAATAATGAGTTTGTTGCAAAAGATGGAGCTTTTCAACGAGAAAATCTAAATCATAGAAATAGAACATAATCAAAGGAACAACACTTAATTTAGAATAAATCTCACAACTTACTTAGTTCAAAAGTTTCAACCTATGAATGCAACAATAGAGTTTAGTTCTCCATAGAAATTGTGAATCTATCTAGGGTTTCTTCCAACTAGAATGGAAAATAATGATCATAGAATAATAAACTTAACCAAGAAACAAAGGTCTTAAAGAAGTTAAAACAAACAAAATATCCAAAAATAAAACAATACTAAAAACTAAAGATAGAATAAACCCGAGAGCAAATCTCGTCCCGCGCCCACCCAATAGTCCCGCGATCATGATAGATACCCGCGGTCGCGGTTATGTTCAACTTCAGAAATCTCGAGTTGGTCTTCAATCGCAATCGCGGTTTGCCACCCACGGTCACGGTCTTGACTTGTGCATTTCCTGAGGCTTCTGTTGCTCATCCGCGGACGCGGTTGTGGACCCACGACCGCGGTTCTTCTCTCCAGTTTCTAGAACTCGAACGTCAACCACGATCGTGATTTGTCACCTGTGGTTGTGATTCTTCTGCAGAACGTCTTCCTTTGATTTTTGCTTTCAAGCCTTGACTTCTTTACTTTTTCTCATAATCTCAAAATACAAAATGTGATCATAAAACTAACCTAAGACACTAATAAAATGTACTAAAGAGTCCTAGTTATACTGTAGAAACTAGAGTGTTGGTTAAGTGAGAGTTGAGATCACTATAAATGACCATATACGATTAGTGTACTCAAAATTCATCTTGGTAAGCTATGATAGTGTACGTTTGAACCTTCTTCCTCCTTAAAAGACCCTTCTTTAACTTGTAAAATAATAAAAAAGAGGATTGTACCCCTAATCCACCTCTGATGCCTAAGTTAGTAAGGGTTCAATTGCACTAAGTGTGTTCTTTTATAAAGGGGTATTGATGTGTGTGTGTAAATAATCACAATAAGATCATGTATTATTATTAATAATAGTATGGCTTGATCAATAAAAGATGATCTTAACAACATGTATGCATAGAGGGAGAACCCCATAATATCACATGAAATAAAAAAGTGTTTTGATTGTATATGAGTTGTTTGTTCCTTTGGGAATGAGGAACGCTAATGACTAGACTAGCCTTGAGTTACTATCCTTTTGGATGTACTACTTATTCTCTAGATTAGCCTTGGAGTTTTCTAGAGTAACCAAACTAACCTTCGGGTCCATTAGTGTTGGGTCTACTAGTGAATATTCCATAAATTTCGGGGTGCATATTTTGTTTGCTATGGAAACACTAATGAATGCATGAATAAAGAGTAGTTAAAATTCTCCTTGATATTGGGAGTGGTTAAAACTCTCATGGTTGCTAGGAGTGGTTAAAATTCCCCTTGATGCTACATACTTTGTGGCATGATCACATTGATCACGTTCATTATAATTGCATGATGGAAATGTCTAAGGAGGGATTGATATATTCCTCTAGTTGATCTTAATATCAAAAAGTGCAAGACATGCATGTTGACTAAAATTACTAGACAACCCTTTAAGAGAGTTGCAAGATCAACGAAAGTTTTGAGGCTGCTACATAGTGATCTATGTGATTTGCATTCGACGCCTACTTATAGAAATAAGAAGTATTTTGTGACTTTAGTTGATGATTTTTCACGGTTTTGCTATGTATACTTATTACTTGCAAAAGATGAGGCCTTATACAAGTTTAAAGTCTATAAGACTAAAGCCAAATTACATTGTAGTGATTTGATTAAATGCTTGCGTATGTATCGTGGGGGTGAATACTATGATCCAAGATATTTCTAGAATGTGGTATTATCGATCAGACCACGTCTCCTTATATGCCACAATAGAATGACGTGAGAGAAAGGAAAACCCGAGTTCTAAAACAAATGGTAAACTCAATGTTGTCATACTTTACTTTGAGTAGTGGATTTTAGGGAGAAGCATTGCTAACCGCATGCTATATCCTGAATAGGGTGCCTGTCAAGCATTGTAAGAAAACACCCTATGAATTTTGGAATAAAAGAAAACCAAACTTGAGTCATCTTCGAGTTTGGGGGTGTTGTGCAATTTTAGTATCACCTTGAGTACGCGATTTGGTATATTTGGGTAGTCTTGTATTGTTCATGATTTGGTCTTAGCCACATATAATGAGTTGGGTAACACATGGAGGATGTGCTCAGTTGGACTAAGTACTAGATGGGTTTGACAAAGGAAAGTGTAGTCCGATCAAAGTTGAGGGTTCAAAGAACCTCAACATGCGTCGTGGTGGCTATGCAACGGCGCGGCTGCTAGGGGAGTAGTGGCATATCTGGGAGCGGACAAAATGGGAGTAGTGGCGCATCCGGCAGGGGGTGAGGAGGTACTATAAGGCGGGATGGGGGCAGCGGGTAACGATGAGCGATTGATGAGTTCATGAGGCGGATGATGACCGATCCACCAAGGACTGAGTGCCCCCAACAATTCTGCAACTATTGTCTCTGCAAAACAAAGAACAATAAGCAAAGAAGCAAGGGGGAGGAAAGGGTAGGCAACAACAACGTCATGTGCCCCAATTTGTGCAAATTGTCAATCTAGGAACAATATGCCTTAGATTTTTTTCTGGCCTTTTTTCCTTGGTGCTCATTTTGTATCTTTTTTATTTTTTTTTTCAAAATAAGGAAGTCATTTTTTTCAAAGAAAATAGGTCAACAAATCAATAATTCCCAAATCAAACACAATTGCCCGATTTTGAGAGGGTATCTTGACAACAAATAAATTTATAGTCAAGACCCCGCTGTATAAAGCGAAGTCATGATCATTGTTGGGTGAATTGAGACCATACTTGTTTGTGCAATTGAGACCATTGTTGCAATATTAGCTAACCTTGGTGATAGGTTTTTTTTTTTGATGAGTCTCGTTATTGCTCTTTAAAGGAACAAATGGCAGTTCTGATTAAATATGTAAATAAGCATGGACAAGTGATGGAATGATTTTTAGGTTTGGTTCATGTGAGAGAGACATCTGCAATATGTTTGAAACATGGTATTGATTCTTTGTTTACCAAACATGGTTTATCTTTATCTAAATTGAGAGGTCAAGGGTATGATGGTGCATCAAATATGAGGGGCGAATTTAATGGCTTGAAGGAACTTATTTTGAAGGAAAATCCTACTGCTTGGTATGTGCATTGTTTTGCACATTTGCTCTAATTGATAACTGTTGTCCTATGCAAGGTGATCAATATGCTTAATTATGACTTGTTCAATTATCTTGGAATAATTGTGAATGTATGTGAATTTTTTTGTAAAAGAGAAAATAATCTTTGACAGTTGGAGCATTCAAAAAAGGTAATAGAGCTTGAAAAAGAGGAAATTTTGGTATTGGAAAAAATCAAGAAAATTCTTTGAAAATACCTAGTCATACTTGATGGGGATCATATTATCTTAGCATACCCCACCTCAAAGATATGTGGTATAAGTTCTTGAAAATGTGTTTAAAGATGGCACTGAACGTGAGTCACTTGCCCAAGTCAGAGGTGTGCTTCGTTAAATGCAAAGTTATGAGTTTATCTTTCCTATATTTTTGATGAAGTGTCTGTTGGGTTTGAAAAATGCATTATTTATAACTTTGCAAGAAAGTGATCAAAACATGTTAATTGCTACCAATCAAATTAGAGGTGTGAAGGATGAGTTGCATAAGTACAAAGATTTTGGGTGGCATGGTTTAGTATAAGAAGTGGAGACTTTTTTCATACTAATGATATTTCCATACTTAATGTGGAAGATATCGTTCCAAGGTCGGTTCGTGTGAAGAGAGACGAAATAACCATCCACAATGGAGACCATTACGAGGTTGAAATTTTTATCGAGGTAATAAATTAAGTTATAACTTTATTCTACATCTCTTGATTAAAGTTGGGTATTAATTAATTTAATATCTATCCTTGAAATGCTATGTTATTAATTCAAGTCTACTAGAGTTCAATCGTCGGTTCTCTAAAGCAAGTACAAATTTGCTTAATGGCTTTATATGTCTTGATCCAAAAAGTGGATTCTCTAATTTTGATGTGGAGAAGCTTGTTCATCTTAGTCATTTTTATCCAAATTGAATGAATTTTCATATATGGATCGTTCATTGATGCCTCAAGAATTCGAAAAAGGGATGAACAATTCTTTGATGCTTATGACTTCGGAAGTCTTGCAAAAGAACATGAAGGAAACCACAATAAATAGACTATTTCTGTTGATCTACTATTTGGTTGAATTAGCTTACTCCTTGTGGTTGCTACAACATGTGTTGAGAAAGTATTTTCTGGCATGAAATATGTGAAAGAGTGATTTAAGATATAAAATGTGAGGTGAATGGTTGAATGATAGTTTGGTGGTATTTATCGAGAGAGAGAGGCATTTGTAACTATTGAACACGAAGCTATTTTGAATCGTTTTCAAAGTTAGATACTCAAAAATGTTATTTATCTTGTAGCAAAGAATCAAATGTCAATTATTCTTGGTTAAAGCTCGACCCCTAATCAGGCGATCATGGATTTGCCACTATGTCTATGGTTTGCTGAGTCATGTCGCGACGTGATGGCTTGGCACGCACACCGTGCCATGCCATGTTCCATGACCGATTCCATTATGCGAAATCATGGTGTGCGTCACTTTGACTGTTTTGGCTATAACTTTGGATTTACGCGAGCATTTTGGATACAGTCTTTTGCACTGGGCTAGTTAGACCATAAGGAATAGATTGGAAGCTTGAACGCCTAGTAAAGCATGATATGACCAATCTAGGTATGCTAGCTAAGGTAGCTCTCGACTTGTGACACTTAGCTTGGGCCATGGGCCGGCCCACTAGTGCCTCATGGGCACTTGACGGTTCATGGATGTTTAGAGTGGTTACTAGCAATTGAGGGTAGTTGTTTCCTCTTTATGGGCCACGCCTCTTATGAAAGCCCAACAACCTTCATCCTTATCCATTCGGCATTACAAGCGGATACCAACGGTTACTTTTCCGTGTTGGACATTTTTGGATCATTTTGGACTCTATAGCTGGGGCCCTTGCCTATAAAAGGCATGAAATGGGCATTTCACTTAGACTTGTTCGAATTAGAGAAACTCCATCTCTATTTTGTATTTACTTTAGCCAAATTCAAATTCACAAGTCGTTTCTTGCGAGTTCTTTGCCCGAATCACAGGCGTGTTGGTGGTCATATACTTTTATATGAAAAATCATTAATCGACTTTACCATATATCAAATCATATCACACTTTGAGTGTACGAAGCCGGGATTTACCACCTTTGGTCCCTTGTCAATCAAAATACTATACTATTTGTTATTTTAATTACTAACATAAATAAATTATTAGCCAATTTTCAATTAACCAAAACTAGATTTAAACCACATACGACCCTTACCGACTACGAACTAATAATAATGCGAGGGTGGAAACCGGAGTAAGAAAATGTATGGGACTCTTTGATGGGGCAAGTGCATGTAGGGTGTAGTAACACAGAAATTGCTAGCATTGCAGCCTGAAACTGAAACCAAAAGTGAAATATATGACAAGATTGTGCCGAGTAAAAGGGGAGAATTGAGCTGAAAGATTTGAAAGATTTTTGGATTCCTCTTCCCACTTGGTGGATATAAATTTATATGATAAGCTCCCATGACTCATCTATAGTCTTATACAGTAACACTAGTACTATATACTTCAAGCACAAACACAATCACAGGATAAATATATAGCAAGAGGGGACAATACCAAAGTTAGTTTTGTCATCTCATCCTAGCTAGCTAGCTTTTTTCCACCACTCCTACATAGATAGGCTGTATATTCTTCGGAATGGCTTCAATTCCCCATATCCCATTATTAACCCTTAAAAGTAGTAAAAACTTTGAAATGACTGTGCTATCTCATGTTACAAAAGGGTAAAGATTTTTAAGGAGGTAGTAATATAATTTTGCATGCAGACGTAGTTTGTCAGTTCTAACACCAACATGATAGAAGGGAGGTTGACAAAACATATTTTGATTTTTTAAAATTAAATACACGTATTTATCCATGTTAATACCGGATAAGATTTATATAATTAAGTAAGTTAGTGATTCCATTATTGTGGCCAATTACAAAAGAGGGGCCGCATATAATTAATATTTGATGCATGGAGAACACCAATTCAAGGTGGGATGAGATCGAGCCCATAAGTCTCTAGCTAGCTATAAAGTACTTATACAATCAATTTGAGGTTTAGGTATCATTTCCTATAATTGGGTTGTAACATCACCAACAACACGCACCACCATAGGAGAAACCTAGAAAACCTTAGTGTAACATGAACTAGATAGCATAGAAAACATAAATTGTGTATACATATATATCTTTCTTTATTCTTTTTGTAAGGTGGACAATGACTTGAAACTTTGAAAGTATTGGTCCAAAAACTAAAATGCTTTCTAGTGATTCAAGACAAATTTCCTGCCATGGACCCAATAGGAAAACATAACTTTAAGAGTAGAAAATGATAAAATATTATGTTTTTATTTTTGTAAAAACAAAAAAAAAAAGGAAAAAGAAAAGGCAAAGTCACAAAGTTTGTAGGTAAAGATTAACACGCACAAAAAGGCACAAGTGTTGAATAGAGGAGTTCTTTAGAAGAGAAAGAGAGGTGCGAACTAAGGTGGATATAAATGGGGCATAGGTGCTTCATGTGCTCCCCTCCTTCCAAAAAATCACATTCTCATACTCACCCAACCAAATTTCATTCAATAAATTTTACTTAAATTACCCACCTCCCTTCCACTTCCAATTCAAGTATTTTTTCAGTCCTTTTGATCCTTCCTAATGCATGAACCAAACCCTAGTTCTATTACTATCTATATTTATATAAGTATAAATAATTAATCATGTATGTAATTCATGTCACACTTTGGGACGTCCTTTAAATTAAAGAGTGTGTATATATATGGTAACAAATCGTAATAGGGGTATCCAAAGTCAGTTTACCATGTTTTGATTCGGTTGATGTACTATTTCAAAAGCATGGACCATTATTATAGGATTGTTTTTGACGGATTTCCTCTATTCTGATTAAAACCGACCTAGTCCTTTGGGGTCTTATTTATAAAGATGTTTTAGGATAACCCCCTTCTCATTAGGGTAGCCTCTTTAATCATGGATGATTTAGAAAAATCGTGAATGTGTTTTCAATATCTTAATATGCTTTTTTAATAAGTCCAAATTTAAGATGTCCACTTCTATTTTTCAAGACCTCGTGATGTCTTTTTCGTTGTTCTCCTGGCGGAAATAGCTTGCTCCTCTCTTGTGTGAATTTTTTTTTATTCTTTATTGTTTATTTACTTTGCGTGTTTGCTTTCTCACACCGATTTGCCTGGCTGCCGATTTTTCAGCATTATGATCTACGAGGACCTATGTAGTAGGTCGAATCAGTAATCACATTGTGTGAGAAGATACCGATAATATAGGATCATGTACAAAGCATAGCTAGTTGATAATTAAGTTTGAATATATGTCTAGTTAATCTCCTCGATTAAATAAACAAATCAGAAATGGTAATGGGTTAATGATTAAACCCTTCTTTTGGGGTATTCTAGTAGTGAGAAAGCGAGGTAGCCTATTCAAAAAAGCCTGGGATGTGGATTCTTGGCGATCTTCATGCTCTTGCTTCAATACATGGTACACTACTACACTGTAGTTGAGCTTATTTTAAAGCTCTTCTTTTGCTCTCAGCTCACCCTTTTTGATTATTTGATTCCCTGCTTTAACTTAAAAATTGCGTTGTTTTCGCAACCAAACATTCCTTGGAAACAATCCTGTGTTACCACTTTTAGCAGAAACGCCAAACGCCTTTGACCAAAGATGACTTATTGTGTTTGGTTTAGCTAGCTAGGTTTTTTAAATTCAGGTATAACACAAGTACAAGTTCCAAGTTCATCTTTTTTTTTTAATTGAAAGAGTGATTCGATCATTCATAGATAAAATAGTTGCAAAAATATTTTTAAGCAAACCTAGATTTTCTAGGACTTGAACCAATCTAATTTAATTTTCAATAAGAATTCTTGGATCTCCCTGTTATCCTTTCTCTATCTTGCTCTAATGCATTTTCTAGGAAGATTTGTGCACATTCGTACACATTCTTCAACATTTATAGCTTCTCATTTAAACACAACTATATTCCTAGATGAACATATGTAGTACATAGCTATAATCTTTGCCCACTACAAAACTTCTCTTAACATTGCTTTAGAGAAGTTACATTCAAACCATAAGTTTAAACCAGAAGTTACATAATCAAATACAAGTTTAAACTTGTATTTGATTATGTATCTTGTATATTTACTCCTTTCATACCCAATTCAAGCTAATTCGTTTCCATGAATTGACCAGTACACGAATAAACCAAATGCTACCTTAAGTTATACCCACCTCCTCCAACTCTCCAATGCTCCAACACAACCTAAAGGGCACAATAACCAGTGGCACATTTGTAAATAGTCAGCTTCATCGGTGCCAATATAGGCATATCAATCTACCTATAGCTACTGAAAAAAAGCATGGACGCTTTATTATTAAAACCCTTTCTTTCCAGCCCCTATAATCAAAAGCATGTCTTTGTAAGTTTTCTTGCTCCAAACACCACCCAATTGGACAAGTTAACTGAGAAAGCAGGGTAATAGTAATATCTAACCACCTTTATATAGTTTAATCTGCACCAAACCATCCTTAATTTATAATTGTCAACAATCAGTCATACCTACACTAAAATATACTGTTTTCCTCAGCCCAAAAAACACTAAAATATACTGTTAAAAAAGGTAGTCTTTACATAATAATAACTATTGTTTTTACTAAAGTGGCATATATAACAACCAAACCAATCAACCAATTTATTACATGTATTATATAGTCATTAGTTATAAAGTTAAGCATACAAATAAAAACCATTGAAACCAAATGCTACACAATTTATCCCTCTATTATATGTTTCACACATTTTAAATTATGGTGTTGTCATAAGATTTAAATCAAAATAATGCAATTAGTTTACTGTCTAAACAATCAACACACATGCAATGATAGAAAAATGGTGTAACATAACTACATAAGATCTAGAGTCTAGACGGTACGGTATTTGGCGCCAATTAATTGTCACTTTTAAACGATAAATGTCACAAATGGCGGTTTGATTGTGCGTTGTGTCCGGTTCTAAAACCCGCGGTTCTGATTTCACCGGACTATGGAATTGGATTTCCGGTTCCGATTTTGTTCCAGTTCCAAGGAACGTGGAACCGGGCCGGAACCGACCGACCCCAGTTCTGGTTCCGCAACTGGTCTTTTTCCGGTTCAGTTAAAACCGGACACACCTCTAGGTTTGAATTCCACGGAGTTACTCTAGATAGAGTTTCTATTATCCTAATAGAAATTAATAAATTTTAAAATATAAATAAAAATCAGAAGAAAAAAAATTAAATTTAAGCCATTAACTTATACTTTAATGGTTTAGATTTCAATATATCATCAACTTCAGCCATAAAATTGAATCATAATTTTAATGGAGCCCATTCCACGAAGAGATGGTTAAATTAAGAAGAAAGATAAAACTATGGAAAATTTGTACAAATTGACTTTTACAAGAGGCGGATAAAAAAACACCCAAAAAACAAATTAGCCTCCCCACCACTCTCCATCGAACACGACCCCGCATATATAAAAAACCCTAAACACAACACAAAAGCACAAACTCTCACCCTTCACACTTTTTTCCAAAATGGCCTCCTCAATTCCTCCCCTCCTCTTAAAGGTGGACGACCACCACTCCGACTACTACGACACCAGCTCCTCCTCCGCCTCCATCACCCCACCCGACTCCGCCACCCTCCGCCCCCGCCGCAGCTGGCTAAGCAACTTCAGCGCCTCCTCCTCCACCGCCAGCCACCGCAGCTCCTTCTCCTCCTCCACCGCCTCCGTCGACCACCCCGCCAACTCCCCGAAGCCCCACAAGGCCCACCAGGCGGACTGGGAGGCCATGCGGCGCCTCCGCCGCGACTCGGGCGGGCGCGTGGGGCTCGAGCACTTCCGCCTCGTCCGGCGCGTGGGGAGCGGCGACATCGGGAGCGTGTACCTCTGCCAGATCCGGAACCCGGCGGTGGGGTCCGCGCAGGGGATGTACGCCATGAAGGTGGTCGACAGGGAGGCGCTGGCGGCGCGGAAGAAGCTGGTCCGGGCGGAGACGGAGAAGGAGATCCTCTGCATGCTGGACCACCCGTTCTTGCCTACGCTCTACGCCGACTTCCATGCTTCTCATTACTCTTGCCTTGTCATGGAGTTTTGCCCTGGCGGCGACCTCTACTCCGCCCGCCTTAAGCTCCCCTCCCGCCGCTTTTCCATCTCCTCCGCCAAGTAAGAATTGCTCTATACATCTCATCATGCATGCAATGTATGTATGTATGGCCTAATTTGACATTGGCTCACTTTGTGTTACATTAATTATATATAATGTCTTTTCCTATTTTAACATGAATTAGTGGAATTAATGTTGTAATTATCATAGTGTACGTTTTTTATATTTAATCAACACACAAAAAGGAAAAAATATACATTAATTTGTTCTCTCTTTTTTCCCGGCAATTAAGTACCCACTAAGATGCGTTTAAGGATAAGACCGACCAATAATATGACGTTTAACAATTAATTAATTTTGTCTTCGGACTTTATGGTAGTAGTACTACATGAGGTTTTTGTTTCTATTTTAACTCCTATGTTAAATATTAATTAATTTTAATTTGGGTTTATGAATATAGGTTCTACGCAGCGGAGACACTTCTAGCACTAGAATACCTACACATGATGGGGATAGTGTATAGAGACCTAAAGCCAGAGAATGTGCTTGTAAGAGAGGACGGCCACATCATGCTCTCTGACTTCGACCTCTCTTTCAAATGCGACGTCGTTCCGAAGCTCCTCAAGCAAAAACTCCCCTTCTCTCAAAACCACTCCACTCCGGCCTCTCCTCATCACAACCACCACCACAACATAGCCACCTGCACCGGCGCTCCCCTCCACGTTCCCGCCCTCTCCTCGTGCTTCTCCCTCCGCCGCCACCTCAGCCTCCGCCGCTCCTCCCACCCTCTCACCACCACAATAACCGAGCATGTGAACAGCATCCCCATCTCCACTACCACCACCAGGATTCAGAATGAGGACGATAATGATAATGATGATGTTGATGATTGTAGCTGTCGCTACGGATGTAATTATAACATTAATAGTAGTAGTAATAGTAGTAGTAGTACGAGGAGGACATTCTTGGATCGGACGGAGATGGTGGCGGAGCCCATAGAGGCTCGATCCCGATCGTTCGTCGGGACCCACGAGTACCTGGCGCCGGAGGTGATATCCGGGCAGGGCCATGGGAGCGCCGTGGACTGGTGGACGTTCGGGGTCTTCCTCTACGAGATGCTCTTCGGCATGACGCCGTTCAAGGGGCAGAACAACGAGGAGACGCTCAAGAACATTCTCAAGCAGCCGTTACGATTTCCGGCGGTTGACATGGCTAATTTGACCGCCAAGGAGCAGGAAGAAATGGAGGCGGCCAAGGACTTGATAAGGAAGCTCCTCGTTAAGAGCCCCAAGAAGAGGTTTGGGAGTGTTAACGGCTCCGCCGAGATTAAACGGCACGGGTTCTTTAACGGCGTGAATTGGGCGCTTATTAGGTCGGTTAGGCCGCCCGTGGTTCCGGCGGAGGAGGCCAGGAAGAAGATGGTGAGGAGGAGCGGCGGTGGTGGTGGTCGGAGTACGGCGGCGGTGTTGGTGTTGCCGAAGGTGTTGAGTAAGAAGGAGAGGGATCAGCCGTATCAGATCCCCGCCCATCATCAACAGAGTTATCATCATGATCGTGATCATCATTTTGATTACTTTTGAAATGTTTTTTTTGGTTTTTATTTTTGGCTATGTGATTTTGTTAGTTTATTTTTTTGTTGAATTGTGAATATTTAGGTAGTTTTTGAAGGTGGCAATGTAGTGTTATGATTTGCATTGTAAAATAGTGAGTACGTATAAGTAGTCTGATATTATGAAATTTAGGGATAATTATGAAACCTCTTTCACTTCTGTGTCGATCATCGATCCATATCATATATATTATAAAATCAATTTTTACGATGGCATGTTAAAACCAACTTTCATTAATACTCGACCGACTCAATTAACATTTGAACAAACGAATCTAACATTTCAATCTTTTTGGAAAAATAAAGACGAGCAACATTAATTGCTAAACTTAAGTCAGATCGTAAATTCTAATACCATGTGAAAGTTCGTAGATTATAACAAGAACTCGTGTATGTTTAAGCCTAACACACAAATCTAGTAGGGTTCTATTTTAAATCAATTAACAATAGGAGGAGTAACTTGTAAGTTTATATACTAATTTAACTTAACTCTCAACTTCCAATATGGAAAACTTACTAATTTAACTTAACTCTCAACTTCTGATATGGGAAGAGTATTAATGTATTATGAACCTAAGAGCATAACAAACAAGCTAGGAAGAAAACCCATACCGTATTCAGTATAATTGCACTTTCATTAACTAATGTAGATGTTTATTTTTTCCTAATGTATATTGGCTTCATACACTTCCTATCAACTAGCGAGGTAAAGGATCTACTTAGAAAATAAACGAGGATAAGCTATATATGAAATATTATACATGAAACTTAAGTGTTTGTTGATTAAAATAGATGTGCATATACATATGATGTGTAACATCTCATACCAATCACCATTGTTTATATACATTAGTTTTTGAGCTAAAAAGATGAGATCGATCATATAATTAAAGTAGGACCCATAATCTCATGCCTCTACTTTATAGATTTTTTAAAGCCTATCTCTCATAGTGGCTTTTGTGATATCATCAATATTCTCATCTGTGTCTTTGTCTTGCATTCAAAAAGGTGTATTATTCTTTTTAGTATACTTGTAACCATGTGGTGACAATTATGATTCCTCGCTCTCAATGCATGCTCTCTGTGAAGAAGCTTGGGAAAGGGAGAAAAAAGAGAGGAAATGCACAAACAAGAAAATCAAAACATTGCACTAAAGAGTATATCAAAGTGCAATTTTATGACAAAGTTGGTCTCCATTTCTTCTTTTTGTTACTTTGTACTCATCGCCCTTCTCTTTTGCAATTTATCCAGCCAGAGAAACCAAAGGAAAAGAAAGAAGATCATCATGGTTCGAATTAATCCATTTTTTACCCTTAATTTTCGTACTTGGTAGTATATAGTAGAGTGTAGCTTTCGGGCATTTGGTTTGGGTGTTGGTCCTTTGGGGTAGCACCCCGAGGTCGCCGTTTCGATTCTCTCGGGCGGTGGTTTGCCCTGTACACTTTAGAATTGGTTATTAATCAGTTCTTATCGCTAATTGATGCTTTAGACAAGCCCCAATAGTACTTGTGGCGACCCTAATCCTTACCTTATCAAAAAAAATATATATTAGAGTGTAGCTAGGGACAGATGGAGAGACAAGATCGATCGAGGTAGCAACCAGCTAGTTTATAAGAGAAGATTGCTTTTTTTTATATCTTTCGGAAACACCTGATGTTGTCGTTGTTCTTGTTTCTCTTGAGTCTATCAAGCGCACTCTCCTGACGTGTCAGAATAGAGGTGTGCCCATTCTGATCCTCTAGATTCCACTGCAACGGAACTAGCTATATGTTCGCGTAACAGATATTGATTCTATTAAGAGATAGATCCAGTCTATCGTATGTTTTGTAAATTGTAATGATGATTGAACCGTATTGAGTATTGAGAGCCTTTAGAAATATACTAAGCAGCTGTGATTATTATGAGATTTTCGTTTTGATTATGGTAAACAGTTTCTGTGAAATTAAGAAAAAAAGATCAAAGTCTGATGAGTTGTTGAAGAGATCTTTTCTAATACAGTTACTTGACTTCAATTTTAATCTTTTAAAGATTTTTGAGTTCAAACTCTAAAACAATAATAGGTACGTCTTTATTGTGATCGAGATAATGCATGCCTTACCTATTTTAGATGTCTGTGTAAAGTGGTCGGTCCCCACTCATTTCACCAGTGATGTTTTTTCATAAGAATTCTAATACCTTATAATTTTAAAATTTATAACCCTATCGTAAAAAGAATAAAAGTTTTCTAAACATAACCCCATTGAAACACAACTAGATCGAGCTAAATTCTCATTCAAACCAAACAAATTAAAAGTTGGCTTGAAATACCACTCCATTTTGTTTGGGCAATGAAGGCATATGACAAGTAGATAGCTAACGATCTTCTACCAAAAAAAAATGTAGACAGCTAATGATCTGTTTGAATAATTTAGTCTTTGAATTTAAGTTGCGCAAAAATAATTATCTAATTTCACGTTGCTATATATTGAAGGTGGCTCACCAGTTTTAAATAATTAAATTGGCTAAATAAATTTATAATAAAACTTAATTTTGTTTACCTTACCACTAAGTCACTATGAATTGACGACGATTTTATGATTGGTTGGTGTACCCTTATTATCATTTATTTATTTACCTGGTTCACTGGTTGAATTCATGGTCAAAGCTTAATCTATGTTTCTTAGTGAGTTAAATAATACTCCGATTCAAAATAAGTGTTGTTTTAGATTTTGATACTAATTTTAAAAATAATATTAATTAAACTCAAAATCTTAAACTTTTTCTCAATCTTATAACTCACCACCTTTTTGGACCAATAAATGAATACTTTTAGTCAACAAAAACACATTCCAATAAGCATTTTCATAACTCTCTCCTAATCAATTGCCTAGAAAACTTAAAACGACACTTAAAATGGATCAAAAATAAAGTGTTAAAAAGACACTTATTCTGGATCGGAGGGAGTACTATGCATGATTATTGTGTAATTTGTGTCCAATATATTCGAATTAAAAGCAACTTTTCCGAACGCATGACCTTGTATTCAATATTTGTTGGCGTTCAGTGTGCCTAAAATTAATGTAGCCTATAGAAAAAAATCACGTATCGCTCGTGAATTTTAAGTACGGTCCATTTAATACACGTCCATAAATTTTAATTTTGTTTCAACGTCCTCTAATTATTTAATGCTTTAGGCAAAAAAAACAAACAAAGAGGGCATCGAGGATTAAAATTATATTTCCGTTACCCCACCGCGCCACTCACAAGTTATAAACTTATAAAAAATAATTTTTTGATCGAAGAGTTATAAACTTATGTACTCCAATTTGTACATGTTTCGAGTGGGTCAACTCTGGTCAGTGGTCCCTTATTCCCTTGTCTCACCCTAAAAGTAAAAATAGGGACAATGACCCTTAAAGTTGTGGGGCCCAGGCAATCATGCTCTGTACATATTTGGGCCGATTGATTTTTTGGCCAGATCGTTTCTCTAATATAGAACGGGAATTGGGCTAGTATGTTTTGGGCCAATCCTAGTTGAGTTTCGTGTTTCTGTTACAGATCTCTTAACATTTCAAATGGGTTTTCCATGTAAAACTAGACCTGTGTGGCTGTGTCCGGTTCAGGATGAACCGGCAAACCAAAACGGGCGGAAACCGGATCCGACGGTTTCGGAACCGGAACCGCCGCGGTAAGGTTTCCGTACCGCGGAACCAGTGAACCGGTGGTTCCCGAAACGGTTGGAACCGCCGGTTCCCCCTATAAAAAAATAAAAATAACCAAACCGCGATCGCGGTTTTCGTTCAGGGGACAAAAATTAAGTTTTTTTTTAATTATTTCCGGTTCCGAACCGGAACCGGGAGGAACCGACGCCGGAACCGGGGAACCGGTCCATGCCCGGTTTTGGTTCCAGTTCCATGGTTAGGTGGAACCGGAACCGCCGGTTCGCAAACTGGAACCGCCGGTTTACAAATCGAACCCAGGTCTATGTAAAACTATACAAACATTAGTCATAGACGAAGAATAATCAGTTGTTTAAAACTTTCTATCATTGATAAAACAAATTACTACCCAGCTCGGCATTCCTCTCAAACAAGACCTTGGTCAATATCTTGGGGTGCCGAAAATTCCAGAACCTGCCTTCAACTGGAAGCTCATATGGAAGGCACTAATTTGCGGAAAGATCAGGGACGTGTTGGGTACGAGCGCACACACATGGATGGACCTTGCACATAAGCCCATAAAATTCCATCCTAAAACTAAATGAAAATAAGAAGAGTAACTTAAGGGTATATATATATACTATACTAATTTCTCTTTAGATTTTTTCAGATGCGAGACTGAGATATGTTTTATTTCTCAACACAATTCAACAACGTATAATACACTTTCGTTTTTTGTTGCCCATAACTTTGTTATGGGGTTAATGAAATCCCTTTCAAACACCACCACCTAACTACCTCGGTTGCATGTCCAAGATATGGTGAAGATGAAACAATTCTCCATACACTATGGGGCTATGATTTTGTGAGGAATGCCTAGTACAAGCTGAATAATAAAACTCGATGTCTAGATTTCATCACTAGCTTTGTTCCTGATTGGTTGACTACAAATCTGAGTAAGAAAGATTAAATGGTCCACAATTTTTGGGACCATGATATGGTACTCTTAGAAACAAAGGAATTGTCGTGTTTTCGAGAAGGCAATGAAGATCTTGAAGGTTGTTGGGCCCGAGAATCACCAGCCCATTCACCGGCCCAGCCCATCAACGCAAAGCCCAGAAACCGGATTCGGATCACCAAAATCATCCTCCAGACGGCAAAACCGGCGGTTGGAGCTCAAGGATAACGACCCAGAAGGTGGAGCTTGGAACGTGCGGAAATGGGTGCACGATCGGAGAAGCCGAAGGGTGGAGGTTAACGCCGGAAACAGTGTTTAAATAAGGGAGATAGTCTAGGAAAAAAGAGGATCTCAATGGTACTCGAACCTTTCAGTTGTAACCGAAGAATTTCTAAATACAAACAATCGCTTTGGTCTTGAAATCGCGTTTATCGGTTAGTTTGCTCCCACAAATCCAAAAACCCACTCTTGATTGTCACCGGTCGAAAATTGACCAAAACAATTTGGCGCCCACCGTGAGGCCCTAGCCGGTTTCGCTCGTTCTCTCGATCAAAGCAGGAACACTCTCGCTCAGGAAGATGACGAACTCGCAACCATCCTCTCCTACCGATGGAGGAATTAGGGGAAGTCGGGGCGCTCGCCCCGAAGGAAACGCCCGCGACGGCAACCCCGAGGAAGTCCAAGACCTGCGCAACATCTTGGACGAGTTTGCAGCCAAGATATCCGCTCTCCAGCAGGACATGGTCAGCCAAAAAGACAGTAGCCAGACCCACATGGACCATATCACTCAACTCACCGCGGAGAATGCAAACCTTCGCGAGCAACTACAGGCGGCCTCGGCGTCGCACAACGGATCCCGTCCGACCGGAACTGTAATAGAGGCAACTGTCCGCCTCAATCTAGGAGAAACCTTCAATTCTCAGGTTGGAGGGCCGTCCCCAGCGGTAAACACTACCACCCCGGCGGCCACCCTTCCTGGGGTGCCCAGTGCCATGACGACCGGAAACCGAGCCGCGGGTACACGAGTCTTCCACCCCCTGTACAACGAAGGATCCGGGAGACAGGTACCCACTGAACCTTTATTAGAAGTGCTTTTCAATAAGTATATGCAGGATCGGCTCAAGGGACTCGAAGACAAGATCGCACAAATACCCGGGGTACCTCCAACCCTTGAGAAAAGAAGCTTTAGACGGCTATGACGAGTCCCCCTTCGCGGCTCCGATCGCCAGCGTAGACATCCCAAAGAGGTTCACTGTCTTGGCAGTTCCCACCTACGATGGAACGGGAGATCCTGACGAGCACGTGGCCATCTTTAAGCAAAAAATGATGACCAGTTCGATACCACGAGAATCCAGAGAAGCGATCATGTGCAAGGGATTTGGCGCCACTCTTTCCGGCGCCGCTCTGACCTGGATCATTAACCTCCCTAGAGGGGGGATATCGTCCTTCGCGGGATTGGTGGATACCTTCCGGATGCAGTTCGCCAGTAGCAGGAAGCTGATGAAACAATCTAATGATCTGTACCATGTGGCCCAAAGACCAGGGGAGTCCCTACGCGCCTTTTTGAACCGATTCAACCGGGAGAAGGTAGCGATCCCGCTCTGCGACGTGCCCACATCGATAGAAGCCTTCCAGAGGGGCTTGCTGCTAGACAGTGAGCTCTACAGAGAACTCACTAAATACCCGTGCCACAGCTTTGAGGACGTCCAGGTGAAGGCTCTTGCACACATTCGGCTCGAGGAAGACAAAATCCCCGTGCGAGCCACCTCAGTCTTCGACAAGGTCGAAAGGAAAGCCTCTTCCGACCAGCGAAAAGAGTGCCGAGGGCAACCGTATTCGAAAAGCAGACCTGAAGCACCCGGAGTCCACGCCATAGGAATCAAACAGCCAAGCGGGAAGAAGGACGCCCCCAATCGGCCGAAGGTCCACGAGTACAGCCTGGGTTTGGGGAACGCCGAGATCGTGAAAGGTTTGGAGAAATTCGGGGATCGCATCAGGTGGCCAAAGAAGGCGGAAAACTCGAATCCCAAGAGGGATAAGACTAAATGGTGTGATTCCACGAAGACTATGGTCACGAAACAGACGAGTGCTTCGCTCTCAAGAAAGAGTTAGCATACCTACACTCAAGAGGCCTGCTGTCAGAGATCTCCGCTAACCCCGGTATGCCCTCCAGCCAGAATCTAACCGAGCCCATGGATATTCCGTCATCTCCAGAGTATGCCAAAGTAGTCAACGTCATCAGTGGCGGGTCTGATATCTGTGGTATCACCTATTCAGCAGCCAAGCGCCACGCACTAGGGCACCTAGAAGGACCATTGATAGCAAACATCCGCCAACCCGATGGGCGTCCAGGAGGTATCATCACTTTCAGCGACTCGGATTCGGCTGGTCTAGTAGGATCTCACCATGACGGTTGGTTATATCTCTATCAGTGGGAAACGTACTGATGAGGAGGATCCTCATCGACTTCGAAAGCTCCACCAACATGATCACACTAGATGCCCTCAAAGAAATTGGGCTGAAGGAAGAGAACATCCTCAGAAAGTCGGTAGCGCTGGTGGGATTCAGCAGAGAAATTGCTCATACCTTGGGAGAAATAACCCTCCCCACCTATGCTAAAGGAATCAACTTGCTGGTCAGATTCTCCGTGCTCGATTGCCCGTCCTGCTACAACATCATCATGGGGCGGCCCTGGATCCACGACATGAAAGCGATCCCTTCCTCCTATCACCAGACCATAAAATTCCCCACACCGTGGGGGGTGAGGGAAATCAGAGGAGATTAGAGGCTAGCTAGAAAAAGCTACAAGTCCTCCCTGAAGGCGACCGTCGCCCACACCGCATAGCAATTACAGGTTGCCAAGGGGCCCGCACCAAAACTGGACCCCGAGGCCGATAAGATTGAGGAGATCATCCATGACAATCAGAAGCCCGAACAAACTGTACGGATCGAGAAGGGCTTGTCTCTGGAGAAAAAAGCCGAATTGGTCAGCTTCCTCAAAGAACACAGCAGCAGCTTCGCCTGGTCACACGAGGATCTGGTCAGAATTGACCCCGCCATCATCACACACCGGTTGAATGTGGATCCTCGCCATCCTCCAGTCAAACAAAAGAGAAGAAAGTTCGCACCCGAGCGGTGTTTGATCGTGGACGAGGAGGTGCAGAACTTACTCCAAACAGGGAAAATCAAGGAGGTGAAATACCCAGAATGGCTGGCGAACGTCGTGGTGGTCAGCAAGAAAAATGGGAAATGGAGAGTCTGCATCGACTTTACGGACCTTAACAAGGCCTACCCGAAGGATTCTTTCCCCCTACCGCATATCGACGCCATGGTAGACGCCACCGTTGGCCACGAGATGCTCACTTTTATGGATGCCTTCAGCGACTACAATCAGATTCAGATGCATCAAGACGATCAGGAGAAAACATCGTTCATCACCAACAAGGGTACATACTGTTATAGAGTGATGCCCTTCGGGCTCAAGAATGCTGGAGCTACCTACCAGCGGCTGGTCAATCGCATGTTCCAGAGGCACATCGGCAGGACTATGGAGGTATACATCGATGATATGCTCGTCAAATCCAGGCAAGCCACGCAGCATGTCCAACACCTAGAGGAGGCCTTCGAGATCCTGGATAGCTACCGTATGAAGCTTAACCCAGCCAAGTGCGCGTTCGGGGTAACTTCAGGCCGTTTCCTTGGGTTCATGGTCACCCAACGCGGGATTGAGGCCAGTCTTGATCAGATTCGAGCCATAGCAGCCTTGCGATCGCCCAGGTGCGTGAAAGACGTGCAAAAACTGACAGGGAGAGTGGCAGCTCTAAACCGCTTCATTTCCAAATCGTCCGACAGATGCCGTCTGTTTTATGATGTGCTACGAAAGAACAAAAGATTCGAGTGGACTCCAGTCCATGAGACAGCCTTCCAGCAACTCAAGCACTATCTGTCCAACCCGACACTGATGTCCAAACCTAAGGAAGGTGAGAATCTTCTCTTATATTTGGCGGTGACCGAAACTGCTATTAGCGGTGTGTTGGTGCGCGAAGATCAGGGCAACCAACTTCCTGTCTACTACATCAGCCGCACCCTGGTCACAGCGGAGACACGCTATTCGCCTTTGGAGAAGTTGGTTCTTGCTCTAGTCATGGCTTCCGCGAAGCTGAGACCGTATTTCGAATCCCACCCCATAACTGTCCGCACTAATTACCCATTGAAAGCCGTACTGAGGAAGCCAGAGATCACCGGGAGAATGGCCAAATGGGCAATACACCTGAGCGGCTTTGACATCGCTTATGAGCCAAAAGCGGTGATCCGGGCCCAGGCACTAGACAGCAAGAAGCCTTCATAACGGAAGAGGAATATTCCGGAATCTGGACTTTACACACATACGGGGCCTCTAATATCCGAGGAGAAGGGATTGGAGTAGTACTGAAATCGCCCAAGGGGGACAAGATAGCACAATATGTACGGTGCACTTTCGAAGCCACCAACAATGAGTCAGAATATGAAGCACTTATACTGGGGCTAACGATCGCCAGAGATCTGACTGTCAGAGAAATAGAAGTGAAGTGCGATTCGTTGCTAATCGTAAACCAAATTCTGGGAATCTTCACCGCCAAAGACGCCAGGATGGCAGCGTACGCGGAGAAGGTCAAGGAAATCGTGCGCGAATTTGAGAGCTTCACTATCCAGCAAGTCCCCAGAGAAGAAAATGCACAGGCTGACGCCCTGGCCAACTTGGCCTCCGCCCTAGATCCCGAAGAGTTCGCATCAGTTCCCCTGGTCCATGTGCTAGTTCCAGCAATCAAACGGGAGGCCAATTCATCAAAACAAGAATCATGGGACAGCTCGCCGACGGCCAGAGACAAAGTAGAGAAGATCTTGGGAAACAACCATCTCCCGAGGATACTCGTCAGAGAAGATCCCGAGCGGCAGGAGGCGTCAAACAGGGAAGACCCCGAAGGATCAGGAAATGATGACCCCCAAGAGGCAAGGATACCCGGCGACGTCCGTTCGACAGCCGGCACTGCGAGCATCTCCTAGGACCCAGAGTGCTGGACGAAAACTTATCTACAGTGGCTCGATCATGGACAGTTGCCGGTGGAGAAATCCGAAGCAAGAGCACTCCGAATGAGAGTCACCCGATACAGTACAAAAAATGGCGTCCTGTTCAAGCAATCCGCAGTAGGGACCTCACTCCGCTGCGTCACGAAAACAGAGGTACCCAGGATACTCAGAGAACTGCACGAAGGCGAGTGTGGAAACCACTCCGGGGGGCGTAGCCTCTCGATCAAAGCTCTCAACCTGGGATACTACTGGCCCACCATGCGTCAAGACGCCGCGGAGTACCCTCAAAAATGCAAAGCTTGCCAGAGGCATGCTCCAACTCCTCACCAGCCACCAGAGCCACTGCACCCAACGTTGACCCCATGGCCCTTCATGAGATGGGGGATGGATATCGTGGGGAAGCTACCGCCATCTTCTGGACAGCGGGTATTCTTCCTGGCGGTGACAGATTATTTCTCCAAATGGATCGAGGCAGAGGCATACAAGGAGATTAAGGAATCCCACGTGGTGGCGTTTATCAAAAAGCATATTATTTGCCGCTTTGGGATACCCTCAGAAATCATCTGCGATAATGGGTCACAGTTCATCGGAAGGAAAACCCGTGATTACTGCCGACAGTGGAACATCGACCTAGTAACTTCCACCCCCCGTTATCCACAGGCCAACGGGCAAGCAGAATCCAACAATAAGGCTATCATCGATAACCTCAAGAAACGACTGGTGAAGGCCAAGGGACGCTGGGCCGATGAACTGCCCTACGTCCTGTGGGCCGACAGGACCACCCCAAAAGCCGCCACTGGGCAGTCGCCCTTTTCCTTGGTGTACGGATGCGAGGCAGCGATACTTGCCGAGATCACCATACCAAATGCACGGTATGGATTGCAAACGCCCGATCAGAACGTCGCCGAGCTAGCAGCCGACCTTGACACCCTGGAAGAGTTGAGAGAAAGGGCACGACTACGCCTAGCTAGACATCAACAACAGGTGGCCCGCAGTTACAACAAGAACGTGCGGATTAGGGCTTTCGCCATTGGCGAGTGGGTCCTCCGAAAGGTATTCCAAAACACCGTTGAAATAAACGCAGGAAAGCTTGATCCCGCATGGGAAGGACCCTACAAGATAGTCGGCATCACCGGACAAGGAGCATACCGACTAGAGTCTAAAGATGGAAAATCCGTCCCGTGCAGCTGGAACGCTACGCATCTGCGGAGGTATCACTTCTAGAAAAACAATCGAGTCGCTAGAAACGACCGAAT
The DNA here is from genome assembly GCA_964016875.1 of Fallopia convolvulus. Taxonomy (NCBI): domain Eukaryota; kingdom Viridiplantae; phylum Streptophyta; class Magnoliopsida; order Caryophyllales; family Polygonaceae; genus Fallopia; species Fallopia convolvulus. Next base: position 4,210,593 of record OZ024725.1, on the reverse strand, counting down.
AAACCCAAGTAAGATCCAAGCTACGGTACGAATTCTCTCAAAAAGATTCAATCAAACAGACATTTTTAATTCCAAACATGTGTGTTACATCTCTCTAAAAAAAGAAACAACAAAAGGAAATAACAAAAAAGCTTCCTACAGGAGTTACTCTCGGCAGCCATCGCCAGGAAAGAGAAACCCCGAAGAGCGGAAAAAAAAGCAGGAAATAAAAAGATAAAGCGGTAACGAGCCTTCCGACATTACAAATATGATGCTTGTATTCAAAACGAAGTTTTCTCACAAACTTAATTACATGGCACAGGAAATAATCTCCTAGACGCCCGCTATCCGGCAAAGTCGCCATTCATAAGTACCATTGAAAGGCTGGTTCATAGAAAGCTCGCCAGTCGGCATCGTGGATCAATCCCCCGAGTCGCCAGCTCCGCCAGCAATCGCCAGACCGTCGACAGTGATCGTCAGGGCACTGCGGGAAACGACAGACCTTGTCCTTCGCGTGCCTTCAGGTAGGTGATCTCTTTCTACCAGCAGGGGCTTGGGGTTAAAACCCAAGTCACTCATAACGCTGGTTGAGGTTCTCCTCACCTTTTAAGCCATAGCTATGCACTTCCTAAGCATTCGGCCTTCTGCAGGGACTGCTTGGACACCAGTCGGCACGAAGCAGAGAGACACTTGCACAAACGCCAGCACAAAGCACAAGCAAAATACAATAAAGCAAAAAGCATAACAGTTAATAAACACTCCCGCCCCTTGACGGGGGGAAAAACGCAAACAAAGTATATGTGGCCTCGCCACCATCCATGAAACCCTCACCAGACGCTTGACAAACGGTAGGCCAGTGAGGTACTACTTGTCTTCTACAAATTTGTCCCTAGAAAAACAAAAGATATTTTTTTACAAACGGCCTAAGCCGCCAGACTTCTTCACATTCGCAAGACCATCATGCAGGGTTCCCAGGAATGCCTGCCTCCTCCGTCTGCCCCCCGCCTTCCAAGATCGCCAAATCTGCTGGAGTCGGCGGCGGAGCTAACAGGGACGCAATGCGAGCCGAGGGAACACCCCCAGGGAAGGAATCCAGGAACTGCTCGTTGAATTTGTCCGCATCCCCAACCGAAATCTTCCCAACCTCAAAATCTCTGATAGTCTCGAGCCGCGCCAGCAAGCTAAAGAAGGCCCCAATGTCCTCTGCATCCGCCTTCCCCATAGAGAGCGCACCAGCAGCCTTCACCTCGAGCTCCTTCACCTTTGCTTCCTGAGCAGAGATCACCCGTTCCAGCTCTGCAACTCGCACCTTCGCGGCTTCCTCCTGAGCAACCAAAGCCTTGGCCCGAGCGGCGGACCACTCCCGAGCCTTGTCTGCCTCCTCGCGATACTTGGCAACTTCCTGTCTTCGCCGCTCTTGCTCAGCAATTTCCTTGTCCATCTCATCGATGAACATGCCCACTTCTTGGAAAAGCTACATGCAACCAGAAAAGAGATCAGAGTACTCCCTTTCCACAAAGAGCGCCATTTCCAACTAACGAGTAAACAAAAGGAGGAACAAGTTACCTTCCAGGCTCCTAAGCCTACCTCGGTCGCCATAGTGTGAGCAGAAACAGGAGTAGAATATTTCTTGAAGTTGGGATCACGGTACCGCTGCAGGGATTGCCAGTCGGAAGATGCGTCATCCAGGAGCTCTAAAGAATCGTCGTCGCTCGGAGCAGGTCGCTTGCGAGAAATCTTGGGAGCGTCCGACGATTCTTTCTTGACAACAGGGGCGGCAGGAGGCTTCGAATCGCTACAACGAGTCTTCTTGAGGATCAAATCCGAAGTCGAGAAGGAACCTGACTTGCGCGCCCGCGTCTCTGGGAAAGGAAATAGTAATGTCAGAAAAGCAAAGGACCGTCTCGCAAAACCATTAAGCAAGACGCTTACCCACAGAAGGTCCGGAGGTGTTGGTTGAAGTTGGCACTGAGGACATCTTAACGATAGGGAGACAATCTGCTTGCTACCTTCTTCTGAGTCCGACAAGGTCGTGCTACCCCCACTTTCCGAAGACTCACCTGATGGTTCAGAAAGAGATGCCCTAAATGTCCTTTGCGCGGAAGTAAGTTCGAAGAGCTTTGACTACACTCTCTCCGAACTACTCGGTGGCTCGACGTTGTCCTGGATACCTGTAGAATCAAGGGAACAGAGGATAAATAGGCGTTAAGAGGAGATCGCCGGCCAATGCAAAAGAAGAACAAGAAGTCTTACTAGCAGGATTCCACTTGTCATGCAAAAACAGACGGCTTACAGGAGTAAGAGACGCGATTTCTACAAAGAAAAAACGGTTTGCCCAACCCTTCCTGTTGACCTTGGTGTTCAAGACAAGAGGCTGGCGAGCGGTTCGGGATTGCAGAATAAATCTTCCCTTCCTCACCGTGGTAATACGGTAGGCTTGGAGCAAGTCCGAGACGGTAAACTCTACACCCGCAACCTCTGCCATCCGACTCACCCAAGAAAGAATCTTCCAAGCGGAAGGGAGAAGCTGTGCAGGGGAAAGCTTGAACCGGGCCAAGAACTCTTGGACAATGGGAGGAAAGGGAAACCGACACGAAATGCTGAAGGGGAACTCAAAGAAGCAAACCCAGCCGGGGTGAACCCAGTCTGAGTGCTCGGCTTCGGGACACAAAGCTACCACTCCCCCAAGGAAACCCCCCTCTAGAAGAACCTGGTGTATCTCCTCCAAAGTCATTGTATTTGGGACCCTGTCGCACTCTTGAAGAATGCCCGAAGGTGAGAAACCATGCTTGGAAGACGCCCTATCCCTCGCCATAGATAAGGAGGAAGAAACTGGAAAAAAAAAAGAAGAAGGAAAGGAGGGGAAGAGATTCGTACCTCGGGAGAGATCAACAACAGAGCAGTGAATAATGAGTTATCTCCACGAGGTGCAGTAAATATAGAGGGCCAACGTCTTTTCGTCTACGAAACAAAGCGCGTAGAGAGATCCGAACCTTACACGTGGAAGATCTGAGATAGCCAGGATCCCGGAGGCCAACAGGCGAAAAGATTTGGTGAATTCAAATTCGTCCAAATCTTTTGGGGCTATTGTTGGGCCCGAGAATCACCAGCCCATTCAGCGGCCCAACCCATCAACGCAAAGCCTAGAAGCCGGATTCGGATCACCAAAATCATCCTCCAGACGACAAAACCGGCGGTTGGAGCTCAAGGATAACGACCCAGAAGGTGGAGCTCGGAATGTGCGGAAATGGGGGCACGATCGGAGAAGCCGAAGGGTGGAGGTTAACGCCGGAAACAGTGTTTAAATAAGGGAGATAGTCTAGGAAAAAAGAGGATCTCAATGGTACTCGAACCTTTCAGTTGTAACCGAAGAATTTCTGAATACAAACAATCGCTTTGGTCTTGAAATCGCGTTTATCGGTTAGTTTGCTCCCACAAATCCAAAAACCCACTCTTGATTGTCACCGGTCGAAAATTGACCAAAACAAAGGTTTGATCAAAAGAGTGGCTTCCGGGCAACTTAACAACTCAGAGGCAATGAAAGCGAGAATTAATAAGCTTCAAATCCCAATTAACTCTTTGAATGATCGTAAAGGCTGAAATCCACGTTCACATTCATCAGTGCATATTTAGGCCCCGTTTGGTTTGTCATGACATATGGAAACGTAAACGGAAACGGAAACGAAATGAATTGAACCTAACCATTTTTAGTGTCATAATACATTTATATAAAAAAAATCATCCAACAACATGTCCATTGTAAAAGTGAGATAGAAGGGAGTGATTCCACCATTTTGTTACCCACCCCCTTGATGGAGGAATGGAAATGAAAAATACGGTCTACATTCATTTCCATTCCGTTTAGGTTTCCATGAATTGTAACCAAATGAAAGGTCTACATGAAAGGTCGCTCTTGATTACACCTCGCCTTTCTACCTTCACCCCTCGGACCATCTGGGCCTTAATATTTGTCCCATGATATTCAAGGGATAAAATTTTCTAGAATGGGAGATTCGCCTACGGAATGCTTTCCACGCTAAACGGAAGCTAGGCTTTCCTGACGAGACTATCCTGAGACCAGCCGACTCGACACCAGAAATCGAAGGTTGGTGGAGCGTAAACTCCATGCTCGTCGGTTGGATTGTTCAATCGATAGATCCGGTAATTTGTTTTTCCATAACTTATTTTGATACAACCAAGGCACTTTGGGATGACTTAAAACAATGGTTTTCGATCGGTAATGGACCTCGTATCAAACAAATCCGGTCGGATCTCGCTCATTGTACCCAAAATGGCCAATCTGTTGCCCAATATTTTAGTCGTCTAAAAAAGATTTGGGACGAATTGGCTACTTAAGATGTGGCTCGAGGGTGTACTTGTGGAAAAATAGTATTGGTAAACATTGTGCACGCATCCCCTGTATTATTTTTTCGAAATATACGCGAAAAATTTGCTATAAATTCGCCCGTGTCCCCCCCCCCCCCCCCAATTTAAGTAAAACGATCAATGCCCTTGATTTCTTTTCATCCTATGGTTGATGTTCTTTTGCATTTCTTACCTGAACCGAACCCTTATAGAAAGACCGTTTCTAATTTACTATGATAAATAACCTAAAATGGACCATATGACTTGCCTAAAATGATATCATCATTTCATTATGGTAATATCATCAATACCCACCCCTTCCCTTATTGACTGACTACTGATGTTCGTGATTTTAGTATAGTTTTTAAGTGTTTTTCTTGGTAGTTTAGCTTAGTTTAGTTGAGCTTTAGTGTTTGTTTTTTATGCTTTTTGGATAAGTTTGCATATTTTGTGAAAAGTATGGAAACTACTCCGTTATTGTGTTTTCTGTAGGTTTTTGGAGCAAAATGGGAGCATTCAGAGGACTTTGAGATAAAGGGAAGATAGCGGAGCATGGTCAAGCTAAGGAAGGAAAGAAGACGCTTCAAAAGATCCCCGGAAATTCAAAAGAGGCTATGAAAAAGTACAAAAGATCTTTTGTACTTTTCTTTGACCTCATTCTAGAGTTCATAAGCCAAATTTGTGTGAATTAGTGAATTTGACAACTTAGTTGTCATCGAATTCAGTAACCAACACCTCACCATCTGATCACACCTCTCCCAACGACCTAGATCTAGTGAATCATCACTCGTTCGAGGTAGAGTTCCATTCACGAAGCCTAGCTTCAGCTTCACTCCCAGCGCTAACCTAATTTGTTTGCTCCAGGCAATATAATTGTTTCCATCAAACGGTGTTGTCGTCAACGTCATCCTTGGCGTGTCCGAATTTGTCAAATTCAGTGGATCACTCTGTAGATTTCCACTTGTTTGACCTAGTTGACCTAATTGAGCGATTATCTGATCTCGAAGCTCTCCGGTCATCTTCGTAACAGATTGTGCGGAAAAATGAAGCAACAGAGTACAATCGAAGCTCGATCAGAAGAGAAAATCGACTTAGAATCACAATCGACCTTCTCACAATCACTCTTCCTCTCAATCTCACCTACGCTCTGATACCATAATGAACTTGGATCAGAGATCGATCGAGGAACAAAATGTTTTGGTAGCTCACTTTTGAGAGAGAAATTTTTGTTATTATTACTGTATACAGAAGTTCAGTTACTACCCCTATATTTATATGACAAAGTCTTACCAGACTTATACGGCTAAGATACATCCACGTGGACAAACACATCAAGTTGAACTTTCTTAAGCTATTAACTAGTTACATCTCATAAGATTCTTGCCTCGTTTGTAATTAAATAATAGAGTGAAATCAATCCGTCGTCAAATAGAGGGGCAATCCAATTCTACTACTCCCTCCGTTCACAATAAATGATTATCATAATTTTTTTCTTGTTTCATAATAAATATCTATATAAAAATTTTGTCTATTATAATTAGGCTTGGTGGGGGCAAAGGCATTTAACAGATGGGCTTGGCCCGTTTGAATTAATTACATAAACCTAATTACACTAGGCAACACTTAATATATTTTTATACTAATATTTAAGTTTTTTGCCCTTAATTACTTAGCGATTATTTCGCGCACCATCAAGTACAGAACAAAATAGTAACAAGCATACAGAATCTATGTTCAGATTAGATTTAATACATCATACAGATGCTGAGTTGAATACAATTACTGAACCATTGTTTGTTGTTTTTTTATCCACATGACTCACACCAAGATGCTTCATCTGAACAGCATGCTTCTAATCCAGAAACTGTTTTGAGAAGATCAACCCGAGTCAGAGAGCCACCTGTCTAGGCCAATGATTATGTGGTGACAGCACATCATGAGATTGATTCTATGGCTAAATTTTCTGCTTCTTTCAATGATGTTTTGAGTGTTCTTGAGCCAAGCACTTATCATAAAGCAAAGGGACATCCGGAATGGGATTTAGCTATTCAAAAAGAGTTGACATCATTGGAGGAAAATGGCACTTGGGAACTCACTCATCTGCCACCGAGACATCAGGCTATAGGCTCTAAATGGGTGTTCAAGGTTAAATATAAATCAGACGGTACTATTGAAAGGTACAAAGCTCGTTTGGTAGTTAAAGGCTAACACAGAAGCTTGGAAAAGATTATAAGCATACTTTTAGTCTAGTGGAAAAATTACCTATTGTGAGAATTGTGATGGGCATGTCAGTAGGAAAAGGATGGCCATTGTATCAATTGGATGTAAACAATGCATTCTTGCATGGGTTTATCCAAGAAGAAATTTACATGAGACCACCAAAAGGGTATAACAAGGCCAGAGAGGGACAAGTTTGTAAGTTAGAAAGCTCACTTTATGGTCTGAAGCAAGCTTCGAGACAATGGAATCAAGAACTTACTCAATTTCTGATTCAGTTGAGGTATAAACAATCTACAAATGATTATTCATTGTTTGTGAAGTCGACAAGAGGTTCTTTCACAACTTTGCTAGTCTATGTAGATGACATACTGGTCACAGGAGATGATGAGACAGAAATACATGTAGTTAAGTCAGCTTTGCATAGTAAGTTCACTATCAAAGATTTGGGAAAGGCAAGGTATTTTCTTGGCATGGAAATTTTTAGATCAGAACCTGGTGCTTATTTGAGTCAGCAAAAGTATATTCATGATATTCTTCAAGATGCAAAAATGTTGAAATGTCATGAGGCATCTTTCCCTTTACCAGCAGGATTGCAATTACAATAAGATGTAGGTGAATTGCTTACAAAACCTGAGCAATACAGGAGGTTGATTGGGAGGTTGCTATATCTTGCTTTAACAAGGCCAGATTTGAGCTATGCAGTCCAACATTTATCACAATTTGTTTCATCACCAAGAGAGCCACATCTCAAGGCAGCCAAACATGTCCTGAAGTACTTAAGGGGAAGCATGAATAAAGGTTTGTTTTATCCTAAGCAAACAGATTTCAAGATTACAAGGTTTAGTGATGCAGATTGGGGGGCTTGTTTGACTACAAGACACTACTACACGGGACCCTTAAGCATAGCGCTTTTTTTATGAAGGGTATAGCGTTTTTTTAAGCGTTGTCTATAGAAGTACTGTTATTCAGTATTATAGTGCTATTTCAAAAGCGTTGTGAAAATGAAAATGCATAGCGCTTTTCTATAGAAAAGCGCTATGCATTCATTTAGAAAATAATAAAAGAAATAAAAAAAAACTCGTAGCACTTTTTTACAGAAAGGGCTATGTGTGTGCTTTCACTCATAGCGAGTTTCCACAAAAAGCGTTATGCTTGTGCTTCCACTCATAGTGCTTTTCTACAAAAAGTGCTATGCTTGTGCTTCCTACTCATAGCTGGTTGGTGTGTGTTCATGGGATATTCCCTTGTATCCTGAAAAAGCAAGAAGCAAAACACTGTTTCGAGGAGTTCAACTGAGGCAGAGTACAAGAGTATGGCTGCAACCACAGCTGAGATAGTGTGGACAAGTTATCTTTACAAAGATTTGGGACTCAAGGTGGAACAACCCATTACACTCTTTTGTGACAACAAGGCGGCACAGCAAATAGTAGCCAATCCTTGCTATCACGAGTGGACTAAACATTTGGAGATAGATCTCCACTTTACAAGAGAGAAAGTTCAGTCCAAATTTCTGCAAACATCGTACATTCCAACTCATTTGCAATTGGCCGACATTATGACTAAAGGTCTAGGACAAACACAACATCTCTACATTAGTGGCAAGTTAGGATTAGTTGAGGTTCCAACTTGAGGAGGGTGTAATGAGATGTAACTAGTTAATAGCTTAAGAAAGTTCAACTTGATGTGTTTGTCCACGTAGATGTATCTTAGCCGTATAAGTCTAGTAAGACTTTGTCATATAAATAGAGAGGTAGTAACTGAACTTCTGTAATACAGTAATAATAACAGAAATTTCTCTCTCAAAAATGAGCTTTTGTTCCTCGATCGATCTCAGATCCAAATTCATTAGAACCGAACATATTGTCAATATGATGACAAAGCCTTTGACAGGCATTGTTCAGGATAAGCTTTGGGCAAGTTGAGGCTGTCAAGTCATCCTTCAAAAAAGCTCCAAATTGAGGAGAGAGGGAGTATTGAATTTAGCACGTGACATGAAATGTGCTACATAAGTTAGCTGAGAGATTCCGTTTTACCCTTATGTAGCAAACTCGTTTTTTAAAGAAACTATTTACAGGTTTTAATTAATATGGAGTAGGTTGTAATTAGTTTTCTTAAGATAATAAATTTAATATCATACAATTTCTCTTTTTTCCACAACTTTTATCGTTGGATGTGATGAAAGTTAACAAATTATGAATAGGTATCAGTCAATTAACTATCAATTTCTGGCCCCATTACATTCAACCCGGCCTTACTGGCCATTGTTTACTTACTGGCCAGCTGTTAATTCAACCCGGCCTCCAAAAAGAGTCAAAGCCTCTCACCTTATTTATATCACATAATTACTCATCAAATTGGACCATCCTACTTAAAAATGGACGTCACTCACAAGAAGGCGCTGATCATCCCACTTTTAATCCTCTCGTCCCTCCTCCTAATCACAACTACAACCACCGTGGCGGCGGCGGCGGCGGCGGCCGGCAAAGAGCTCTGCCACCCCGACGACAAGAAAGCCCTCCTCGGAATCAAGTCTTGGTTCAACGACAACTACCTCTTCTCGTCGTGGTTCCCCGACAAAGACTGTTGCAAGGTCTGGTACATGGTGAAATGCGACCGCACCACCCACCGCATCAACTCCCTCTCCGTCGCCTCCTACGCCAACCTCTCCGGCACCATCCCTCCCTCCGTCGCCGACCTCCCCTTCCTCAGCTACCTCGCCTTCCGCAAGCTCCCCAACCTCACGGGCACAATCCCCGCCTCCGTCGCCACCCTCCGCCACCTCGCCGCCGCCTCCTTCGACTCCAACGCCCTCTCCGGCCCCGTCCCTTCGTTCTTCGGCCGCATGGCCAGCCTCCAGCAACTCACCCTCGCCTTCAACCGCTTCTCCGGCTCCGTCCCGCCGCAGCTCGCCCGAGCCCCCGCCCTCATCTTCCTCGACCTCAGCCGGAACCTCCTGACCGGCCCGATCCCGGACTCCTTCGGCTCCTTGAATCAGAACGGAAGCAGCCCGTTGACTCTCATCCTCTCGCACAACCAGCTGGCGGGTCCCATCCCAGCGTCGCTCGGGAGTCCTAGCTTTGTTCATATTGACTTCTCCCGTAACAACCTCACCGGCGACGCGTCCTTCCTGTTCGGCCCCAACAAGACGTTGCAGATTCTAGATCTGTCGAGGAACCAGCTCTCGTTCAACTTTTCGGCCGTGGACATGTCGTCGTCCATCACGTCCTTGGATTTGAACCATAACAAGGTGTTCGGAGGGTTTCCCACGACGGGGCTGGAGAATGTGTACTACCTGAACGTCAGCTACAACCGGCTATGTGGGCCCATCCCTAACGTCGGCCAGCTCCCCACCTTCGACCAGACCACTTATTTCCACAACAAGTGTCTTTGTGGACCGCCATTGCCTGCCTGCAATTCTACGGCCTAATTAATTTATTATTTATATATACGGGCCCTTCTCCACCATTTATATTTAGGCACGTTGCATAATAAAAATCCGAATTGATCTCTTTTGTAATTCGGTTACGTAGGAGAACAAAAGATTGAACTCAATCAATCATATATATATATATGTATACACAAATAGTATGAATTATATAGACTCTTTGACCTCCAAAGAGTCGAGAACTCAATCCAGGAAAGCATTGAGCCAACCTAATTAACTTATTGAGAGGAGCTTCCATTTGGAGTGTGTAGAGCAGAAATTGTGAGCTCTTCTTAGCTGTTTTAGGAATTGTGTTATTGCTACAACGGTACATAAAAAAAAGGCTAGGACATGAGTTGATAGATAAATTTTGTATTGGGAGGATATGAATGAATATAATACTAATTGAATAGCCTTTTGTAAAACCTTATTAATAATGAATTAAATTCACATTCATAAAGTGAAACACAGAAGAAGAAAAAAAGTACTAACAAAGAGCGGACCAAAAAGCATTGACCAAACTAAACACATTTGTATTATCAATTCAATTTTTTAGGGGTGTTCAACGGGTGATCCGACCCGCAACTTGTGTGTTGTGGGTCGATTCGTAAGCCGTGCGGGTAGGATTGCGGGTCGAATTTTTTATTTTGCGGATCACGGGTCTGGTCGGGTTAAATCTGCGCGGGTCGTGGGTCGACCCACGACCCGCAATATTTTTAAAAATATATATATTTTTTATAATTTTATTAATATATAAACTATTTTTTATAAAAAAAAATCGGGTCGACCCGCAAACCCAACCCGACCCATAATGACCCGACAAGGGTCGACCCGCGACCCGAAAGTCGGGTCGTAGGTCAAAAGTGATTTTTTGGGGGTCGACCCTCGATCCGCAACCCGCAATTTCGGGTCGCCGGTCGACCCGACCCGTGAGCATCCCTATAATTTATGCATGTGCTATAAATTTCCGTTAAAAGGTATCGTATGTTTTCAAGTGATCGAACACAATAACAAATTAATGTAGGAACTATGTGGTGCATTAGATGAAGAGAGGAGGGAGAATCCGAGAATGGGAGAGGGCTAATATTGGGGCTTGTTTGGTTGAGAAAGAAATTTCTAGAAAGTTGAAAATTCCATGAAATGAGGTGGGAGGCTCAGGTTTAGTTGAAGATTCTTTATTCAAAATCCTGAATTTTTCATTTCATGTGATTTTTTATTTCCTCCATTTTAAAGAAATTTTAATTACCTAGAAGGGGCTAGGTAAGATAATTCATTAATTTATGTAAATTAGAGTTTAATCAAACATAATTTATTAATTCACATGAAATACAATTTATATGAACTTAATTCCTATGATCTAATTTTATGGGAATTTCACTTCCTGTGTTCAATCAAACGAGTATTTGAAGATGGATTTTTTTTTTCGAATATTGGAGATGGAGTTCAAAAGTGACGGAGGATTCTTATTTGAGGTCTGTCCAATCCAATTGGGCGCACCCCCACCCGCGCAAGTAGTCACCTAAAGTTTAAAGTCATGACTAGTCAATGCGCCCGCCAATTAATCTTATCAATCCAGTTGGCATCCAATCTTACAACTAAAAAAAAATAAATGTCATAGCTTAATATTTTAACTTTAAAATTATTAATTTTAATTTTTTCAAATGCACAATAACAAGAAATTAATGTAGAAGATATAGACATGCCCATTGAAATTCCTAATTAAATATATTCCTTATCTAACCATTTATATAAATAACCACCTTATTATATTAATAATAATTAATGATTAATTTTTACAGTCAACCTTTAAAATCCCTTCTTTAATGTATTAATATAAAATACCTATTCTTTGAATCAATATTATAAGAAGAAATAGATTTTTACAATCACCCTTTCAAATTTCTTTTTTAATGTATTAATAAATAGTTATGAACTACCTTTTGAAGTCTCTCCTCCAATGTATATATAAGGTCGCATCATGTACAAACTAGCCATTAACTTTATACCTCCCTTGCACGAGTGCACGACTATTTGAAAAAGCGACATATGTAGCATTTTCGCTTCATGGTCAGCTATGGAAGGTGATTGAACTAGGTCCAGAAACCTTTCTTGGAAAGGATGGAAAGACTGAAAAGACCACAGTTGAGTACGATGATGTGGATTTCAAGAAGCTTGAGAAGAATGCTAGAGCAAAGAAAGTGCTTCATCATGCTCTCACTGACGGTGACCTCAAGAAGGTGATCGGATACACGACGGCAAAAGAAATCGAGGATGCCCTTAAAAGACTTCATCAAGGCAATGATGATGTAAAGAAGGACATGATCATAAGTCTCGAAGCAGAGTATGACAACATCTTTCAAGGAAAAGGAGAATCTCTTCGTGATTATCACCCCAGATTTCAAACAGTCGTGAATCAAATTAGAGTTTCTTGGTGAGAAGATTTCTCAATGGAAACAAACCAACAAGTTGATCTAGGGATTGAACAAGAGTTGGGACAATAGCGCTTCGTCTCTACTCACTCAAAAGGAAACCAAGTCACTGACCTTGGAAGATCTTGTTGGACAACTTACCATGTACGGAGCCATTCAGCAAAGAAGAGTTGAGAGACTTGACTCAGAGAAAGTCAAGAACATTGCTCTTAAAGTTGAAAGAGCTTTTGACTTAGCTTAGGGAGACGACGACATTGAAGGAAAAGATGAGGATGCTGCTCTCATCTCTAAGGCTATGAAGAGACTACGAAATCGAAACAAAACTCCTATGAAGGCTCCAAAGTCAAGAAAAGAAGGGAAGGATATGAAAGATGTCATTTGTTATCAATGTCAGACTAGAGGACACTTTGCCAAGAAATCTCCAAAAAGAAAAAGTGGAGAGGCTAGTAAAGGAATGATGGCAACTTGGGATATGTCTGATGATGATGATGAAGTGGCGACGGCAATGCATGACCATTGAAGACAAAACGTCCCAAGAGGTAAATGACTCTGAATTCTCTTCTTTTTTGGCTAGAAAATCTAGAGAACAGTTGGTTGCTATAATCGAAAAGCTTGGAACTCAGGTCACCGAGTTAAGAGAAAAATTAGAAGATAATGAAGAAACAATCTCCAATCTCTTCAATGATAACAAACTCTGGTCATCTAAGGCTATTGAATTAGAAAAGATTTCGTCTTCTAAGTCAATGACTTGTGAGTCCTGATCAGACTCAAAGAACCAAGTCGTCGACTTGCAAAAACAAGTAAATGACTTAGGAAAACAAGTCACTAATCTAGACGGTGAAAGGCTTAAGCTTAGGCTCAGTCATGCTAAGCTATCTAAAGAACTAGAAGACCAACAACTTAATGATGAGACTAAAAAGAAAAACCAACAAATAGCAAGAGCTCCGGATACTCTCTCTTTGTCCTGCGTGGTCTAATGTCCTTTGATTCAAGCTTCTCCTTCTAACATTTTAAATTGTTACAAACCAACAAAGACAATGTCACCATTTGCAAACAATATACACTAAAGTACTTCGCTAGTTCGCTCTATATTCACACCAACAAACATCAAGCACTAGTTCGAAAATGAATGGACTCAAAGCCACTCCTAATGCAAACCATTGTCTCTATAGCTTTTTGACGCATCCTTAGCCTCCAAACACCACATAATAAATCTATTAACACTCTATCATATGCTTTTTATTAGATCTACGAAAAATTATACGTAGTATGTAAATTCTTCTATGTTTCCCTAGATACTAACTTCCTCGTTACATGAATGGCTTCAATAGCTCACGTCTCTAAAATAAAGGCAAAATGATTTTTATAACATACTAACAAGCTTCCTTAGCCTTTACCACGATTACCCATCATTGATATCTTTATTGTGTGACTAGTAAGTTTGATTATTCCTCAACCTTATCTCAATATCCATTCCCATGCCTTCATTATGTGACTAATGAGCTTAATATTCTTATATATATTGCATTATTGCACATCTTTACAACTTATAAAGTTGTCCCTCAATGGACAAATAAATACTCTTTTTTTAATTTGAATTTAATTTCCTAATAAACTAATACATTTGAACTTCTAATATCATAATATTATTAGCACTTCTTTGAGTTTCTAAATTTCCTATAATCATTTAAACTTCCTTCTTCAATGTTATAACAACACTATAGTAATCATTTTATTTTTTAGCATGAAAATTACAAGTTTGTTGAACTTTCATAATGTACATTAAATTATCATTAGGTATTTCAAAAATAAAAAACCATCATTAGGTATATATATAATCTGGCTTGGGATTAAAGTTTTACTATAAATGATAAAAAATCTGATATTATAATTAATTAGATACCGTTATATTAACAATACTGTCAATTACCTTTAGATCAACAATAACAATAATATTTCATTAGGTTATTTTGCCAAGATCTCTTCAACCTTTGTATAACTACTCCTTGCAAACGCTTGAGGGGGTGACATTATAAAATTGATATTAATTAATGAATTTCACTTGTAATTGTAAGTTACTAGACTATATACATTCCAACACATTGATATTACACTCTTAATTGTAAGAAGTTAGAAGAATATAATTGAAATAAAAACTTCATTGCCTAAGTAATATATTATACATAATATAATACAAAATAAAATTAAGTCCACCTGATATAATAAATATTCAAGGTTTACTAATTACACATATACTTTGAATTCTAATTTAAATTAATATACCCATATAAATACAATACATACCTATACATTTAGCAAGCATATAAGGGTAAATCCATCTAGTTACGGCAAAATACATCAATAGACCCCTGAACTTGTACATTTTTATCAATCAGCACCCCATACTTTGAGATTTTCAAATAAGCACCTAAACACAATCGATTTTTTTCAATTGAACACTTTAAGCTGACATAGAATTGCGCGTGAACCTCACTCAACAATTTAGCGCGTTACGTGATTGATTTAGCTGACATGCAATTTTTTTTTTATAAATCCCCCTCTTTTTCTTTATTCTCATTTATTTTCTAATAATGTAAAAACAAAAAAAATTATCAAAGAAAATCATATATAGATAATAGATCCGATTTCTCTTCTTCCATTCTTTTCTTTTTTCTTTTCTTTTGTTACTTCTTTCTTTTTAACTTTTTTCTTTTGTTTTTTTCTTCTCAAATCTGGATCTGAATTGTCGGGAGAGAACCAGAGAGAATTAGGAACGACGCATGGAAGAGAAGAACCAAAGAGAATCAGGGGAGGAGATGGCAAGCACCAGAGAGAATCAGGAACGACAAACCAGAGAGAATCAACCCTAGGAACTAGGAAGGAACCAAAGAGAGGATCAGGACGGGACGACGGACTCGGGACGAAGAATTAGAATTCTTCATTGCAGCAATCTGGCATCAAGATGTTGATTAATTAGCCTAAAAAATTGATTATATTTGGTATAAATTAAAAGTTGTCAAATAAAATTTGGGCAAGAAATCCGTTCAACATTCAAACCTCTCCACCTCCACAACTTCATCCATGGCGACTCTTGTCCAAACCACGGTTGGTTCACTAAAATCTCAAATTCCGGCGGAATTGGATCTGGATTGCAGGAGCGTCAACGGATCTGGTGAAAGTCGAGAGCGGAGAAGGAAATTTGGTATTCGAATTTGTGTGTTTGTCTAGGTTCATTCAAAATTTGGGCAAGAAATTGAGGGTGATGTTCCTTACTATGGCTGAGAATTTGGGAAAGGTTTGGTGGCATAGCTATGTAAGACGCTGCACCATTTTCGAACAAACGAAGAAGCTCCTCCTCTCTGCGTTTGTTTTGGGAAAGATGGAGAAGGTGGGTAGGGGAAAGGAGGAATAAAATTATATAATAATGAGGTGTATTTTTAAGAAACGGAGAATGAGGTTTTTTTTTTAAAAAGGGAGAATGAGGTGTATTTTTTTTTTTTTGCTATGTTAGTTTTTTTATTGCCACATCATCGTAAGTTAGTATTATGTGACGCTTAGATGGTAAAAATTGAGGCCAGGTAAGCGCGCGTCAATTTCACGAAAAACTTGAGTGTCTAAAAGACAAAAAATAGTAAAGTTCAAGCGTTTATTTAAAAATCTCAAAGTATGGGGTGCTGGTTGATAAAAGTGTACAAGTTCAGGAGCCTATTGATATATTTTGCCATCTAGTTACCCTTATTTTTGTACATCGAACTTCACTTATTGGGCCTCCACTCAGATATTTTTACAGTCCTAAAAATTATATATTGCATTATTGCACATTACACTCCCAAAATGAAGCAAGCCACTCACCTACATCGTATTAATAAGTGATTTTTTTTTGTAAGAGTTCAAGTGATTTTCTATATGTCAAACAATAAGCTATCATACCTACCTAGTTTGAAAATGAAATCGTACCTTTTTCCTTATAATTTTAACCCTACCATAATAGTTTTCAGTGCAATAAAATGAGTGGTAAGAAAAGTTGAAAACCGTGGGATCCAATTGAAAAACGATCGAAATAGAAACCCACGAGAACCCAAAACAGAGAAGAGAATAAGATGAAAGAAAGAAAAGACGCAAAACCAAAAATCATGTCACACGAGTCTGGGCCTTCAATTGCTACACGTGTGCACATCAGATGGATTTTGTATCAAAGCCCACAAATTTGCCACCTGCCACCGCCTACCCATACCCATGGTTTTTCCACAACAGAGAGCAAGGAAAACAGTAAGAATAATATTAATTGCATCAAAGAATAAAAAACTTTAGAAAATGGAGATCATGTAAGTTCATGTATAAATGTGTTGGTAGAAACATAAAATAAAAATAAATCTGTATGATAAGGATAAAATATACTACTGTATGAATCAAGATTGAGATGATAGGTTTTTGTGTCAGTAATGAATTTGAGTGGATAAACGTGAGCCTGATCCATGAATTTAGTTCAATTGAATGACCAACTTGCCCTTCTTGTAAGAAGAATCAAAGAAGGGAAATTTATTTTAGTCTTGTTTCCAATTCATCGAATTTTTCTGTCTATAAAACTGCGAATTGAGATCAGTCTCCGACCTCGGACCAAAAAAAAAAAAGAAACAAAGGGCAAAAATGGTAATTCAATTGTAAATTCATCTATTTCCTGGTCTCTTGTAATTTGTCAGAATACTGTCCGTTTCTCCCTCAGTTTAGGACGCCAATCCATGGGCATGGCCAGTAAGTATATATGGAAAAGGACCAAGAAGGTGAATAATTGACGGTCAAATAAAACTTACAGACACTCATAACATTAAAAAACAATGCATATATGGAGTAATTGCTACATTTACAATCCATTTTATGTCTGGTGTATTTTATCTTGAAAGTTTATTTTCTAAAAAACCTTTTCTGGGTGGTGACCTTTATCTATTATTTAATTTAATTTTAAACCTTTTTCTATAAACCTTTCTCAGTAAAAACCGGCCGGTTTCAAGATGAATGAGAAACCAGGTGACTGAGAAGCATTGCAAACCACCTGCAGATTTGCACCAAAACCATCAAACTCTTCCTTACAAAACACCTGACATGCTTTTTCTTTTAAATTATTAATAATTGAATATCTCTTCCTACCAAACTTCTATATTTACCAATCCATTTCCATCACTTCTTCCACCACACTTGATTATCACAATTTCCCTTTCTCCAAATCATCAAACTTTCTACACTCCTGTAGTTATCCTGAAAATGGCGAAAAATGTGGCAGAGTCTCCTCTTGAGAGGTCTAGCTTGGCTTCTCTTGACCAAAGGCTTGCCATGGCCAAGCGTTGCTCTCATGGTATACACATCATGTTCTTATTTTTAGACTGCTTTGTTTAGAAATTCTGGCCCAAATGCTATGTTTATAAAACAAACTTCATGTGTGTGACTCTGAACTTTCATGGGTCTTGAAGGGATAATGATAAACACAACTAAATTAATTAGATTTTTATGAAGTTTGCTCATTGATCCTATTGTTTCATGAAGGTTCTATTAGTTTCCAATCCATGCCATGATGAATTAGTGAACTAAAGAATGGCCTTTATATTCCTTTCGCTTCTTTTTCTTCTTGTTCTACTGTTTTTAGCTGAATCAGAAGAAAATAAATAATTTGGATACTCTACTGCAAATGGACTCTGTTGTGAGATAAAATGGCCACCATGTGATTCAATTTTGTTTTTTATTGCACATTTTGAGAAAATAATCTCTTATTTATGTATATACATACTTTTGTTTTAAATATGAAATCCAATTCTTGCCATTTCAGTGAAATTCAGGAGAAAGTATTATGTTATTAATCTCTAAATTATTTCATAATTTGATCAAAAGTGCTGAATTTATTGTTCTTTGGTGTGAAAAAATAGAGGGTGTTGTAGCTGGAGCTAAAGCAGCTGTGGTTGCTGGTTTTGCAACTGCCATTCCTACTGTAAGTACAATTAATTACACTCAAAACAATTTCAACTTTAGATTAGTATTAAATATATGATCTTTTTCCTGATAATCAAAAAATATGGGTAATTTGGTAATTTGCAGATAGCAAGTGCACGAATGCTGCCATGGGCAAGGGCTAACCTGAATCACACAGCTCAGGCTCTCATTATCTCCACAGTGGCTGGGGCTGCATATTTCATAGTTGCTGATAAAACTATTTTGGCATCTGCAAGAAGAAACTCCTTCAAGAACATTGAATGAAGCTTAGAAGAAAAACAGATAGAGATGTTGACGAAAAAGTTTCCAGCAGTTCATACATCTTTGATTGATCAAGAATCAGATCTGTCTTGCTGTACTCTTGATGATCAATTATGTATACGCATCTTTAAATAAACTATGGGTTTTTTTCTGTCTTCATTTTTCTGGATGAAACATATATTGACCAATAAAACACCATATACATGAACAAGATAGCAACTTTGAAATGGAAGACCTGTTGAACATCTTCCAATTTAACTAGCCCTGCACAAGATGTTAAACAAAAGAAGTACATAAATTTCCAACAGTGTAGAAAGTTAAAATTCCTTGTGCACTTTGCAAGCAGAAGACTCCAGACAACACCCTCAACTTCCATCTCTCATAGTATTTCATCAAGGCCTTTGGCCTTCTCAGAGGACTTTCGTCAAACACTTTGCGGGCACTCGTCAGCTTTCTACTATACGTAAGTATGGACAGATGCATCCGACCCAACCCAAGCTTTGAAACCCAATTACGAACCTGCTTCCCCTGAACAAATCATCGCGAGTATCCCCGAATGAATTTGTTATTTATCATCTGATTGCGTTCGCCAATTGACCCGAATATGGCGTAGGAGAGATCTCCGGAATGGTTGATTCGGAAGAATTCGAGCTTTCTGAGCGCGAATTGATACGCTTTAGGGTTTCAATGAGCCGGGAAAGGATTTGCGATTTAGGGTTTCGATGCAATTGCAATCGGAGAGAAGTAGCAGACAAGGCGGGTTTAGAGAAGAAAATGGAGAGGCTTAGAAGTTAGAATTATACGGGAAGGAGTTGTTACCCGCCAAAATATTAACTGTCGTTTGGTACTCAGAAATAAAGAAAACAGAAGACATCTTCATTTCTAAATCATTGATCTAAAGAAGCAAAATTCCACAAGCAGAACTTTTTCATATTTTTTCTTCTCAAAACAGAATTCACATATTAGAGAGCATTTATTCCAATAAGCATTCTTTTTCAAGTAGTTTTCAAAAGGTCAATATAGCTAGCTAGTATAACTCATGTTCCATCAAATTTCTTTGCATAAATTGATCACTACCACATCAAATTCAATCCAATCTTGATATCCTTTGATCAAGACATGAACCCAGAGGCTGCCACGTTGAAGGAGTGTTAGAAGAAAACTTGTGCACGTGTATAAGAAAAGCATTTTCAAGTGTCACCCTTTAAGGGTGTAGCAGAAGAGAGTTCCAAATCAATTTGATTCCCTATAGTAATCACCCGACTAAAGACGCTTTAATGTCAAGCTACGCGGCAACTTGGATGATCGATCAATGGTTAAACTCTTTCTGTAGAGGCATCTGGGAGCAGAGAAAACAGTTAATGAGACGTTTACGCGTTAAAAACGCATTACCAAAAGCTTAGAAAAAGAGGGTTGAATTGGGATAGGAAGGAGGAAGAGGAATATTCAAAATTTTGAAAAGCAACGGCTATATTTCATGTCTAATTGCTTGCTATCCGGATGTGGATTCTTTGCCATATAATTGAGAGAATAAAGACTCCTATATATTCTAGTGTCAGGTGGGATTGGATGGCAAACCCAGATGCTCTTGTTTAAAGTTTTTTCATCTCTCTTTCTCTTTCTTTTTTATAACACTTAGAAAGAATATCCAATGTGTTTTTTTGCTAGGAAAGGCTGATTAGGTTCCTTCTTATCCTATCCTATGTTGCCACATGGGTGTGGGCTCGGATTCCTGTGTAGACGCGGAGACTTGACGCTGTTTGCCATGTCAGCATGTGGAGCCCCCTATCTTGCATTGTGGCTAAGTATAGTCTTCAACCATGTTACCATTAATTGTATGCCCCCTTCAGAATATTCTGCACTATAAACTCATATTATGAATACAGAATACTACTATTCAATTCTACAAATTCAAACCAGCTTGATACTTTGAAAGCAAAAAAATCACACAATAAACCTGTGAAGAAGTGAAAACCAGATTGCTTTGAAATGGTTAAATTTTAGAGGTTATTATCTAGTGCAACTCAATTGGTAGCCAGTGAATGAGCGCGCCCAAGGAGGAAGATTGAAGGCATCCTGTTCTGATTTTAAGAGGCTATAAGTCAGAAGATGGTAGAGTTGCTTTTGAGTTGAATCTTTGCAATCAGATGGGCCTTAATATTCTCGAAATTATTTGCTTAAAGGCAATTGGAATATCAAGCAAGGAACAATAAAGAGTATCGTTTTCGCTACTCTACAACTACAATGTGCATGTTAAGCCATGGAATTGATTCTCCTCAATCGAAAAAGGAAACGTTTTGATCCCATTTGTTACCGTTACAGCCTTACCCACTTGCACCTTAACAACAGGGATGAAAGATCTTAGCTTTCCTCAAGAGTTCGCGTATGGAATGACGTCACAAACTGATTCATTCATTATTAATCAGAGAGGTTAAGCAATAGTAAGCAAGCAATCCCACCGTCCAAGTGATGCACAAGAATGATTTGGATGAGGAAAAGAAGGGTTTCAAATTCTTTCAAGGAAAAAACAACCTCCTCTTGAATAACATCATCCCTATATAACACCTCTTCTATTCCATATGCCCACAAAAGGGAATCCAAAAAGTAGTGAATTTTTGCTGATAAAATGGTGTTGGGTTTTTCTGTTATAAACTGCGTTTAAATGAAAACTATATGGTTATAACCTTAAGAGTTATTTACAAGTAGATTTATGAACTCTTTCAGAATAAATCATCACCATTGCCCCAGTATAGTCTAGTCCCACACAAGCAGGATCCGGGTTTAATCTCTCTTTGCCCTTGAGTAATATCCATATGCAGAGAATCCCAATTTTAAGGAAACCAACTTAACATAATCCCTTAATATATATAGAGAGCTAAATTAGCAAGGTGAAAATGAGTTTAATCTCTCAATGCCCTTGAGTAATATCCATATGTAGAGAATCCCAATTTTAAGGAAACCATAAGAAAAGCATTTTATAGACATGATGTGAACATTCATTTGTTGGGTCCCACAGCAAAAAGCCCTCTTCATCAAGTATAAATAGGCTAAGATATCTTACAAACCAGAAAATCATCCAACTCAACACAATCCATCTCTACTTGAGCAGAAGAAGAAGGATCTCTTCAGCTTAGGTGAAACAATAATACTATTATCCTTTTTGTCTATCATTATAATGAATGCTATCTGTTCTTAGATTCAGATGATTAGTTTACTGATTCATTTTTTTTTTCTTGTTGATAAGATCAAGAGAATGAGCTGGGCAGGAGGAGACTGGATGTGTGGAGCATGCCAACATGTGAACTTCAAGAAGAGGGATCCTTGCCAGAAATGCGGGTTTCCCAAGTACGGCAGCCCCGATGACCTGTCGTCCTACCTGGCAAACAACAAGACAGAGGTTTTGGCGGGAGATTGGTATTGCCAGACCATGAACTGCGGGGCCCACAACTACGCCAGCAGGTCAATCTGCTTCCGATGTGGCTCGATGAAGGCCGATCATTACTCTGCAGGGTATGGGAACAATCTGATCAACACAGCAGGATTTGGAGCTGAATCTCTTGTTCCTGGATGGAAATCAGGCGACTGGATGTGTGCAAGGTATGATATTTGATTAATTCAGTCTTGATTAAGTTAAGTTTACACACTAGAAACAAACAAAGATTAATCATAGTTTAATCATGAACGTGGCAAAAACCAAAATGCAAGGTTTATGCATGCAATGTGCAAAAAGACAATATCATAGGAGGTTCTAAAAAAAGGCATGAAGAGGAGCATTTCATTGGGCAAAAAGTTTTTTTTATAGACCAATTTATTTTTTATAATACAAGGTGAGAATGTCATTGGGTTCATGTGTTAGTGTTTTAAGTAGGTGGTGGTCCAAATTAACACATTTCTTCAGACAAACTCAGCAATACTAACCAGTTAAGAGTGACAACTGTGGAATTCCATTAGAGCATGTAGAAGGAAATTGTAATAGGACTCTTATATTATAATAAATGAGATGAACAACTTTTAGAGATTGAATTAATATGTATTTGGTTGTTCTTTACAGGCAAGGATGTGGTGTGCACAACTATGCAAGCAGGACAGAATGTTTTAGGTGCAAGACACCAAGAGATTTTGGTGAGAAACCTGGCTCTTCTTCATCTGGTATGCATGGTGTCTTGTATTCAGACCATTCAGCTTCAATTTACTGACAAAAAAATGTGATTTTCTCGCTCTTAGGCGGCGGGCTTTAAGAGCAAGAGTCATCAAGTTTGATGAGAGTGAGCTGGTTAAAGACTGTCTCAAGAACATGTATTGAAGAGGCCTTGTTTTCACCTCTTTTGCTTTAATTGTAATCCCAAGTCTTTCTTTTTTTAACCCAAGTAGAGAGATCTATCAATTAAACCCATTCTCTTGTGTTTATCAGCACTTCAATATCATATTTGCATCAAAACATACATTTAGTTGAAAATTACCAATATCATAATAAATGTAAGTACAAGGACTAACATTGTAATGGAGAAATGGCAATGGAAAATGTGAAGGATAACAAAAAGATCCATGGAATCTGTGTATAAGAAAGCAGTTCAGTTGAAAATTTTTCTCAGTGGCATTGAACTTGGTAGCTGTTATGGGCCATCCATGGTCCCTTTTTTGGGATCAAATCTTTGATAGTAATGATGCTACAATTATTAAGATAGGAACCAGATGCTCATCTTCAGTGGCATTACATGTAAATATAGTAAACTTCATCAGATTATTTCCAAACTGAGCATTACTTGTTGAGAATATAAGCTCTTCCCACATCTGAGAGTTGAGATTAAAGTCCTCGAGTTTACTCATATTGTCAATAGATTTTAGGATAAAACCCAACATAAGGTCCACGTATTTTCACACTTGTAATTGGCTTTAGGGTTTGCATCATGCAGTATAATGTGGATATTGTGTATATACCATACTAAAATACTTGAGCCAGAAATTCTCATGTGGGTCCAAAAACTAGAGAAAGTATGCCAAAATATTCATGAAGTGAGTAAGTGACACAATTTTAATATAGGATGATACATTTTCTAATCAAGGGTAATAATTTTTTTAATGACTCTTGGAGTAAAGTAGTTACCAGCTTAAGTATAGTTCAAGTGTTTCAGCTTCATTCCAAATATGGAATTTAAGTGAAGATCAGAGCCAAATGACTCATATGATGATACTTTTCTTTTGCTCGCTGACTCTAACCAGAAGTGGGAAACTAGATTCTGAAAAGGAAACTTAAAGTTGAATTGAGGAAAATAATGAAATATAAAAAAATTGGATTGGAGAATGTTGTCTCCTCATAAAGCTCCATGAGTGAAGTTCTTGCATAGATTCTTTCAGTTTTATCAGAGAAGACCAGCATGCACAATAAAAGTGATGAATTATTTGTGGTCCAAATTCCACGTACTAACTTTGCAGTTCAGTTTGATCACTTTTTTTTTCCTCACATTTCTATGGAATTCAAGAAGAGAGGGTCAGTTGTGTAACAACTAACAACCCTGGTTCCCAAATAGATCATGGGAAAGGATTAAAGCTTCAATTGGCGGAAAAAAGTAGCTGTTTGAAAGATTAAGTGAATAAACCAAGTTCTTTTTCAGCACAAATAAGTAATTATTTTTTGCTGAAAGATATGCATGAATCAGGATATAATTTGATTATTTAACTAACAATGCATTTTAAACGGGGCAAGGGTACACGTACATCTTGACTTCCAAATCCGCTCATACCAGGATCCAATAGGGTAGATGTTGAATAAAATAATACGGACCCGGTGTGAATCGCGTATCGAACCCTTGTTGATCAAGGGGGTTGAGCCTAATCCGGTGTGGATTCCGACTCGGGATAAACGTGGTTTGTAGTCACGGGGTTAATGAACGATAAAATCAAAGCAAAAGAGATAATTTATTAATTGACTGATTTTCTGATTGATAGCAGCCTAATAACTTAAGGATATTTATAATAACCCTGATATCTAGATAAACCCTAATTGTTGAATAAAAAGATTGTTGAATAAAAAGATACTCTTAATAAAAATAAAATGAAATCTCTAAATAAAAGGAAAACATAATTATTCTAATATCCTGATATATTCTGCAAGCATAATTATAGCGTATCAATTACCCCCCGGTGAGAATCGACTCGTCCTCGAGGTGGAAATCAGGAGGAGGTTGCGGAAGCGTCAATCAAATCCTCCAGGGTCGAACACAAATGAGTCGATCGATGCAAAGTGGTCGCCAAAATCACAAAACAAAACAGCGAAAATACGCTCAGTCATAAGCGTATGGCGTCTCCACTCAACCGAATACGCAACCAGTGCCACAACCCTAATTTTTGGAAGGGGGTCTTGGCGAGGCGGTGCATCCACGGTCGCGATGGGGCGAGCCGCAGGTGCCGGGAAGATGGCCACGGGCGTCGAGGGGATGGCCACGGGCGTCGGGGGTCTGGCCGAGGACGCCGGGGGTCTCGTCGCGATCGTGGGGATGCTGGCCGCGGGCGCAGGCTCGGTTTCCGCGAGCGCGGGATCTGTTGTCGGGGGTTCGGGCTCGACTTTGTTGGTTGTCGGGTCAGGGTTTTGCTCCACCTTGCTCGCATCTTCGAGAGGACTGCTTAGGAGATGACAAATTCGGTCCAATAGTTGAGCTATAGTGTCGAGTCGATTCTCACCGGGGGAGTAATTGATACGCTAGAATATTATCCGAAATTAGGTTATTAGATTATATTGCATCGTATCTCAACGACATGTCTTGAAGAATGGCCCGGATCTGCGCGTTACTGGACATGATAATTGCGATGTTCACGAATGAAAGCACCAATTAATACGGACCCGCTGTGGATCGCGTATCGAACCCTTGTTGGTCAAGGGGGTTGAGCCTAATCCGGTGTGGATTCCGACTCGGGATAAACGTGGTTGGTAGCCACGGGGTTGAAGAACGATAAAATCAAAGCAAAAGAGATAATTTATTAATTGACTGATTTTCTGATTGATAGCAGCCTAAGAACTTAAGGGTATTTATAATAACCCTGATATCTAGATAAACCCTAATTGCTGAATAAAAAGATTGTTGAATAAAAAGATACTCTTAATAAAAATAAAATGAAATCTCTAAATAAAAGTAAAACATAATTATTCAATATCCTGATATATTCTGCTAGCATAATTATAGCGTATCATAAAAATTAAACAGATACATACTAAGAACTTTTCCTTTTAAATTTAAGTGATCAAAATGGGGTACATCCTCCTACTGGCTGTTTTATACAGTGTCTTTGAGATGGATATAACCCCTATATCAATTTTGGTACATTTTAACTAAATTCGGTTATTATCATCACATAGCTAAATTTCAGCTTTTCTCCATGCATCCTCCTGATCTGTTCAGGGTATCGTAGCCACTATTTTAACTCCCTAGATCTTGTTTGTGGATGACTATACTGGGACGATGATGTTGATTTAAGTGACCAGAACAATACACATCAACACATGAAGAGTTTAGTTAGTAGTATGTGGCTTAGTTATTGATATTAAAGTAGACCCTAAAGTAGTAAAGTCTAAAACCATGAATGTGGTGCACCATAATATGCTGTAGAAGCATATAGTTTATAAATTGATTATGTAACTACAGTATATTTTAAAGAATGACATGATGGAGAGGCTGATCTAAACTGGAAAGTTCTGGGAATTAAGCTGAATGGGTTAGATTCCATTTGCACTATTAGATAAAGAACTCATCATGATCTGCACCTCCATTAATTCACCATTAGCCAACGTTCAGCAGATATGCATGAATCAGGATATATGAACATAACAGCTGGAGCATATAAATAGTTGAAGCCTAAGTAAGTTCCAATATCCTTACATTTTATACTTAATTTCACATCAAATTGAGTATGAACATCTCAGTGAAGTCCAATTCTGGTGCTTCTTCAGCAAACGAAAAGATAATACCTTAATCGTGTGAAGATCATTGTCCCTTGCCACACTCAAGCGCCAAAATGCACAATGCTATCAGAATAAATGCTTACAGATGAAAAATATAGTCCACTCCACAATCCACATCATCCATATATATAAGAAAATTTCATGCAATTTCAATTAGATATTCATCCATGAATTGATTGCCATCAGAGACTTTCTGATCTGAAGATGGACAGATGGTTAAAGAATTTGTTCCCCAAACTGTAGGAAGATATATAGTCAAAGCATGATTAGTCTATATCACTTCATACCACATCATCAGCATTAATGAACAACAGAATATGTTGTTCCTTGTTACTTTCTTCGATCAGTGTATGTATCCGCACTTATCAAGCTTTCTGTGGAGGTTGAATCCATAGGCATAATATATCAGTTTTTTTCCCAAAATGTGATTATGTGAAAACATAAATGTGGTCCGTGGGCCGATATAGGGGGTCTAACAGAGCTAGTATACAAATTCAATGAGTTTTTAAATCCTAACCCAAAATCGTATGACAATGGATGAGAGTAACTCATAAAATCGTATACTATATTGTTGGAAATTAAACTTGGTTTATAAATAATTAAATAAGAAATTAGTTAATTGTCATCCTAGTCGGTTAATGTTAGTTCATAACAGTTACAAAACTCCTCATATAAATATGTTGAAGGTGTGATGAAAGGAAGAGACAGGGGCGAAGGTAGTGTCCTGTGTACGGGGGTTGGATGAATGTATTGTTCCAATCTTTCATAGACAAACACATAAATGAAATTTGTGTTTGTGAAATTGGTAATGGCATGAATGAAAGATATGTGTGTTGGAGACTTTATTGTCCTATGTTGTGGCGAATGTATTGCTCCAATCTTTCTGGTTTGAGTGAAACTGATGTTGCTAGTTTCATTCTGTGTAGTGTCCTGAGCCCAACAATTGAAAGCCCAATTACCCGGCCCATGAAAAGTAATAGACACTCTTAGGTTAAGTCTTGATTCCCCAGCTCCATCTTGCAGTCAAGAAGCAGAGTCTTCGTCTCCGTCGTGGTTGTTGGTTGTTCGATTCAAACTTTCTAAGTGGAACCTTTCTCATCACCAACCGCATTCTTCATTTCAAGCTTCCTACAGCTGACTATAAGATTCAGAGAAGCGGCCGTGTAAGAAACAACCAGGAATCAGGTCTCCTTTTGATTGTCGATAAATTAGGCGTTAACCGCTGTCAATTTGAGAGAGAAATCGAGTCAACACATTTGCAATCTCATTGTTAGGGTTTCTTTTCCCCCTTGATACATAGCTCAATGGGACATTGGGATCAGTTTCCCATGGGGAACGACCAATCTGAATCCAATCTCCAATTCGATTGCGCGCCTCCTTTCAAAAGGCCTAAAACCTCCGACGACGGAGGTGCAAACCCTCAGATCAATCCCCCTGGCAAGATCTTCTTCAAGACGCGTTTGTGCGCCAAATTCAGGATGGGCCAATGCAGAAACGGCGAGAATTGCAACTTCGCCCATGGAGAAGAAGACAGGAGACATCCCCCTCCCAATTGGCAAGACCTCGTCTCAGGCCGCCCGGACGATAGAGGGACGAGCGCCGGAAATTGGGAGGACGATGACAAGATCATCCACAGAATGAAGCTTTGCAAGAAGTTCTATAATGGCGAAGAGTGTCCGTATGGGGAGAGGTGCAATTTCCTCCATAAAGAGCCACCTAAACACAGCAGGGATTCTCCTGTGACTGCTAGGTTTAGTAGAGATAGTCCGAGGGAGAGCTCTGCAATAAGCATTGGTACTACTATTGGGCCTCCTGTTGTGCAACAAACAAATGGATGTGATCAATTCAGTGGGAATAGGGTTGTTGCTGTAGAAGCAGCTGGTTTTGATGCTTCTAGGGGAAATGTAAGGCCTGTGTATTGGAAGACCAGGATGTGCACCAAATGGGAGGTAACTGGGCATTGCCCTTTTGGTGAGAAATGCCATTTTGCTCATGGGAATTCAGGTACATCATCAGCTTTATAACTTGTGATTGGTTGCATTTTCTGTTGTTTGATGGGTGTGCTTGTTTATTGCTCTGTCATGATGTTGGATGTTCTTTAGGTTTAGTGAAATTGTTGAGCCTATGCTATTTTGAAACCCTTGTGCTTTACACTGAACTGTTGATTCATATTTTCATTGTTGGCTAATATGTGATTGTGAATCTATGATGCTCAAGAAGGCACGATTAGAACTATAGATGTCGCCGTAGGAGTTCATATAAAGATAAAGGATTAGTGTTGATCACATGTTTACTCTTCATAATTTTGATTTCATTTTGTAATGCTATGGATGTAATGTGATTACTGCTTTTGTATTTTTGTACTTAAACTGCATTTTTATTTTCTTGCTTGTGTTTTTATTACCTTTTCCTGTGGATGCATAAACCAAATCAGTAAGGGGCATTTTTGTTGATTCAATCATGCTATTTGCTTCTGAACAGATTTGCAGATGTCTGGGCCGGAATTAGCGAACTTGAACTCTACTACTGCTAAGCCTCATATTCCCGGTCCTGTTAATCAACCTGAGACTGTCACTGTTTCATCTAAACAAGAAGGGAAACAGGGTAAGAAGTGTCTCTTGAAGTGGATTGCAGCTAAGAAGATCAATAGCATTTATGCAGATTGGTTAGATGATATGCCTTTAAACTTGCCAAATGAAGTTGAAGGCTGAGTGCAGAGATTTAGTTCTCAAGTAATTCTTCCTGTATCACAAAGTTGTGTGTGTTTTTATCTATTCATTTTAGTAACTAATCAGGCTATTTGAAAGAAAATGAAGGAAATCTTTGTTTTCTTTTTCCAATATGTAATTCTTAAGTTCATAGCCATATTATATGTTTTCTTAAACTTTATTAGTAACTAATCAGGTTATTTAAAAATCTCGACCATTTATGCCTGTTATATCGCAGGAAACTTCAATTGACATTATTCAAATTGATATAATAAAATATTTATTAGGTATATCAGCCCTTGTTATGTTCAGACGTTAAACCAACCAAAAATTGAAGCCTATAACAATAACAATTTGTCGCACAAAAAATTTAGGTTTGTCGTTGCATAATCACCAATACCCAATGATTGATAACGAAAACTCTAAATTAAAGCATCGTTGGATGATTAATTGGTGGGAACGTTGGGTACATTTTTTTTGGAGGGGGAATTTATGGACTTTAGTATCCGTTTCCACCAACGACCTCAATCGTTAGTGCACAAATTTGTCAGGTACACTAATTATGATCTCTTAACTTCAAAGCTTGATCTCGCATGACCTACAAAACAATGGAAAAGCCTTTGAAGATGCCTAAGTTAAAAAAGGGTGAAATTGTCAAAGATGCATGTCAAAAAAAGAGTATTCAATATTGCAAAAAAGCCTCCCATTAGGAGAGTTGGTTGACCGTATTTAAAAGAGAGAAGGAGCAAGCCCCGAGAAGATAGGCCCACTGCACCGCAAACAGACCAGAATTCTATCTTATTCTTAAATAGAATCTTTGCTCCCTAATCCATGAAATTACCATATTTAAATAAGTAAAAATATAAACATAGATATAATATACATATCTAAAGATAATAAATATCTTAAAACAATAATATTTTATAAGATACATTAATTAACATACAATATTTAAATAATACTCCGTAAAACCAGAAACATATAGTAAATGAAACGAGAAACACTATCCTA
This sequence comes from Fallopia convolvulus, assembly GCA_964016875.1. Classification (NCBI taxonomy): domain Eukaryota; kingdom Viridiplantae; phylum Streptophyta; class Magnoliopsida; order Caryophyllales; family Polygonaceae; genus Fallopia; species Fallopia convolvulus. The sequence goes on along the minus strand of OZ024725.1, from coordinate 4,180,263 downwards.
AAGTTTATGGGTAACCTATATAGTTGTTGACTGTGGCGTTAGATACTTAAATGAACAAAAATCCTCTAAAGCAAGGTAATCAAATCTAGGATCACTTTGTCACTTCCATCTACTAGTGGAAATCCATGTGTCGAAGAAACCGCTGTAGGATCAAAACTGCCATTCCCAACCAACACCATTAACCTCTAGTTCTTCAAAAGAAGAAGATTTTTTTTATCAGAAATTTCCAACATAGCGTTGTCAACAACAATATTAACGTGAAAGAAAGTTTACACTTGAACAACACAAACTAATCTTCTTTATAACAAGTAAAATTCTCCTTCTTGTTAAATAAATGCTCTTTTTTTTTATATTGAATTCAATATTTCTATTAAATAAATGATCTACATTTTAGCTAATGGATCACAAATTCACAATAGATTTCCCACCTAAAGACCACATCCAATACAATAATGTAGACAAATTCACTCAAACCAAACCTAAAAATCAAACTAATAAAAAAACAAATATAGTAATCCTTAAAAACATAAATTCTAAACGTATGTCATATACATGGTTTATATATATATTCTCTTATATTTTAAATAAATATTTCATTAAGGTTTATAATAAAGTTTTATTACCTCCAATTCATTAAACATACTTAATCATATTATTACAGATATACTTTCCATTCTATTTAGTTACACTATGATTATAAATCGATATACATAATACATTAGCAAATTAAAAAAAAAACATATAAAAAATCCACCCTATCTAACAGACGGACAATCCTTTTTAAATCATGAGCACTGGACAATAAAAAATGTCAACTCTGATGTGTATGTAATTAAGGGGTCGGGCTATCCCCCGCCTGAGGGGATTAAATTATTGTTTTATGATGATGTAAGGAGTCGGGCTATTCCCTGCTTGCTGACTACTTAGCCCTTTTTCTTATTATTAATAAAACGCCCCCTTGAGGGACCGGAGAGTACCGCCTCTCCTTCTTTCAAAAAAAATTAAGTGGAAATATGGAAATACATATTAACAATAATAATCAAAGAAGAGACCAACCTCTCCCAAACTAGCATATGCCAAGAAAAAATCATACCTTTAGACTTGAATAGAGGAATGGATTGTGAAAAGGTCAACTTTAATTAATTTTTTCCTAGAGCTGACCTAGGAGAAAAATGAAGCAGCTTCACAACCTACACTCCAAGATTTCTGACTATAAACTACGTAAATCACAGGGCACATAATTAAGATCAATGTACTTTTGAGCCCCATCCAAATGCTACACCGGACTAGGTCAAAATACAAAAAATAAAAAATTAGGGTTTTATGCGAGAGACAACTGACAACGTCGTGTAGATCACAAGTTAAATTCAAGAACTCTCTTATTTAAGAAGTGATCAACAATTTTACACAAGCAATAACACCCATTTCCATTAACAGAAGCAAGCAGGATAAGACAACCAAAAGGTTAAAGAACTAAAGCAAGGCAAAATAATTTATAGGTATAACGAAATTATTAATTAATATAGATTTTATTTGAAATCTCACAACAATACTAGTTGTAGGAGTATGTAACACAATCATGTTTATTAAACAACAACAACAACAATAAAAACAACAACAACATTGACCCATTATATATAGTCCCATTGCAACGAGATTTGGGAGTTAAGATGGAGGCACCCTTATCTAAACATATTAGGATGGGTCGACCGATAAACTTATGAGGGAAATACAAAGCATAGAACAAATCATAAAGGGCACCGAATGGAAAGCACAACACAGCATTCGTAGGCGACAAACGAGTTTTTTAAAATTAATAAAATATTCCAAGTCGTGGAAGAATGCACTTTAGTCTTGATGATTAAAGTGTTATTCCACAAGCTCCAAGCTTTTCATTTGTGATCTGATCAAATCTTGCTTGTCATCTCCTTTGTTAAATAGTTCTTCCAATCTCCTATCTCGCCTTTCCGGAAAAAGGCATCATGTGGTATAGGAAATATGACTTTTGAATTTTCATCATCACCAAACTTCACCTTCGCATTTCTCAAACTATCAAAACTACAAATTTCAACAACCCTTGCTACAACACCTTCCTTCTCTTCCAGATTTGAGAACGGATAACCCATGAATTCCGCTAGCCTCTTGACGTCAAACTCTACATCATCCATCATATCCTCATATTTTAAGAACAAAATCTTGTTAGGGTGATCCAGGAACGCTTTCCAATAACCTAGTACATGGTCCTAATAAGGCCCGAAACTCGATACCCCGCGACAAAAGAGGTCAAAAGCCTCCTCTAAAGGGATAGGATCAGTGACATCCTTATTACGTCGAATATTGTGAGAAAAATGCCAACAGGAAATGAAAGCATCCTTTGGATCCCTCCAAATATACACAATCTTACACCCTGAAGCCAATATTGAACTATATATGTAACGATGTGTAAGGAAGGTGGGTGGAAAAAATAGGATTACACACGACCTTACCTTTGTACTTTTCTATATAAGGGACCAAGTGATGGGGACTTATGGAATGGAGAGGGTGGTCTTCGAACCGTTCAATAGGGAAGCGGGTTCGAGTTGAAATGACAGAAGATAAGGCTTTAAGCCATGTGGTACCGCTCTTTGGATTACAAGAGATGATGATGTCGGACGAGGACGGGTTGAATCCGGGTATCTCATGGCCTTGGGTTATATTAATGACTCCTTCTAAGAAGAAGGGATAATACCAAAAGCCTTGGTAGTTGTACAAAGGGTTGTTGGCATCAGATGTCCATCTTTTCTCTTTAGCAAGTGTAGAGATTATATCAACTGTTATTGGATTTGTGAGTTGGCTCTCATCAGAGTTAGAAGTTATGGAGGTAGGAGTGTTTGACATTGTAGTAGTGTAAAGATAGAGAAGATGAGTGACTCAATTTTGATAGAGTCGATTCGTTGTGCAAGGTTTTATAACACACCTTATGGTAGGTAACCTGGTAAGATTGTAGATTTGTAGATGATTTCATTATTCATTTAATTAGTTATATAGCCATATGCTAAGATAGTATATGAATGTATTATAATTTACCTTATGATGTGGTGGATGTGAATTACCTCAATCATAGGGATCAAACTAATTAAGAACCCTCTAGCTAGCCTGAATCAACTTAATTACCTACACTTAGAGTTTCAACCAAGTTTTAAGCAAGGAATTTCAAATATGGCAAAGCGAAGTAGAATATTTGAAGATCTTTTTGGGATGATTTCTGGTTTACTTAAAAAACTAGTTGATGTACTCATGCTCTACATAAAATCTTTGATAGTAAAATTTAGTTAATACACATATATAGATTTATACGTATGCATTGATGTTATAAGAACATCCCTTGTTAATAGAACTTCTGCATTTAACCATTACCCCATAGTTTCTAGTAAAAATTAAGACAAGTGATGCTTAAGTCCAAAAATTCATGCAAGTAATGGAAAGGAAGGCAAGGTTATGGTGTGACCTATGTCACACGAAAACTGAAATGACACTGACACTATAAACCTAAACATATAAAAAAATGAGTATTTGACGTGAAGCGAAAACAAGAAAAACTATCCTATTAAAGTTGATGGATAACATATTTAGTTGTAGACATACATGTGGTGCTAGATGGAAAAATTCCTCTAAAACAAGGTAATTGAATCCAGGATCACTTTACCACTTCCCTCCATTAGTGGAAATCCATGTGTCGAAAAAACTGTAGTAGGATCAACATGCCTACCCCAACCAACACCAACAACCTCTAGTTCTTCAAAAGAAGAAGATTTTTTATCAGAGATTTTCAACATAGCGTTGTTAACAACAATATTAACGTGAAAGAAAGTTTACACTTGAACAACACAAACTTATTTTTTTTACAAGAAGTAAAGTTCTCCCTATGTTAAGTAAATGCTCTTTTTTGTATTGAATTCAATATTTCTATTAGGCGTCCAACTCATTTTAGCTAATGGATATAATAGACTTCCAACTTAAAGACCACATCCAATACAATAATCTAGACAAATTCACTCAAATTGATAGCATGCATATAGATAGTATGCAAGTGTTTAGAGAGCATGTTTAGACTTATTTTGCATGGTTTTAGCTAGTTTTAGTTAAGTTTCTTTAGCTTTGTAGTTTTGCTAGAAGATTCGGAATCTACACTCGTTTGATGCTATTTTACAAACATGATGATGAGAGAGTGTGAACGGGATGGGAACCAACTAACTTTGGTGGAGAAGTTTGAAGTCATTGTAGAGCTAGGAGTGGAACCAAGGCAAGGAGGTAGAAGATCAAGTTGGACGCGGGTAGAAAAAGGTGAGCTCAATCGAGTTGAACAAGCCCAGACAACGTCATATCAACAAAAGGTGAGAATTTTTGGAAACAGTGGAGTGCATGCGGGTGCAGCTGATCGATCGCGGTCACGCTCGACATGGACGAGACCGTGTCGAGTCTATATCGCGGGAGGCTTGCGTCGACGTAGGATTTTCTTATATTTGGGTGTTTTTAATGTATTTTTGGGATGTTTTGATAGAGATATTATCTTTCTAAGTTTACTTTGGGGATATTAGCCCTTCGTTTCTATCTTATATTATTCTACACAATACAATTTAGAGAATTCTAGTTTTTTATAGAGAGTTTTCTCAAGAGAAACTTTGAAACCCTAATTGTAAGTTCTATTTTCAATCATGTATTACTAAATTCCTTTGTGTTTAATTAGTTAATTGAAGTTATGGATTGCATATTATAGTGAGGTTTTATTGATTCTCTATAATCTTGAATAAGGTTTATTCCTTTTCGTAATTGAATCAAGGTTTATCTAGGGTTTTATTAGATTGATCACCTAATAAGATTTCTAGGTTAATCTACAACTAATTTGATTAAGTATCAGTTGAAATTAATTAGATAAAGTAGAAACTATAATTGCTTAGACCCGGTTGGGCTAATCAATTATAGAAGGGGTTAAATTCACAAATAACTTGGATGATTGGTTGCTCTAAGAGTTTGTTTCTATCGTTACTTGGAACTTTATGCTGATGTTTAATAGAATCTAGAAGGTCTTCTAGGTTGTTAGATGATTAAGGTTGTTAGACTGGTAGTTTTAATAACTAAAACTGAAGTTTGGATTAGAATTCCATGATAGATTATTCAAAAGAAGTGAGAATCGAGAGAATCAATGATCGATAAGCATATTCATAATGGATATTAATTGGTTAAACATATAATTCTCATACTTTACATTCACAAACATAATTGCATTCGTACTTTGATCTCAATTTACATCTTAGATTTAGATACTCATTCAAACCATAAATACCTTTGTAACTTTGTTTTATCCAATTACTTGGCACACAAGACATAAATACAAGAACCTCTATTTTTTTTTTCTTGCCTTTTGGCTCGCCCGGTTCGATCGGTCGGACACCGCTCTACATCCAGACTGGGTACTTCGTGGCCCCATTTTGGAGGAGACCCTCCCAATATCAGAGTTTCTATGGAATCGGCCCTTGCTTGCCAACCATATTAGCTAATTTAATTTCTTTTGGTAGGTATTAAACGACTGTAAAAAAAATACCTCATCACAAATCAAACCTAAAAATCAAACTATTAAAAAAAACAAATATAATAATCCTTAAAACATAAATTCTGAATGTCAACTCAATCTCCTGAATAATCTATCCACTTTTATATTTTACATAAATGAAAAATTAAGGTCTATAATATAGTTTTATTGCCCCCAATTAATTAACCTTGCTTAATTATATTATTATACATATACTTTGCATTCTAATTTTAGTTACTCTATGATTATAAATCCATATACATTAACAAATTCAACAAACATATAAATTTTTTTTACCTTGTCTAACAAACCGGTAAAACCTTTTTAAATCATGAGCACTGGACAATAAATAATGTCAACACAATCTATGAAAATTAAGTGGAAATACATACATTCCCCTAATCCTCTTGTCAATTCCAATAAAAAGAAATTTACAATATTGACAATAATAATAAAAAAAAAAAAGACCAATCTCTCCCAAACTAGCACATGCCAAAAAATCATACCTTTAATTAATTTCTTCTTGGAGATGACCAAGGAGAATAATGAAGCAGCTGGACTCCATTATTTCTGACTATAAATTGCTTAAATCACATAGCACATAATTAATATTTACGTACGTTGAGCCCCAAATGCTACACTGGACTAGGCCAAAATACAAAAGATAAAAACTAGGGTGTTATGCGAGAGACGGCTAACAACGTCGTGTAGATCACAAGTTAAATTCACAACTCTCTAATTCAAGAAGTGATCAACAACTTTACACTAGCTATAGCACCCATTTCTTTAACCAGAAGCAAGCAGAATAAAACTACACAGTACACACACCAAAAGTTGAAAGAACTAAAGCAAGGCAAAATAATTTATTGGTATAACAAAAATTATTAATACATATTTTATTTGAAATCTCACAACAATACTCGTTGTAGGAGTATGTAACACAATCATGTTTATTAAACAACATCAGCATTGACCCATTATAGTCCCATTGTAGTGAAATCTGGGGGTCAAGATGTGGACACCCTTATCTAAACACATTAGGTTTTCTACCGATAAACTTAAGAGGGAAAACAAACAAAGCATACAATAAATCATAAAGGGAACAGAAAGGAAAGCACAACACAACAACCGTACGACAAACGAGTTTTTAAATTAATAAAATCTTCCAAGTCGTGGAAGAATGCACTTTAGCCTTGATGATTAAAGTGTTAAACCACAAGTTCCAAGCTTTTCATTTGTGATCTGATCTATCTTTCTTGCCATCTCCTCTGTTAAATAGTTCTTCCAATCTCCGATCTCGCCTTTCCGGAAAAAGGCATCATTAGATACAAATCGGGCTTTTGAATTCATGTTATCACCAAACTTCTCCTTCACATTTCTCAAACTATCAAAACTACAAATTTCAATAACCCTGGCTACGACACCTTCCTTCTCTTCCACATTTGAGAATGAGTAACCCATGAATTCCGCCAGCCTCTTGACATGGAACTCTACATCATTCATCATGTCCTCATATTTCAAAAACAACATCTTGTCGGGGCGATCCAAGAACGCTTTCCAATAACTTAGTACATGGTCCCAATAAGGCCCGAAACTCGATACCCCGCGACAAAAGAGGTCAAAAGCCTCCTCTAAAGGAATAGGATCAGTGACATCCTTATTACGGCAAATATTCCGAGAAAAATGCCAACAAGAAATGAAAGCATCCTTTGGATCCCTCCAAATATACACAATCTTACACCCAGAAGCCAATATTGAACTAGGTAACACTGTGTAAGGAAGGTGGGTGGCAAAAACAGGATTACACACAACCTTGGCTTTGTTAATTTCTATAAAAGGGACCAAGCTATGAGGACTTGCGGAATGGAGAGGATGGTCTTCAAATTGTTCGATAGGGAAGCGAGTTCGGGTTGAAATGGCAAAAGATAAAGCTTTAAGCCATGTGGTACCACTCTTTGGATTACAAGAGATGATGATGTTGGATGGGGATGCATTAAATCCGGGTATCTCATGGCCTTGGGCTAAATTAATGACTTTTTGTAAGAACAAGCCATAATACCAAAAACCTTGGTAGTTGTACAAAGGTTGGTTGGCATCGGATATCCATCCATTCTCTTTGGCAAGTGTAGAGATTAAGTCAGCTTTTATTGGATCTGTGACTTGGCTCTCATCGAAGTTGGAAGTAGGAGTGTTTGACATTGCAATAGTGCAAAGATAGAGAAGGTGGCTTACTCAATTGTGATAGAGCTGATTCTTTGTGCAAGGTTTTATAGCACACCTTATGCATATTAGGTAACCTAGTAAGAACGTAGATGATTTTATTATATGTTTACCTATTTATATAGCCATATGCTAAGATGTATAGTAGATGATTTTATTATATGTTTACCTTATGTGGTGAATGTGAATTACCTCAATCAGAGGGATCAAACTAATTAAGAACCCTCTAGCTAGCCTGAATCAACTTTCATTACCTAGACTTAGAGTTCCAACCAAGTATTAAGCCTAGAGTTTCAAATATGGCAAAGCAAAGTACAGTATTTGAAGAGCTTTTTGGGGATTATTTTCTAGTTTACTTAAAAAATGGTTTTTTTTTTATCAAAAACTCACCTTCTAAAACATGTTTTTTAAAGAAATCACCTCTAAAAAAAATTAAGTGAAAACATTTTTTATAATATGAACACCCAAATTCAACCACTACTTAAGTCATTTTTCGAAGATATATTATCTTAATTTGACTAAAATTCCCTTTAAATTTATATATTTTTAAAAATTATGCATTAAAAAATATATTAAAATAATTAAATTATTTTAAACATATATAAAGTGATTTAGTAAAAAAATCACAATTTAATAGATGTTTGTTTTTAAAAGATATAAGAAATTCTTAAGCAAAACTATGACTTTATATTGTTGTATTTTAACTACATAAATAACAAAATCTGATAAAAAAATCGACCGTCCTTATGTAAGTGAAAGAATATAAATTATTTACATAACATTTCTTTTCTATAATTTTATTTAATTACTACATAAACTAGTTAATTTTATTATTTTTTAGTTAGTTAGAATGAATAAAATTTTATGTAAATAAAAATACTTAATTTAGCAACTTTTTTTATTTTCAAAAAAGAAACATCAATTAAATTATGAACTCTTACTAAATCACCTTAAATATATTATTTTAAATAATAAAATCATTTTCATATTTTTTATAAATAAATAATTAAAAATAAAATAATTTAAATTTAAAGTGCATTTCGATCTAATTAGGAAATGACTAAAGATGGTTGAATTTGAGTGTTTGTATTATAGATGATGTTTTTACTTCAAAAAAATTAAAAGGTGGTTTCAATTCTTAAAAAACTCTATTTTAAAGGGTGGCTTTTCACAAAAAATCCTAATTGTTTTTATTACTTTTTATATTAAAAAAAGAGCAGTAGTAGGCATTAGACCTGTCAATCGGGTCGGGTTGGGCAGGTTCGAGTTCGGTCATTTCGGGTTCGGTTTAAATGGGGTTCGGTTTCGTTATGGGTTACGGGTCAATTGGGTCGAGTTGACTAGCGGATCGGGTTAGCAAGTTCGGTCAGCTTTTGAACTTTTGCTAACTGAAAGTGGTTCGATTTGAATCCAGGTCCATTTTGATTTTTAGTTCAGTCCCCTTGTTTTAGGTTGAGAATAAAACCTATTTTACATTTGAGATATAAATAGAAACCAACTTATATACATATTCTTGGATTATTCCTTCTATTTTTATTTTTTCAATTTATGTACTGAGTCTATACGCGCATGTTCACAACCGAACACCTTCTCCGTTAATAGTGGCCATAGAATGCAAACAAATTTTCTCATAAAAAAAATTAAACAGCTACATAAAAAAAAAATCTGATTCTTTGTGCAAAGTTTTATAGTGCACCATATTAAATGGTACGTAGGTAACCTAGTTGATGCGACCCCGTCATGGATGCTAGTCAAGAGGACGACGCATTCACACTTCGCTCGGATGGCCCCATCACTCGTGCCAGGACTCGAGCAATCCAAGCCGCAACACGATCTCTCGTGGCGCGCCTCTCCGCAGGCCACGGCGCGCCCCTTGCCGCGCCGACGCACACAGCCTTGTGCGTCCTCGGCGTCGAGGAACCTCAACTCGGGCCAACGGGGACAACCTCCAACCCCTTGCCACCGTCGGACCCGAGCCTTGCACCGTGCCATGGATCCCCATTTGAGGTTCACGAGACCCTCGCGCCAGCGCCCTCGCCAGCGTCCGCGCTAGCGCCCTGCGTCGCGCCATGACCTCGCCAACGCCATGTCCCAGCCTTGCCAGCGTCGCGACAGCCTTGTCATGACACTCCCGGCACGGTCACGGACGACCTATCCATTTTAAGTAGTTTTTAGCATTCTTTTCATTCTAGAACATTGCTATTACTAGTTTGATGCATTTAGAAACTTATTTATGGGCCTTGCGCCGAACACTTTTGGACCGCGCCGTTGGGCCTCTAGCTTGCACGCTAGCCCTAGGCGCGCCGCCACCTTTTAGGGTTTTTACTAGGTTTTGCTTGTGCCGCCTCTCTATATAAGGGAGATTAGGCTTATGTTTTTAATCAGGGCACATTTAGGGTTTAATTCAAGTTGAGGTTTGCTCCTTAATTTTATCCTTGTGCTTGCGCCGCCACTACAATTCTCAAACCACTCATCAATTCTCTCGTGTTCGTGCTTGTTCGTGCCATTGTTCAACCAACCAAGTCTTCCGCTACGCCAAATTGAGACCCAATACTCAAGCCACCGATCGATCCGAGGCATCCCATACGAGGGACGCATCAACTGGCATCAGAGCCAAGGTTTGAGTAAGTCTCGTTCAACCCTTTTAGTTCATTCTCACACGCATTCCGCCACTTGAAACCCTAGAATCCATCCTCCACTTCGCATATCCGTCATCTAGGGCCCCAATTTTTTTTTTTTCTTTTGCTTCGTAATTGTTAAAAAAAAATCATATCAACCGTGAACTTACTCAATCGATCTATTGATTTTGGTGAAGTTGTTGCTTTGTCTTGCTAGTTGCATGAACTTAGGACTTGTTTTGCCGATTTCTCTTGTCAATCTATTGATTGATTGCGTGTTGAAACTATTAACGGAGAAGGGTTTCGTACACATACGCCGGCGACTTGTTCTTTTTTTTCTTCTTTGGATCCCCCTCGTGTGTCGGCGTCTATACTCCTCGGAGTTGTACTCCTCATCGGAATATACGTCGTACACTTGTGTGTCCCGGTAATCTCGCATGAACTTAGGACTTGTTTTGCCGATTTTTCTACGCGCATGTTCGCAAACGAACACCTTCTCCGTTAATAGTGGCCATAGAATGCAAACAAATTTTCTCATAAAAAAAATTAAACAACTACATAAAAAAAAATTCTGATTCTTTGTGCAAAGTTTTATAGCGCACCATATTAAATGGTACGTAGGTAACCTAGTAAGATCGTAGATAATTTTATTATATGTTTACATAGATAGTCATATGGCCAAGATAGTAGTTGGTTTTTATTATACGTTTACCTTATGATGTGGTGGATATGAATTGCCTTTATCATAGGGATCAAACTAATTAAAAACCTCTAGCTAGCCAAGGTCAACTTAATTGCCTAGACTCAATTCCAACCAAGTTTAAAAAAATATTACTTTTTTTATATTGGGCAAAGCAAAGTGCAATATTTGAAGTGCTTTTTAGGGATAAATTTTCAGGTTTACTTAAAAAAATTATTTATTGATGTAAAAATTGGTAAAGTGGAATTCTCACACAACAATCAAATAAACATAATAACAAAATGACAATGAACATAAATATTTAGGGTTTTAAGTTTTTAAAGAAAATTAATAGGGGCGCGCACCTCTTATATTATGGGAGAAGGAGGCTTATCAGGGTTTTGGTTGGATAAGAATGGGATTATTAAATTGGTATTACTAATTAATTATTTGTTAAAAGTTTTATTAAATTGGTTAGCTAATTTGATTAGCAAAATGTCAGTCCACCATTATTATACTTTTATATTAAAAAAAGAATTTTTTAGTGGAAGGAGATGCAGTACTCTCCGGCCTCTTAAGGAGGCATTTTATTAATAATAAAAAAGGTTAAGTAGTCAGCAAACGGGAAAAAGCCCGATCCCTTACATCATCAGTTAACAACGAAATAATCCCCTTATGCGGGGCAATCAATACATGAAAACCTATAGGAATTGAAAAGCAATAGACACGAGACGATCGGCAATCGTATTCGCCTCTCGATACACGTGTCGAAACTGGATAATCCAGTTCCTACTCATAAAGCGTTGGCATTGTTTAACCAGGCTATACAACGGGTGACTCTTATTAATATTACTACTTAACAGACTAATAACAAGCTGGGAATCACATTCCAACATCACCTTTTTGAAACCCTTGTTCCAAGCAAGCTCTAGTCCGTCTCTAAATCTCCAAAGCTCCATCATCGGCACCGTGCATGACCCAATGTGATGGAGAAAATCATGGAGCCATAGCGAGTCCACCATAGCGAGAAGAATAATAGTATGATTTTGTCATTTTGTGTGTGACACTGTGACTCCACCATAGCGAGTCTCGGTCGCATATGTTTTTGTTGTAATCCTCCATTTAAATTATGCTCCCCAATTAGAGATGTCAAAAGTTGACTAAACCCGCCAACCCGACTTGAACTGTTCGATAATTTTAGGGTCAAGATCCGAAAATTTGAACCCGAACCCCGAAAATCAACCGAACCCGATAGAACCCGAAACCCGTTGGGTTGATCGTTTAAGTATATTTATAGAAATTTTAAATTTTATTTTGAAAATTATAATATATTTTAATATTAAAATAAATGAAAATAATATATTATAATTAAATATTAGTATTTAATTAAAAAATGATTTTAAAAATCATAAAAATGATATTTTAGACTCGCTGGTCAACCTGACCCGACCGAAAACCAGCAACAGCCCGACCTGATTGACCCACGACCCATAACGAAACCGAACCCGGTTTAACTCGAACCCGAAATAACCGAACCCGCCCGACCCGACCCAATTGACATGTCTATCCCCAATCCATAACTATATATTAAAGTTATACTTTTTCGAGCCACCAGAACAATTCTACCCCCACCTCATATTTAAAAAAATAATATCAATTTCTATTATTATAACTTCTTTCTATTAAATTCTTTTTTAACTATTTAAATTTATCTCTAACATCAAAGAAATATCTATTTAGTATAACAATATTTTCTGAAAGCTTCCTTATACGAGTATTTAAAATTAAAGTTAAATATTTTAACGACCGGACGAATTGAAGACTACTCATGTTCCTTCGCGAGTCTCGACAGCGATTGCGAGTCTCGTTCCATCAACAATGATTCGGTGATTTCACGAGTCTCGTTCCGATCCTACATTGTTTGAACGAAATTCATGGCAGAATGTGGTATTTTATTCCTCTTTTTGTGATTTTGTTAGGTTATTTGAAATTCTAGGGTTTCTAAACTATCTAAGAGTGTGTAGAAGAGGAATTCACAAATCTAACTCTACGTAATACTAGCAAAAAACAACATTTAATACTAGCAAATTAGTAGAAGAGTGTGTGATTTGATTGATCTACACTCGTAGCTACCACTGGAATTGGCCTGCGTAGTATGTGCCAATACTAACAATTGATAATACTAGCAAATGAATTCCTCTTCTCGTTGCACTTTTCGGACTTAATACTGAACATTTTCGGACTTAATAATGCACTTTTCGGACTTACTAGTGCACTTTTCATACTTAATAAGGCACTTTGAACAATGAATTCCTCTTCTCGTTGATACTTTGAACTAATCATAAATGAGTAATACTAGCAAATGAGAATGCACTTTTCGGACTTAATAATGCACTTTTCATACTTACTAGTGCACTTTTCATGCTTAACAATGCACTTTTCATTTGTGTTTAGAGAACATATTTTCGACCGTATATCTAATTTCATTTGCTATTGAGAACATAGTTTATACATTATAATCAGCCTCATAATACAAAAATATGATAGTTAATTACATTGTGATTTTGGTAGTAAGGGTTATGACATTAGACTTCAAGGTGGATATGGACCAAATGATCGTATCTTTGAATTAACATCTTTTCGTTGCACTTTTCACAGTTAATAATGCACTTTTTATATTTGTGTAGTGCACTTTTTCTACTTAATACCACTTTTATATCTTTTTGTAATACACTTTTCACTAATTTAGTTAGCGGTTTTGTAATGCCCTTTTCCTATTATGTACTGCACTTTAATATATTTGCAATGCACTTTTATTGATCTTCACTGATATAGTTAGCAGTTTTGCAATGCACTTTTCATATAAAGGTCAAATTTTCACCACTTTGGATGAAGTTATGGACTTCTACAAAAGTTATGCATTTTATACTATTGTGTGCATTTTTGTTTTAGTACAAGTAGCCTATTAGCTCAAATGGTAGAGCGGTGTGCTTTGTGCACAAAGATGTATGTTCGATTCCTACATGGGCTAATATGATATCTTACAAAAATTAATTCTTAATGCATTTATTCTTAACATAACTAGCTAGGTACTAAAAGAAGTTATATTTTATCGTGTGCGATAAATAACTAATTAACCACTATTTTTCAAAGAAGATTATGATCAAATTAGCTTATATGGGATTCGAACTCACATCTCTGTGCATAAGCACATTGCTCTTCCATTTGAGCTAATAAACTTTTCTTAAATTAAGAATGTCTTCTTATGAATTTGAATGTCTTCTTAATTATGTCATTTATCAATGCACTTTTCTTATCTTACAATGCACCTTTGGAACTTTTCAATGCACTTTTTACCACTTAAAAAACACAATTAAACAGTTTTGGAATGAGACTTTCTATTTGTTAGGAATGCACTTTTGATACTCTTTAGTGCACTTTTTCACTTCATAATGCACTTTAATTGGAATGCAACTTTATATCTATTGAGAATGCATTATACGCATTTAGGAATGCACTTTTGTTAGTGTACAACACACTACGGCTATTTTGGATGCACTTGGAAATTTTAGAATGCACTTTTATTTTTAATATTACACTTTAACTACTATGGAAAAGCACTTCTATTATATATTTAGTAATGCACTTTTTCCACTTTACTAATGCACTTTATATATCTTACAATGCACTTTTGAAACTTTTCAAAAATGAATTTGAATGTACTTGTTGTAAAGAATGTCTTCTCATGCCATTTATCAATGCACTTTCTTATGTCACAATGCACTTTTGAAACTTTTCAATGCAGTTTTTCCATCAGATGATGCACTTTTCTTATGTCATTTATCAATGCACTTTTCTTATGTCACAATGCACTTTTGAAACTTTTCAATGCACTTGAAGCTCTTATTCAAAAAATGATTAGAAATACACACACTATTAGGCATTAGCCCATAGTAATGGTGGTTAATGTTTGAACTATCTTCATGCTTTTCACTTCCTCTGTGTGAGACCTATTTCTTGTGTGTATAAACAATGGCAAGTGATAGTCTAGGCCTTAAAATTGATAATGAATTTCATTATTCTTGGTTATTGCAGGTTCACGCATATGAACGATCCAACAGAGTATATAACTATACTTTAGATCCTTGTGCCCCTGTCCATATTCTCAGTAGGGGAAATTATGAAAACAAACCCTATCTGAAACTGAAATTCGATCGGTGGTGGTATCTGTTAGTCGCGCTAATTGAACAATCACAATAAACTAAAATTTCTTAAACCTTTGTTCGACATTATAGACTTTGCCAACAAACACAAAAACACTGAACAAAGCCAGCAAACCCAAAAACACTGAACAAAGAAAACATTACAATTGTAGCAAACACATTCTTTATACTACAAAAACATAGATTCAACAAATAAAACTAAGCAAACTCTCACAAACAACACTCATGGAATCGAAAATTAGGATTTATGAATTACCTTTTGGATTTCATTTTGGAGGCATCTCGAAACGATAAAATTGGGAGAGATCGAAGGTGAGAGCGATCAATGTGCGGGCGATCGAAGCTGAATCTGATTGTTCGGAGTGTTTGGGATCATCGGGAGCCTTTGGGGCGTCGTGGGAGTCGCGTGGGAGTGTTTGTTTACGAGAGTTTGGAGCTTTTTGGTATTTTAAGTTAAGGGTAAAAATTTGGTTTTATTTACAAAAATACCACGGTGTTGATTTTTTTTTATATAAAAATACAAGAGTAATCTGAGCCATTGGATCACGTCATCCAAGGGTTGACATCTCTCCTTCCGTTTCATGTTAAGGGTTGGTTTCATTTGAACCAAACTCCATAGAGAGTAATAAAATATGAATAATGTAATATTTAATCTTATCTAATCTTTAGTTTATCGAACCACAAAATAAGTTTGGTCTCATCTTAAATTAAATTAATTAAATTTTAAAAATTTTATATAATTAAATTATCTTTAGTTTTCATACTTTATTATATCTTATTTATTAAGCTAACTATTATTTTTTAAATTCTTATCTCTTCCATATTTGAATATAAAAAAAAATTTATTCATATTTTATCTTCCTTTTTAATTAAATATCTATGAAATATCATCAAGGAAAAAGAGAAATGTAATTATTTTATCATAATAATATATCTTCATTCTCAACATTAAATTTAATCATTTATATTGATTAAAAAAATTATACATTCTGCGGGCAATAAATTACTTATATTAAATTTATCTTATATTTTTATTTATTAATATCTTATTTATAATGTCTATGAAATACTGAATCGTAGTCACACATGGTACGACGGGTACAACTAGTAAGTACCAAATTTATGTATCACTTCCTCTAAAATTCTTTCCATCTATCTTTAATTGAGTTTGAATATTGGATGTAATCACCAAGACACATTAAACTTCAAAAGAGTTACATACGAGGATATATGATATATCTAACTAGCCGAATATCCCCGGATGGAAAAAACTCACATGAGATCCTAGAAGAAACTAAGAAGATGACAACGAAAGAGGAATTTGAACTCCTCACCAACACGTGGTGGAGCCACTGGTTTTCGAGAAACAAAAGAGTATTTGATGGTAACAACGGAATAAACCTGATCAATGCCGATCAAATAGTTGGGTTCGCCCGAAACCATATTAAAGAATGGAAACTTGAAGATACCGTAGTCGTCTCTGATCCCCGTAATCGTAATGTACGCGGCCGGAGTGGTAGAAAACGAACGAGATGAGAAAAACCCATAAGTGACTTTATTAAATTAAATTTTGATGGCGTTGTTAGTGCAGATGGCATGGCTTCGTTCGGGTTCATCCTCAGGGACTCAGGTGGCTCCCCCATCCATTTTGACGAAGTACTAATTGGTCGACAGTCTGTTTTGATATCCGAGATCATCGCCTTGCGCCAGGGACTTCTTGAGGCCATCAGACGTGGCATTCCCCGAATCCAGATAGAAGACGACAGTTTGCAGCTAGTCAATGTCGTACTCGGTGACTGGCGCTGCCCATGGGAGATTGAGTTGTTGCGTGCGGATATCCACTGTTTGCTGGCTCGTTTCTAGGATTGGCGTATCTCTCACGTTTTTCGAGAGTGCAATTCTATAGCGGACTACATCGCTGGATCGTTCAGACGCGTCTCCTCCCCCCACTTGCAGTTGATCCGAGCTTTCTTACCCTCATCCGTTAGGATGCTCTAGGGTTACCACTTGTTGGTCATCCTAATCTCTTTCCTTATCAAAAAAAAATATCTAACTATGTAAAATTCTAGTACGAAATCTCCCTAATATACTACAAAGCAGAAACCATGTTTGTTGAAAAATTACATCACATAACATTATTTGAATAATATAATGTTATTTTTTAAAATAAATATTATAATAACTTGTACTATTCTATCTATACATCTAATTTTTACATTAGCCTTTTCCATATTTATAAACCCTCAAACATATACTGAATAGATTTTATAATGTAGATAAAAACATATCCTAGATTTTATAATATTAAATGAATATATATTATAGAATAAAATATTAATATAATAAAATATTTTTAGAATATATAACATATTTTAATACATTGATATATTTTGTTTATATATTGGCATATTTTTAAATTAATTTTTATAAAAAATATATGATTCTATGTAAAATTGCTTGAAAAAATTAATTTCAGTTTTTTAGTAAGTATTATAATAATTTATATTATTCTTTTTATACATTCCATAGACTTAATAAAATAGATAACATATTTATATAATTTTCTATCTTTATAATTTTGTATCTATATGTTGTATTTTCTATATTAATTTTATACATATCTTTTAATAAGACTTGATTTATATGTTGATATTTTATATATTAACTAGAGCAATTATGTAATATGTTATATCATATAATAATATATATTATAGTAAATTAAAAAGATTATAAAGTCAATATATATATATATTTAAAATAATTATTCTATGAATAATGATATTCATATAAAGTTTAATGATATTTTTTTTAATCTTTAATATATACACAAATAAATATGGAAAGTTATTTTTCTAATTCAAACATTCCACTTTAACCATCTACCTTAAGTATAGTAAATAAAAATAAATAAATAATTTATTGGTTCTTGTAGTGTCACGTTGCGCAAATGTTTACTAAGAGATGGTTTCTGTTTCATAATATATTATGGTAGATTTTATACATATCTTTTATATTTTAACAAAACTTGGCTCCATGTCTATTCACTCGTGCAATTTAGGTTACAAACACTTTATTCGACATTTAAACTATTAATTCTATCATTCTCACAAACATCGGTGACAAATTTGTTATTCTGATTTAATATATAGTTTTGTTTAGGTTACTTTATATGAATCACATAAAATATTGCGAATTATACATTTGTTACCCGTACATGGTACGGGTCTTCAACTAGTTTAAAATTAAAAGGAAAAAAGTTGTTCAATTGGGGAAGTTAAAACGATAATTTTTTTTACAAAATATTACCCTTTAAATTGGTAAAAAAAATTATTAATATATTTTTGTCGTAAAATTGGCACAAATATTTATATAATTTTTATAATATAAGAATATTTTTTTTAAATTTAATATTAATTTGATATTTAAAATTTAAGTAGAATATAAAAATTGAAATAGAGGATTTAGACTCAGAACATATTTTCCCTCTTTTATTGAACGTTTGACATCTTTGTATGGCCACCCGTGGTCTCGGGTCTCCTACCACGGTCTCGCTCGATGTTGTTAGTAATCGCAATTCACCTACAAAATCTTCGGGGTTCACCATTAAGGATCCGCGTGCGCGGTTTGTGGGCCGCGGTCGCGGAGCTTGCCCAAAATTGACTTTGAAAAGCGTGTCATCTGGGAATCGTCCATGGATCTGATCTTGGATTCCCGACTTGTCTTCTTCTTGCACAAACCTACTCAGGTGGTCAACCACAAGTTTCTCTGCTCCCTTTTTACCTCTGATCTTAATATCAAACTCACTCAACAGAAGAATCCATCTTATCAATCTTGGCTTAGCTTCCTTCTTCGTCATTAAATAACAAAGGGTTGTGTGGTCTATATATACTATCACATTGGTCCCTAACAAATATTGCATGAACTTCTCCAAAGCAAACACTACAACAAGCATTTCCTTTTTAGTGGTGGAGTATTTCCTTTTGACATCGTTCAAAGTCATGGAAGCATAATGTATGACATGGGATGCTCTAGCATCCTTTTGAACCAGAACGGCCCCAACTGTGTAGTCACTTGCATCACATATTATCTCATAAGGGTGAGACCAATCAAGGGCATGTATTATTGGTGCATTTGTGATGCGGATTTTCAGCTCATCAAACGCCTTCTTGCACTCTTCTTCAAACTCATAAAGCACATCTTTCTTCAATAGCTCACACAAAGGGTTTGAGATATTTGAAAAGTTTTTAATAAACCTGCGACAGAAACCTGCATGGCCTAGAAAAGAATGTACTTCATGCACATTAGTAGGATAAGGCAATGACCGAATGATTTCAGTCTTTGCCTTATCGACCTCAATACCCCTGAATGACACTATATGACCTAAGATAATGCCTTGCTCAACCATAAAATGACACTTCTCAGAGTTAAGAACCAAATTGGTTTCTACGCATCTTTAAAGGACTAAAGATAAAATTTTTAAGCATGCATCAAATTCATCTCCATGCACAGTCATCCATGAAAACCTTAATAAAAAAATTCAATGTACTCAGAAAATATACTAACCATAAACCTTTGGAACGTCCCGAGTTCGTTACATACTCCAAATGGAATTCTGCGGTATGCAAATGTTAGGCCTGAGGCTTTAGAAGCGCTATCCCATGCCAACCCAAGGATTTCCCATGAAGGCACCCATCCTAGTACTACTCTCGTCCCTGTACGCTTAGCTTTTGAGTTCTTTGTCTTCACTCGAACCCAAAAAAGGAAGAGCTCTTGTTGACATGGGGAGCACCTCAATCCCTTATAAGTTCTCGGGGTGTTACAACAAAAGTGCCAAAAGGACATGTAAATGTCGTTTCCTCCTGATCCTCTAGTGCAATGACAATATGAAAATACCTGAATAACCATCTAGAAAATAGTAATAAGAACGATCGGCAAGTTGCTCAAGCATTTGATCAATGAATGATCTTTTCTAGTTACCTTGTTCAACTTACGGTAATTAATGCAAACTCTCCAACCCGTTTGTACTCTAGTAGGAACCAACTCACCTTGTTAGTTCTCTACAACAGTAGTACCTCCCTTCTTTGGCAAAACTTGGGTCGGACTAACCCACTGACTATTAGAGATGGGGTAAATCAATACCTGCTTGTAGGAGCTTCAACACCTCCTTCTTTACTACCCCATCATAGGTGGGTTGAACCTCCTTTATGGTTGCTTGGACGGTTTGACATCATCTTCTAAGAGGATCCTATGCATACATATAGAGGGACTAATCCCCTTAATGTCAGCAATGGTCCATCCTACGGTTGTCTTGTGCTCCTTAAATACCTGTACCAATCTCATTTCTTGTTCCTCAGAGAGCTTCTTAGAGATAATAACAAGATATGTATCAGCCTCAACAAGGAAAGCATATTTAAGATGTTCCAGGAGATGTTTTAGCTCAATTTCTAGTGCCTTCACTATAGAAGGTAAAAGCTTCTTTCTTGGGAGAGTTAGTGATATGGGCCTAATGGCCAAAACATCATCAATAGGTTCACAACAAGTACTCAAATCAGCTAGGAGCTCATCCTGGTGTACATGAGCAAGACTGTCGTCGTTGGAGCTCTCCCGTGGATGCGGGTTTTCAAAACTTTTCTGAACATCGTCTCGGCGGTCGTGGATGTCTGACACGTGGTCATAGATGTCTTCTGGTTGCTCTCAGTTGATGATCCGCAATCACCGTTTTGTGGCCCGCGGTTGTTGTCATGTGGTTCACAGTTGCAAATTTGTGAATCGCGATCGCGCTTTTCCTCGAGCAAATCTCACGAACTCTTAGTTACCAATATGCGGTCGTGGGTCTCCTCCAACGGTCGTGGTTCCTCCAAATCTGGTTCGCTCCATGATAATTCTTCCCCGCTCCTTAGTGTGATAGCACTCTCATTCTCCCTCGGGTTTACAGGATGAGAAGGCCAATTGACGAATTTGAGTCTCCACATTCTTGAGACCCGCTTGAGTGTTCTGTCCCAGCTGGTCAACCATCTTAGAAAGCTTTGTGAACATTGCTTCAACATTGAAAGGGGAGTTCTAATTATGTGCTAGAGGTCTAGGTACATAAGGTTGTCAATATTATTGATTGCCTCCTTGTTGATTCTACTGAGGTTGATTTTGATTCCCATATCTGAGTTGGGATGCTCTGCCCAACTAGGGTTGTACGTGTTGGAATAGGGATCATGGTGAGGTCTAGAAGGTCCATAGTCTCATTCAACATTGACCTCGGCCTAAGGTTCCTAGAGTTGTGTGCAAGCATCAATAGGATGGAGCGTGTCAACACAAATTCCACATGCTTTCAATTATTGTGGGGTTCCTTGCAGCATGAACCTCTTCATCAGATCCTTCAACTCTGCTACCTCAAATCGTAAAGCAGAAGATGTAACACCCCTATTTTACAACATTGGATATTACCGCCAGTGACCTCAGACTTTACCGTCCAAAGTCACCCAAGGCTTTTAGAATGATATAGAACAATTAAAATGCGGAATAAGACATAATACATAAATCGGAAAACATGCTCCCGAAGGAGACTTAGTTCATTACAAAATATCTTACATTGTCTTTAGCTTTAGGATTACTTGAAAACAAACACCAAATCCATCATGTCTCGGAGATAGAGTAATATTAAAACTAAAACGGAAATAAAAGTACATCTTGAGCAATCTTGACTTCCTTCACCTCCCTTCACTTCGCCTTGCTATGGTTTCCTGAATCTGACATAATTCGCGAGGGGCGATAGAATGCCAGGCAAACATGCGGAAAGAAGAATTAGTCTAGGAGACTAAGCAAGCGGGAATAGAACTTCCCGAGGGTACTTTGGTAATTTCAACTTATCGGTGTAATGAGAAGATAAAGGTTGTGTTTACGATGGCTTGACTATGTGGAGCTAAGATACGAGAATTAACGATAGCATATCCCGAAAGGGGTAGCTTGAAGAGCAAGAGAAGTACTACTAGATTGTAGTCTTCCTTAGAGTAGAAGGTATGTTGGGAACTTTCATTTATTCAATCAAATCAAATACCACTCGCGCCCGTAATGAACCGAGGGCCGGATCGGTCGTTAGAGACCGGTCCGATCTAGTCATTTTAGTTGTGCTTTAGCACTTATCTTATTTAGTGGTAAAGACATTCGCTTTCCATTTATGATTTAAAGAGTATGTGGTGGGACACGGATAATCCGAGCCACCCGAGGGAAAACTCCGTTTCCCAGCACTTAGCTAGAGTGCGCTCATCCCTCCTTGCAATCGGAGCGGATGGGATCATGATCCCGAAAGTCGTACTTCAAACGCGTAGGCACTTACGACTTAGTGGGGTTATGTAGAGGCGTTGGCTATCCCACGCCCCTCACTAGTTCGACATCGATCTCGAAACGAGATCGTAACAATCAAGATAATAACCACACTAGCATAAATAATCCTAACAAGGAATATATAAAGCAATCTATGCTAACAATAGTCGTTATTTCTAACAATCGATATTTCCTAGTTTTATTTTTATTTAAGCATACAAGTCGTTCCCAACATCGAGAAATAGTATAAAGACGGATTAAAAGGGCACAAGGGGAAATTCCACTTGCCTTAGTCTAACGAGTTCTAGCAACGAGCTTTGACGAAACTTAGGCGATTTCCTACTACGAGCGAGGATTCCGACCTAATGATAAGGAATTTACGAAAAGACTCAAAACACGATTTTCCAACTAGAGTTCGGATTACCTCTTATAATGTCTTTATAAGAGGATTTGAATTTCTAAATTATTATAATAATAATTTAGAAAGTTATTTTCTTTAAAAATAATAATATTCCTTTATTATTATTTTGATTTTGTAATATCCTTATTATTCCGAAAATCTCTATTAAAATAATTATTAAATAATCCTTTTTACTAGGAAGTTTTCCTTAATTAGTAATTTCTATTTTTCCTTATAAGGTAACTTGCCTAAACTACTTTTAATTTAGATTAATCTTATTTATTCTATTTCCATAACCCCCTTTTAATATAATAAGGCTCATAAAAAAATATCTTTGATCATATTTATATATTAAATCTTGAACTTAGGCCTTTTAATAATTCTCTACACTTGAAAGTTCATTAACCAACTTATATTTTTATATAGATAACTCTAGTAATATTTTGTTTAGTAACTCTAGTAGCATATTTTTATGAGATCGTTGTCTAAGCCAAACTATAGTTTTAGATCTCCAACATATTCTATAACTTAAACTCATATGCTAATGATATAATATTTTATTATATCCTACATAATAGCTAACATCTTATAATATATTCCTCATATAAAAAGATATGCTAAGTTTATATTGAATAAATATTTTATTCTAAATTCCTTATATTCACTCAACTTTATAAATTCTATATCTTTTATAGATTAGGCCATGCATGACTTTTCTCTATTAGAAACTTTATTAAAATCTATATAAAGATGATATTGGTTTTATTTAATAATCTTTTGATTTCTAAGGTCATAATATGATATCATCTTTTTGTATAAGGCATGCATAATATTTCTAGATTCTTATTTGATCTAAGGTGGAATAATACTAAATATAGACCTTACATGTTATATTTATTTTATAACATCTATTTATATTTTGTATAAGCATGCATGTACTAAAATCATGAATATATCTATTTATTTTTATTTAGCTTAAGTTACCATAGTAAAATAATTTGTTTCTAGCTTTCCAACTAACAAGATCTCTACTTAATATTTTTATTTCTTATTTTCCTTACTTAATTTCTAATAATCCATAAAAGGCTTTAATAATTTGTAAAAACATTTTGAGTAAATAGAAATTAGGATTAGAATTTTATACAATTGGTATTCTGTGTTTACAGAACACTGGGAAGGAGGCAGGGGAGAGGACCGGCGGTCTTCGGCGGCGCAACCAGGGACGGCGACGGCTCCGGCGGCACCGGGGTGGCTCGGTGGAGGCAAGGCGGTCCAGTCGTGGCTCCAAAGGTGGTCCGGCGGGCTCCAAAGGTGGTCCGGCGGGCTCCAACGTGGTCCGGCGGTGGCTCCAAGGGGAAGAAGAGGAATTTTTATTGTGTTTTTGTGGTGGAACAAGCTTTGTTTGGGGCTGATTTTTGAACACAAATAGAACAATTGGAACTAGAAGGAGAGGATGGTTGAATGTGTGAGTGAAAAGTTGTGATTGAGAGGTGAAGGCCCTTTAAATAGGCAATTTGGAGGAGTTTGGCAATCCATGCCAAGGTGGTTGCACCAATGGAGGAGGAGGAGGTGTTCTTCCATTGGTCAAAGTTGTGTTTGTTGGTGGTGATGAGAGGATGATGCAAGGAGGTGTGTCTTGCAAGCCAAGGGTGGAAGAAGGTGAGCATGCAATGGAAGAGTATCACATCAATCACATGTCTTTGACTTGTTTGAAGAAGAAGAAGGCTACTATTGTTATAAAATCAAAGGAGTGGGGTAAATTGCAAGAAAGTCACATTGGCCTAGCGGAAATGGAGAGGGGCGTGTGTAGGGATTTGCAAGAGGTCTCGGGTTCAAATCCCGGCTCTTGCATTCTTTTTACAAAGCTTCTAAATTGGATACTTTTAGGCCTTTGTGTAATCTATGTTAGGAAATAAATTCAATGTCTAAAGGACCTTATTTTTATCTGATGCTCTTTTTATTAATTTACCTCACTTTATTAATCTATGCCCCTCAAGTAATTTTATTGAATTTTTAATCTTCTTGATAAACTCTTTCAAAAGAAAAAAATAGTAGATGTTAATTTGATACTAAGAAATTCTCCTTTTTTTAATTAGAGAAAATAAATATTATATTATAAAAAGCTTGGAATATCGCGGATATTACAGAAGATGAGGAGTCCATAACATTGACTCCTTTAGTGTCAACACTCTTATTGAATTGCCTTGAGTTCTTTGATAGATCAAAAAAGAGCTCAAGGGAACTAACTGATAGATATCATGAATTTGAGTACTATGAAATAACTGATAGATATCATGAGATCCTAGCTGATTTACGAGGTAATGGAAGCTTCGGAAGAACTAGGAGAAGGGTCACTGAAAACAAGAGAAGGAGAGGTCGGATTCCGGGAATCGCTTATCTCGCTAGCAACTACTGTGTCAAAAGACTCCTCGTGGTACTTTTCCCAATGCTTAAACGCGAGACCTGTTAGCGGGCTCAAAGATGAACCCTTAGGCATGAAAAAACGACATCCAAAGCATGAAAAGCGAACACCTGAAAAAGAAGAAAGCTTTAGGAAAAAAACTATCTCCAAATAAATGCTATAGAGAAAGAGCGCGATGATATGCTTACTTTAGTATAGGTTAAGTCTTGTATTTTAGGTATGATTTGAGTGTGTTTAGGTTAGTTTTGAGCATAATTGTCATATAAAGACCGAAGACACGATTTGAAGAATTGCAAGAGTTTTGAAGACAAGTGTTGATTTGGAGTTGTTTCGACACCACTTTCTTGTAACGCTTATTCCGGGAGTTACGGTGATCGGATGAAGCTAAATTTGGTATCATTGGAAAGCTAACTCGAAGAGATACAATTCATCTTTTCACGGCGAGTTCAAATTCCAACTCTAAGTGGGTCAAAACTACCTCCGAAGTTGACACCAGAATGCTGAAACGCAAGATCCGCGCACGCGGAAATATTCCGCGCTCACGGATCGAAGGGATTCCGCACCCGCGGAAATATTCCGCGCTCGCGGATGGAGGAGTATCCGCGGCCTCGGACATCAAGCATATCCGCGCCCGCGGAAATATTCCGCGCTCGCGGATTTTGGCTTTTCAGCGCCACCTTCGTTTCTTTTATTCTATCTTTTTAGTATTTTTATATCTTAGGGTTTCGGATTATTTTCTACTATTTTTTAAGCTTTGTTTTGAGTTTCACTTTAGGGTTGGACAATTTCAAGCATACTTTTACTTTTAGGTTTTTAATTCAGTATTATGGAGAACTAATTTTCCTTTGGAGTTTGTTTGATCAAGGAAACTTTTTTATGTAATTCGTGAGATTCTGGTAACTTTTCTATCCTTTGGTTAATATCAAAACTCTTGTGCTTAATTCCATGATTATCAATTGATTTCTCTTGGTGGGCAACTTGTTGAATTTGATTGATATTCAACTGTTTGGATTAGGTTTGATTGTTGTCTGTGCAATCTTATTTATCCTTAAAACAACTCTTTTCTAGGACCGTGGACTAGAATTGAGAAAGTGTGTTTGATTGTTATTTTATGCATGAGACTCGTAGCTTGATTGCATAATTTAATATCCTTCTATCCTTAATACTTTGCATGATTTGAATTAAGCGTTCTTGTTCATATCATAATTCCGCTTGGACCGTGAACAAGCGGAAATCTTTTATAAGGATTGGAATTAACTAGGGAATTAATAGAAAAGTGGATGAATTGATGATCGAATGATTAAAAAGGTGGAATTGATTGAATGAACTCTGCTTTCTTCCAATTGATTAAATCCCAATAATATTTGTTTGTTTGTTTGCTTGCTTGAACTTCCAAAAAAAACCTGTCTTTGCTTTTGTTGATTGATCAGAATCCCGATTCTCTTGGGTTCGACCCCTTGCTTGCTTGCTATACTAGTTAGTAGTTTAGGGTTATTTATCTTTGATCTTGGCAACAACGATTTTAGCCGAGTCACGCGACCCTAGGGCTATTACAGAAGATAGGCCACTCATGGCGGAGTGAGGGGAAACAAACAAGAATGGCAAGGCAAGCCCAGATCCCAAAAGATCAAAAGACTCAAATTTTTGATCATATAAAAGCATAAATGTTTAAGTTTCCCTCAAGAACATTCAAATTTCAAAAATAAACAAGAACTCAATCGCCCATTCGCCACCCCTTCAACCACCGGGTAACACCCAAGAGAACCACACCCCCAATAGAGCCGCCAGAGTCCAACCGCCCCTACCTTCCGACCACCACACCGTCAGCGCATGACCTAGAAACCCTCGTTCCCGCCCAGGGCAAAACCAAAAAAAGAAAAAAAAAATTGAAAAATAATCAAAAGGGAAGAAAAACTTACTCGTCGAAAAGGTGAAGCAAGGGAGGCGGTAAGAGGGTATGTTCACTAGTGGCTCACATTGACTCTTGGTCTCCGGAATTCGAAAAGTCATGCATGAGAGAGAAGGATTTTATACTTTTTTGGAAGATGAAGCGTGAAAGAGTGGAGAAGAAGGAAGTACGACATTTATAGGCAAAGGAAGTTGGGCCTACCCCCTCCCCGAATTGCCTTTTTTGGCCTGACTCAAAAGGCCCGTTAAGGAAAAATCCAAGGCCCACAATAAGCATGCGACGAAAATCAAAAGTTCCCAGAGAAGAACACAAAGGTCTAGCTGCCAAAAATACATCCTCTCGAAACCCTTCGCCAGCGCCAAGACGTCGCATTTTTTCTCCAGAACTGGCATCGCTCCTCGAAATAAAAAGAGAGAAGAGTGACATCACGCATTTATACCTTGAGATTCTTAAAAGTGAACCCCAAGTCATGGGGTTATGATGGTCCGCGAATTTCACGACGTGCAAAGGACAAAATAAGCTCGGGGTCAGCCCCATAAGTAAAGAGCTCGAGGCATATGTCCCGGAAGTTTTCCCACCCATTTGAAAAAAAACCCAACAGTGCGATCCCAGGCAAGAAAGGTTGTAAGGCCAAGCACTGCGCACTTCCAACTAAGAAGAAAAACGCCCGACAACACGATCCCAGACAAGAAAGTTTGCAAGGAGAAACATCGCGCACTTCCAACTAAGAGGGAAAACACCCAACAACCCGATCCCATGATAGAAAGGTTGCAAGACCAAACGTCGCGCATATTCGATGGTGAGCCAGTGCATGTTCAATCTAGCACATCCACTCCCCTCATCCAATCAGAGGTCACCTCCCCTTCAACCAACCAAAGACCACCTCTCTCTCGACCAATCTAATGATGACGAATCTCTTGTCCCACATCGGAACAACACGAAAACCACTCTTCCCAAACATCTATAAATATGGAAAGAACACGAATGTTACAGGGGTCGAAAAACAACTCTAACTCAAGATCTATCTTTCTCACAAAGATCGACGTGTTGAAACAATCCTAAAGACCGCGCTAAAATCCTGGAAAGGTCGATAAAAAGACATGGGGTCATCAAGGAGCAACTTACACGCATGAGTAGGAAGATCTCAAATAATCTGAAAGTTGTAATCTCGAATCTCAGTAGAAAGTTCTCGAATAATCTGAAAGTTGTAATCTCAAATCTTTGTAGAAAGATCTTGACTAATTCAAAAGTTGTAATTTCGAATCTCAATAGAAAGATCTCGAACAATTTGAGAGTTGTAATCCCGAATCGCAATCATAATAAAAGTGAGGGTTTGCTTTTTCCAATCTAATAATATTGTTCCTCGATATTAGCGCTAGTTTATTTCGGGTTTCAACAACTTCTATCACTAAAGGAAGCCATTCTAATATCCCTGACTTGTTTTTCGATATCTGGGATATTTGATCTATTGTACCCTCAATATTTATCTCATGCCTACTTTATCCTATATCAGGGATATATTTTAATAAACACCAAAGATAAAGTGCTATTTATGTACTAGTGAAATTCCGTTGTTGGTTATTTTGGTTCACAATGCTAATTCTCAATTATATTGCTCTCATTTTAGTAAATCTCATGACCGCATCTACTACTTTAAGTTATATTTCAGTCTTTAACAATGTCAACCTTAAGAAATTGGATGACGTTGTTATGAGTGTATGGATCTTGACTTTGCATAAAGATAGAACAACTCCGTCTTTTTTAGATTCGATTCTTTATAAGAAAGATAATTTTGAGATGTGGGAGCATTCTAATTGCTAAGGTCATCATAATGAACAACACCATTTTAGAAATATTTAGAGTGAAAGAAGAGATTAAAAGTCTCAAAGTGCCCATTGAGATTGAAATCACGCTTTACTAAAAGCGCTAAGGCAAGTATAAGTCTCTTTGGTTAACATATACAGGAAAGAGCTAAATAAAGAAAACTAAAGTGACTAAAATTAAGCTAATTTTGGGTCCAAAATAAAGGAAGCACAACAAGGATAAAATAAGAAAAATTTCTTCCTTTGTAACAGGTTTGGACATGTTAAGAAGAACCGTGCCAAATTTCAATTGAGGCGTATGAAGAAAGGTACATTTCTTGAAATTTTCTTGCTATCAAGTAAAGTATTGCCTAGAAACACTTGGTAGTTTATTTCAAGTGCTACTACAAATATTAATGTTCTTATGTAAGAATATACTTGAGGATGTAGAGTTTGAAGTGGAAGGATTAATGAACATCTCTTTGGTGAAGTTGTATAAAGAAGAAAATTTAGTTTCTCTATCAAGTGTTATCATTGAAAGCAATTAGTGTATAATTATATTGCTTTCTAGTAACAACTTTAGTTTTAGACAACAGTAAAGTTCCTCCCATATAGAAAACTCAACAACCTCAAGAAGTGTCACTACAGAGATCCAATAAATAAAGGAGATTTGCAACTTTGGATGATCATATTGTATATCTTGTAGAACAACAAGATCATGTGGGTGTGATTTTAGATGATCGTTTCACACACTATATGAAATAAGAAGATCTTGCAAAAATTGCATAGGATGATCCAATTAATCTTCATGAAGGTCTTCAAAAGTTATTGTTCTACAAAATGGATCATTTAAGATGAGATAGAATTCATTTGAAATAATGATATTTGGGATCTTATTGAGTTGTCATAAGATGTGAAACCCATTAGTTACAAGTGGATATTCAATGCCTTAAGGGATTCATAGGCAATATCAAAAGATATAAGGTTCTTTAGGTTATAAAAGGATTCACTCAAAAGAAAGTCATTGACTTTAAAGACACCTTTAAGAAGAATGTAGACAATTGTAGTTTATTGTGACTAGAGCTACATCAGATGGATGTAAGAATGACATTTCTCACTAGAAATATTGAAGAAGTAATTTATATGTTTGAATCATTAAGTTTTAAATCCAAATATTTGAATCTATGGTCTATTTTCAAAAGTGGGTCCTTGTGTTTCTCTTGAACCCTCCCCTATAATATACTCCCTCCGTCCCATTTTGAATGTCTAATTGTACAAAAAGCTCACATATTAAGAAAAAAAGCAAGTACAATACAAGTACACATTAGGGATTAAATTATTTAATGCTTCAAACTTATCAAAGGGAATATATATGGGTTTTTATTCTAAATTTTGCACTAATCCAAACGATTACAAAGATACAAAATGTAATCCAATACAAATCCAACTTTGTTTTAAACCAGCCATTAGAAAATTAGAATTATAGTCACACCAATTCACACTTTTTCTACAAAATATTCCTTCATAAAGGCTTCTTCCAACCTTCATTACAATAATTTACTCTACCCACAAGCATTTACTCTACTTTGAAAAAAAAATCTTAAATTTGCATCACTGCCTGGAGAGCATGGCTTTAGCATTCGATTTCAATGAAGATCCACTTCCAGAAGATGAATTTAATGATGATGGAGAGTTTAAGTTCGATCTAAGTGAGCCAGCTAGGGACATGGAAGAAGATGCACTTCTTCATCAACTCAACCAAGAAAGTCATCATCAGCCAGAAGTAGAGGGTCACCTACCAACAATAAGGCATCATGAGCCAAAATAAACCAGGCTCAATAGTGAACAAAAATCTCATATATTAATGAGGCTTTTACACTTAGCAACAATGGGATGAATTGCATCAACTGCATTCACAAATATTGCACAAGAGTTTAAGGTGTCAAGAAGGACCATACGCAGAATATGAAACACATTCAAGCAACAAGAAAATGCAATGCAAAGGTCCAATGTAAGTAAAAAGTACCACAATTGTGGTAGAAAGTGAATTGAAGTTGAATCTGATGCAATCAAAGAAATACACATGGGGGACAAATCATGCATAAGGGACTTAGCAAGCAAGCTAAACATGTCAAAGAGCATAGTGTATAGAATGGTCAAGAGATGAACTATAAAGCCATATACTAATCCACTCCACCATAGATAAGGGATTCAAATAAAAAAAACAAGGCTAGAGTGGATATTGAGTCTACTGCAAGTCTGCAAGGGGGGGCAATAGAGACTAAGAGAGAATATTATTCCATGTTTGAATTTGTTCATATAGATGAAAAGTGATTTTATTTGAGCAAGAAGTCTCAAAGAGTGTATCTAGCATAAAATGAGAGGGAAAATACAGAGTTGCAAGCTCTAGCAAGTTCATACCCAAAGTTATATTCATATTTGTTGTAGCAAGACCAAGGTTTAACTCAGAGGGACAATGCACTTTTGATGGGAAAATAGGCATATTTCCATTCACATACCAAAAAGCAGCAAAAAGAAAATCAAAGAATAAAGACAAGAGGATTTTTGTGACAAAACTAATTGAATCAGTCAACAAAAATGTGACAAGGAGCATGCTCATAAATCAGATTGTTCCAGCTATATATAAACGCAAAATGGCCACAAGATGGAGCTCATAAAGTCATTTTCATTCAGAAAGATAATGCAAATGCCCACATAACTCAAGATGATGCGGAATGGCAAAAGGTATACAAACAAGATGCCTTCAATTTCATTTTAATTCAGCAACCACCCAATATCCCCGATTTAAATATTTTAGATCTAGGGTTTTTTAGAAGCATTCAATCTTTGATGCACAAGAAGATGACTCAGAATATAGATCAAGTGTTAGGGGTTGTACATGATGGTTTCTATGAGCTAGACCCCAAAACTTTAGGGAATGTATGGATAGCATTAGAATATGTTATGAACGAGATACTAAAAGTCAAAGCAAGCAATGATTATGACTTGCCACATGTTAATAAGAAGAAATTAGCAAGTCAAGGGAATCTACCAAGTGAAATAAAGGCACCAATGTGGGTTGTTATAGAAGCTTGGGACTTAGTTCATGGGGTTGCACAAGAAGCACAAGCAGAACAAGGCACATCAAATCCAAAACAAACACAAGCACAAGCAGAGCAAGACAGTGAAGAAGCAACCAATGTTTGATGCACTAGATGACAATCAATGAATATATAGGAAAATATGTGAAATATATTTTGTGTAAACTAACTTTTGTGTAAATGGATATGTAAAATCTATCCACTTTTGGGACCTTTATGAACATGTGGCAAGTCATCTTTCATGAAACAATAGTTATTATTAAAAGGAAGCTAATCTCAGATGTCCCCATAGCCATTATAGGCACAACCCCATCCACAACACCTTTACATATATACAAAGGCTTCATTCAACCACAAGAAGGGTTGGTTTCCTATTGTATGTCAAAGTGGTGTACGACTACAAAAATTATATCTCAGGTTTGAATAGACTTCATCATTGATTAAAAGGAAAAAAACTAATCTCATATGTCCCCATAGCCATCATAGACACAACCCCATCCACACCACCTTAACATACAAAGGCCTCATTCAGCCACACAAAGGACTGGTTTCCTATTATATATCAACGTGGTGTGGATATCCAAAAATTGCATCTCAGTTTTTAATAGACTTTATCATTGATTAAAAGGGAAAAAAAAGCTAATCTCAAATGTCACCATAGCCATCATAGAGTACTTAGCTAGTCATCCGAATCAGATTCAGAAACCACGCATCCATCAACACCTCCAGGGGACTTAAAATCATTATCTTTAGCCAACAAACCATTATCAGGGGACTCAAGACGCTCTTTCTCAACACAATCTTCATCATCTCTAGGCTGCAATACACCCTCGACAAAAGCTTCATAATTTTGGGGACTATACGAGTGATTTCCATCACATTCATCACCCCACTCGCAACTTGGATACTCAGAGCAATGGAGTGAAGTGGAATCGCCATCATCAAGGGATCATCAGCTTTGAATAGATCCAAACTCATCTCAAATCCTAAATATCTATAAACCCCAAATCTCTTAGAGATACTACAAAGAAATCCAAATAGGGACCGATCAAGATCTGAAAACCCTAAATATCCAAATCTGGGGACTAGGTGCGATTTCATCACACAAAGATCGATCGAGTGAGATTGAGAGAATAAAAGACAATTAGGGTTTCAAGAGATCGAGAAGAGATTGCAAGATAATAAGGATTTTAGGTTCGAGAGATGGGGATTTCAGATCTAAAATGGGAGAGGATGAGTTTTGAGATATTGGGAGAGGAGAAGACGAGCGAAAATTCGAGACATGATGTGTTTTTGAGCAAGAGATTTCAAGTTGGAGAAGATGAACACCAGATTCGAGAGAGCGGAGAACGAGCAAGAGATTCTAGAGAGGAGATGATGATCAACAAATTCGAGAGAGGAAAGAATGAGCAAGATCTTGAGAGATTCGAGAGAGGAGAGCGTGAGAGATAGATCTAGGGTTTTCAATTCGAGAGAGGAGAAGATGAACAAGTTCTAGAGGATTCAATTGAAGAGGGAGAGAGATAGATGTAGGGTTTTCAGATCTAAAATGGGGTGGGTGTTGGGGCATTTAGGGTTTTTAAATTTGGATCGTTAGGGTTTGAGATGGGTTAGATTAGGTTAGGCCATATTGGGTTGAGCCAATAGATATTGGGTTTTGGGCTAGTTGGGTTTGTTCGGATTTCGAGGTCGGGTTTCGGGTTTAGTTAGATTTTGAGTTTTTAGGATTTTGATGTCGGGTTTCGAGTTTAGTTAGATTTCAAGTTTTAGGATTTCAATGTCGGGTTTAGTTGGATTTCATGTTTTTTAGGATTTCGATGTCGAGTTTAGTTGGATTTCAGATTTTTTCGGATTTTGGTGTCGCGTTTCGAGTATAGTAGGATTTCGGTTTTTTAGTATTTCGACATCGGATTTTGGTTTAGTTAGATTTCAGGTTTTTTAAGATTTCGATGTTGGGTTTTGGGTTTAGTTGGATTTCAAGTTTTTTAGGATTTCGATGTCAAGTTTCGAGTTTAATTAGATTTTTAGAATTATCGGGATAGATTTCACGAAGAAATTTGTTCGGATAGAATTTTGATTTTTGGATGTGGGATTTAAAAGATATGGGTTGTTGAGATTTGATGGAAATAATAATTGGATAATGTATGTAAAAGATGATGTAGAGTGGGGGTAATATGGGAAGGAAAATATTGCCATAAAAGGAAAGAAATATTTTTGGACAAACATTTTGAGATGACCTAAATGGAAGTTGGACAAACTTTATGGGACGAAGGACGGAGTATATATAAATAAGGTTACATTTATGCGGGTTGTAAATAGGTGAATTGTGTGACGGGTGTTGAGTCAAGTGAATCGGGTGTAAAGTCTCTTCATGCATAAGTTACCTAGTAGAAAAAAAAATCATGACAAACCCCTTTGTGATTTTGCAATTTCTGAATTATGATTATTATATAATAAGTTTTTACCTTCTTATTATAAAATAATCTTTGACCTTATTATTTGACCTTATAAAATTATAAAATTCTATTCTTTATATTATTCTATTTCTATTACTATATTAATATTATATATACATTATATTCTATATGATAAATGATAAGTTTTTACCTTCTTATTTTATATGATAATTATTATAAGATAATTATTTAATTTATTTTATTCTAGATAGAAATAGAAAGAGATAGACCAGAAACGAGATCTCTTATGTCAATGACACAAAAGAAATATTAAATGAATATAATTGTGATATAGATAGAACATAATAAAATAGAGCCACTTTAAGAGTCCCTATTCATAATTAGTAACCCTATTCACCTGTCACTTGCTTTTACTCGATTTTTTACGAGTAAATTTGAGTCAGGTGAACGGGTGAATCGGTCACGTGTGAATAAATTTCCAACCTAGGACTCACGTATTGAACTGATCCAAGTGTCATGCGAAGATACCTCAAATGGCTGAGTCGGTGCTTCCACCTAACACTTCCATAGTTTCATCCTTACCTATAACATTACTGCGTTGAATTGGGCACGCCAATTGAAACCCAAACCCAATGCTTCTTTTCCTTTCAACTCCAATTTGTCAATTCCACTCCCTCACCAAATCCCTCTATCTCCCGTTCTGCCATCTCCGTCGCACCTCCTCTACCATGTCCACCAGGTTCCAACCCCATGCTTTCGCCGGCAACTTAATCCGTGCAAAGACTCCCAAATCATCCGACCCACTTTCCCCCAATTCCGCCCTCGACACTCTCAAATCCCTTCTTTTAAGCAATACCCACGAGCCCGTTTCCCCCGATTTTAAAGTTCTGCCCTTCAGGAAGGGTCGCCCTCTGGCGGGTTCGGGTGGGGATCCGGTTTCCTCGCCCCGCTGGCACTTGGGCTGGCTTAGTTTGGCCGAATGTGGGACTCTCTTGACCGGGTCAGAGGTAAAATTGGGCGAGGAATCTCTGGTGTATCTGGGGTGTGGGGAGGAAGAGGATGTCGTTTACTGGGCAATCGATTTGTCAGAGGATGTCAAGATGGTGGATGAATTGGGTAGGAGGGAGTGTTGTTTTGTTGAGCTTAGGACTTTGATGGTGGCCACTGATTGGGCTGATTCTCGTGCCATGGGAGAGCTTGCAATTGCTGGTCATGTGAGTTATATTATTATGAAATCTATGTTGGAATGTAGATATGATCATGAATTAACAGTTACTAATATTGTATTGATAGTGTATGTGGGTTACCAACTAGAAACTTTGTTATCACAGAAATGTGAACATTGTAATTCCAAAAAATTGTTGATGGAAGGGGGTAATGAATAATTGCAGATGGCGAGGACTTGATATTTGTGAAATGTGTCATATGGTTATGTTCTCTCTTAAGGTGATTATGCTACAGTTCCTTATAGTCTGTAAAGTGTTGCTATCCTTTGTGTCCTATTATGAAGAAATATGCTAATATAGTGTATTTGCTTGGTTTCAATGGTATGGAATATGGATCAAAAGCTTTCTTTCCATATTCTGACATGGAATATGGAATTCCTGATGCTGAAGTGTTTCTATCTTTCTTGGACTCTTAGTCATATATCTGTAAAGTATATGCCTCGGGCATTAGGTGCGGGCGGGCATTAAAAGTAGTTAATTTGGAACTCTTATCTTTCGACTGTTTTTTTCAGGATCAAAATGTTTATTCCTGCAATTAGCAAAGAAGTAGCTCAATCGCAATAGCCGTATATTCTCTGTCCATTTATCTAACATGTTTTTTTATTTGTTATCAGGCAAAAGCATTGCTAGACTGGCGTATGTCAATGCGTTTTTGTGGCCAATGTGGAAGTAGAACAATTCCTAAGGAAGCTGGTAGAAGGGTGCAATGCTCTAACGAACTGTGCAAAAGGAGAGTATACCCTCGTGTAGATCCGGTATGATAATGCTCACTTTTTGGTAAACATCATATTTAG
Source organism: Fallopia convolvulus (assembly GCA_964016875.1). NCBI lineage: Eukaryota > Viridiplantae > Streptophyta > Magnoliopsida > Caryophyllales > Polygonaceae > Fallopia > Fallopia convolvulus. Next base: position 4,143,569 of record OZ024725.1, on the reverse strand, counting down.
GTTTATGGCCTGGGAATGATGTATGTTTAACTTTAATCCTTTCCTCCATCTCCTTCCCTCCCACTAATGACAGGTTGTCATTATGCTGGTCATTGATAAGGAGAATGATCGTGCACTATTAAGCAGACAGTCAAGGTTTGTACCTCGAATGTGGAGTTGTTTAGCTGGCTTCATGGAGGTGTGTATCTTATCCACGCTTATAACTTGGAACTTGGAAGTGCTAGGCTATGCCTTTCATTCACATTTATTCAGTTTATTGTCAACTTCATATTCCTTGGTTATGCTATAAGATTCTTGTGAAGCGTCGTAATTGAACTATGCTTTATGAGCCAACCTACTCCTCTTTGGAGGGTTATATGGCAAAGGAGTATGCATGTCATATTCAGATGCTGTGAAGTTGCTACTTTTTGTTGAACTTGATGGGGTTTATCTTCTTTATAAATTTCTTCTTCATAATCAATTAGGAAGTAACTTCGTTATGATTTCATGATCTTTGTAGCCTGGTGAGAGCTTGGAAGAAGCAGTGAGGAGAGAAACATGGGAAGAAGCTGGAATTGAAGTAGGAGAAGTTGTATATCACAGCTCTCAGCCATGGCCTGGTATAATTATATTTCTTCTTGAGATAAATTGATTATCTTGCTTTTGGTTTAAATTCTGTGAGAGATTGCTACATGGTGCTGTTGATTAGACTATTCTATGTGAAACATTGTCCCTTCGATTTTGAAAAGTTTACATGACACAATCAGTTTTCATTTTTTTTTGTTATTTTTTCATATTGGAATTAGAGAAAGTCTCTAATATCCAATTTTATTATCAAATCATGATTCTAAACAGATTCACCTTATTACCATAAACGCTTTCCTGATTTGTAGTGAAGATTCTGTTTTAGAATTATGATTTGATTTAAAAAATAGCATATTAGAGAGAAAATGCAATTCTTAACCAAGACTAGCCAGTGGTCTTTGTATATTTTTTTGAAATCATGTGGAAAAGTTCAAACTCAATAGGACTACATAGAATCTATCCTATGTCTCTTTAGTATGTCCAGTCTTCTCTTTTATCCTTTTGCTTACTAATTTATGTTTGGTTTATAACCTATGCAGTTGCACCTTGTGGCATACCTTGTCAATTGATGGTTGGATTCTTTGCATACGCAAAATCTCTGGAGTTAAATGTGGACAAGGAAGAGTTAGAAGGCATACTATAAATTATTAAACATTCAGTTATATTCTAAAACTAGTCAAATTTAGTTTGCCTCTCATAAGATCAACCTAATAACTGATATTTGGTTGGTTATTTCTTCAGATGCTCAGTGGCACAGTAGAGAGGATGTGAAGAAAGCGTTGGCATTTGCTGAATATAAGAAAGCCCAAACAACCGCTGCATCCAAGGTGGCTCAGATGTGTAAGGGAGTCACTCAAGGGCAGAGCCTCTCCTCAGATTTCAGTGTGGAAAGTGGTGAACTTGCTCCCATGTTTATTCCAGGCCCCTTTGCCATTGCTCACCATCTCATCTCCACGTGGGCCAATCAAGGCACTGAGATAAAACAAACTAGTAGTTTGTCTAGTTTATAGACACTTTTTGTTTCTTTCTGCTCATTTTACAGCAATTATACATTGCATAATAGAACAAATCATCTGTGGAGATCTCAATCCGTATTCTTGGATGGGTTGGGGGAAGTGTTGAATCGGTGAATAGTTCAAGGCGGGCTTTGTTACAGTTTCTGCTCGTGCTATCCATTTATTGTAAAGTAAATGTAAAGGACCAAATGTTGAGAGCTTATCTGCTATGTATTGCTAAAGAATAATGCAAGTAAGATTAATGGAAAACAAGCTTATAACTATTTCTGTGTAAGCTTCACTTTTCTATGTTTTGCTTGACATGTGATGAATGTTTGTTTACAGAAAAAGCAGATAGACTCTCATGAACTAATGGAATTTGACATATTCTTGAACCATAAGCAGCATACCTTGATTGATCCTATGCACTATATTGGCATTTATGATTGCAGGCCCCTACAAATAGAGATTTATCATACTGGTTTATATCTTCAGAGCTTGTAAATTTTGTTCCCTTTTCTCCCACTTTTTGTTTTTGTGCCAAAAAGCTTGGAAAGAGTGATATTATATCAAGCTCCATTCAGATTATTCCTGTATCCTTTGGCTGATTTTGCATATCTCACAGTTGATCTTGCTAAAACATCTATTGGATCCAAGCAATGTTTGAGGAGGGGATCATCATGTGGGAGAAGAGCTTGGAATTCATCACAGGCGAGGATGACAACATTCACAGCTCTCACTAGAAGCATCTGGATTGCAATCCTCAGCAGGTTCTGAGCTCCTTCCATGTCTTTTCTTTTCAGTGCATTAATTGCTGGCATTACAATTCGCTCCATGCTTGCTTTATCTGGTAACACAACCTCAAAACCCTGCAAAACATCAAGGACCAAAGATCATAATCAGCTTAACAATATTTCAATTAGAAGCTTCAGCCATTGAAATTCTTCTGGCTAATATAACCTAATCTGTTCATGCATTTTTTTTACAACAACAAGACTTATTTACCTGATTTTGTAGCTTCTCTTGATAGAAACCACCCGTAAGAACTGCTTCTGTTGCAATAACACCAATCTTGAGCTTACTCCCAGCTTCAAGTGGCTTGAGGTTAGCCTCTCTGAGCTCCAGTGCAACACACTCAGCAATATTCAAGAAAGGAAGTGAACACCCTTCTGATATCTCATTGAACCAAGCATGAGAGACATGACATGGCATAACTATGCACCCAGCTTCACCATCTTCAAGAAACATTCTTTTTCTCCTCAATTTCTCAATGATCAAAGGTTCTCGATCTTGAAGTGATAGCTCTCGCTTCAATGACGGATCACTGCAGACAATAAAAGGTACGGATTCTTCCTCTTGAGAAGTGTCTTTCCCTTCTCCGTCTTTTGTACTCCACCAAACAAGTTTCTCTATGAAACTCAGAGTGGAGATGGCTGATACTCCTCCAAGAACTCCCACTGTTTTTTGTTGGAAAATTGGAGAGTGAGAATTACTTGATGATGATGATGATGATTTTGTTAAGATTTTCTTGGAAACAACTGGTGTGTTTCTCTCCTCATCTTCAGACTGCACATAAATAGACCTCTGCACAGAGGCGGAAGACGAAGCAGATGATTTCAATGAGGGTAGTTTTCTTGCTCTCTTCTGAGCTCCTTGATTCTTGACACTGCTTGCAGATACTGCAACTGTTTGGTGATGGTGGTTTAGGGCTTGAAATGACATTGCTGCTCCTCCATCAATGGAGTGAGATTGAATCTGAAACTTCATTCATCAAGATTTAAGCACTCACCTAATGAAAGGAAATTGCATCAGTTGATGAGAGCTGGAGTTTTTGGTTATGGGTTTAGAAAGTTTCAGTTCATAAAGAGGGAAGGAGAAGAGCTAGATTTAAAGAAGGGAGGAGGCAGATTAGAAAGGAATCTGGAAAATAGTGGTCATCTTATCTTCTACTAGGTTGCTGAATTTAAAGTATTATACTATCAACAATACTGAAGGTGAAGAAGACTCAAGACCAACCAACCATCCATAATTTCCCTGTAACAAGACAAGAATCATATGGGGTTTTTCTTAATTTTTTTTAATATATCTTTTATTGCCTCATGCAATCATATTCTGACAAATCTGACAAGGATGACACATGGTAGGCGATGAAATGTCAGGCTTTTGAGCCCACCATTGCCCCTGTGAAAAGCTTTGGATGGATACCCCTTGCTTGCAAGTTTTGATATTCTAGGTGTAAAGAGTGGACAAATTCTCAACTGGGTTTTGTTCAGTTCATGAATATTTACAGCCACAATTAATTTGCAGTTTTCTATTTAATAAAAATAATAAATTTGCGTCATAGGCAGAGAGACAACCTAGCACCTAGATGGACTGGACGAACTAAGAAAGGCATGAGAAAAAATGGGCTAGTGATTGTGAGGCCCCAATTCTTGACTCAAATATATGAAAGAAATACTCGACGTCTAAATGCTATTGATTCTAGGAGGACTATAATGAGGAGGACGACAACTGGGACTCTCCAGTGCCTAGACGAGGCCCAAACATGATTTGTAGAACAGTGCACAAAGCCACGTAGGTATGTGTACCACTATAGCTTTGACTGTTTTAGATTCATTTTGGACACTTTTTTTACCATTAGAACTTGACAATGCAACGATTTACCAAATCTAAGATAAATCTCAACTAAAAATGCTTCAGATTTGGTGAAATTGGCTTGTTCTAGACTTCCCATATTTGCATCTTGATTGCTATTGTTAAATTAAAGCTTAGAAATTCTAACTCTCTCTTACCTCTTTGGATTACAAGTTTGTGGTTCCAATTTTGCTTCTTTTGGCAAATTCAATTCAAAGTGGCCGCACATACCCGAATTTTGCTTCCTCCACCAGCAAGTTGCCCACCTGTCGCGCAACTGACAAAAAAAGCTGGATCTATCATCTCTATTGTGTGCTTAGTTTCTGTCTTTGAATGGCAAATTAAACATGAAGAGGTAAAATCAATGTTTGGAATGCTGGTGATATAGTTCATTGAAATTGGAGGGGTTGCAATTAAGTTGTATAAAGTAGTGTTGAATGTTGATGGTACATCGTGGCCGTGTTGCTGGTGATGGCCATCTACATTAATTGCTATGTAAAATTAAGATATAGTAACTAATAATATTAGTGATAAACGTGCCATGCCATCACTCTAGCATTACTAGCACATTTCTAATGATTTTTTCATTGATGAAAAACACATGGGTTCGTGTTATTTGTTGTGCATGATGTTGTTGTATGCTGATATATATAATATATGGTTGGTTGATGGAGGTTTGCATGATCCTAGCTCTTTTAATTTCGCCTTTGTGATTTACTCTTCTAAATCTATCTTTGTAACCCAATAACATAGTATATAATAAACACGTTTTTTTTAATCATAATTTTTGATATAATGTTATGTATCTTAATCTATCTTTGTAACTTGTAAACATACATTCATACATAGTGATGCACACAGATGTAGGTAGAGGTTAGGGAGCTCGAGACATGGCTTGATCCTCTTGTATAGACCCTTGTCTGAACCATGACTTACTCGTTTGAGCTGCTTGACCACCTTGATTAAGTATGGCTCGAAGAGTTTCGTTGTTGGAAGCGGACGGGTTGTACTTGAGTGATTTGGGCCATGATCTCATAAGAAGACGTCTTGATGGACGTGTCTTGTTTTTGGACCTTATTCGATCTGAGCTTGATGATGTCTCATTAGCTAAACGCTGCGTTTGGCTTATGTAGATGCTCTTTAATTGGAACAACGTCGTCTAGAGTACTAGGGTTATATAAAAGCTAATGAGGAAACCTAGCGCCTTGTTTTTGCCATTTCCTTCGCCGCTGTGAGAAATTAGGGTTTGAGCTCTCGAGCTTTCTCTGGTTCTTTCACCTTGGCGATTCGAGATTGTGAAGCCCGAGGAAGAAAAGAAAGGGGAAGAGAGAAAGAGAGACGAGGGAGGTTGGAGCCTTGGTGGTTTAAGCTCTTTGTGGGCTTGTCTGATTCCTTCTCTGTTTTTCCTGCTTTGTGCTACTTTCTGATCTTCGTCTTGTTTTTTAGCATTTACCATCTATGTGTGCATGCTTTGTAAACGTTTGTGTGTTCCTTTGATGCCTAATGGATTGGGCAAGTTCTCCTCTTGAGACTCCACAAAATAGGATAAAACCGAACTGTGTAAACAACTTGCTTGTCCATTTGCGTTTTACTTTATTTTTCAAAACAAACCAATTCAATCAAAGTGGATTTGAGATTTTAAGCTTTACATATAAGATGTGTTTTCTTTCACAAATACTTTTACTTTTGCTGTTGTGCTTTGTTGATATGTATGTGCAATATCGACGAGATTATTATCTTGAATTGAAACTTTTCGGTGTTACCATTTTTTTCCAGTGGCGTCAATTTTAAATGACAAATGTCAATTCAGCTTTGATTGCATTTTCTAATGACAGATGTCAATTTGCTTGAATGAAACGACTCCATTGGGCTCCAAGTTTACCTCTTTCCTATGTTTGATTGAAATGAATCGGATTCGGATCACGTCACATATATTGTTGTGTGATTGTATTTTGGATTTGAAGTACTACTATTTTGTCTAATGAATAAGTGAACAAATAATTATACAGCTACTAAACTTGAAATAATTAATCAGCAATTGATTGCATTCAGTGTCAACTGGCCATATATAATCATGCCGGAAGTAGCAGGACAAGATGAGATTCCATTCTACAATGATCAACAAAGAGCCACTCCCATCATCTTATAGAAGAAGATAAGAGGCTTGGACTAATTGCATTCAGACACGTGGCTCTCATTCTCTTGCAATTTGAGTAGTGATGTATTATTGTTTCCTTTTCAAGTGTTGTATAGGAAATTTGAATTCAAATCACCCTTGACAAAATGTATGAAAAAATTGATAATTGGAGGATTTGTCCTAAAATAGATCGTGAAATACCTAATCTGGATGTAGAGCGATGCTGATCAATCGAATCGAACGATCTGAGACCCAAAAAAAAAAGTCATGTCTAATCTACCTGCTAATAGGAAATAAAATTCGTGATTATTAGATTGCAAGTTCGAACTTCCGTCCTTGTAATACTTTTGTAAACAATTCAGGCCTTATATCAATTACATGGGTCAAACCTAAGCTATTACCTAAATAAGAAATTTTTTAGAGTGATGGGGATGTTGGCCCCTGAAACCACTGAAATAGCTGGGGATGCTAATTAGGAACAAGATGCAATTTTTTGCATGGAATTAAGAAAATTTTCTAATGATGAAGCAGAAAAGCTTGCTCAGTTGCATAATAATGGCGGTTTTAGGTTTACCTAATCAATATTTCATTCCTCTTCTTTGCAATATTGATGTCGGTAGCAGGGAATAAAATATTCATTTTTATTTTACCTAATCAATATTTATATTCTTTTTCTCGTATGATATATTTTCCCTCCGCTCCAAATGTGTTGTTGCTTTTTTAAAGCAAGCACCTTATCAGAATCTGACAATTACCTTTACCATTTCTCCAATACACTGAGCTCTAGAAACACTCAGAAGCATTTGGATTGGAAATTTGGAAAAAGGAAGATGGCAATTTTCTTTCGGAGATTAGCCAAATCTGTACCAAATGCATTTGGAAGCCATCAAAGCCCCAAATTCAGTGGTTTCAAGATCCCTCTTGGAGCTATAGCTGCTATTTCTGGCGGATTCTCATTTTACTGCTTATACTCCTCTCCAGATTTGGTATGCATCCATAATATTCAATTATTTTGTATTTCATTTGAGAATTTTACAAAATTTTAATTGATTATGTTTAATTGTTTAATGATGTGAACATTTGCTGTTTTGACCTGTGTTTAAATACTAGAGAGATTTTGAGTACTTTGTCTTTTCTTGATGTGAGAGGACATCTATGAAATTGATATTTAAGTCAAAGTTATGAAGGATTAATTTTTTGATTCTTTATGTTTGTAGGCTCATTTGGATTCAGCCAATGAAGGAGCTGGTGCAAAAACAGGTGAATCTCTCATTCTCTTTCCTTAGTGAATTGTTTATCCAAGATATATGTGTTAACTTAATTAGTGTTGCTAATGGGTAATAATTTGTTGTGTACTATTTGCAGCTCTAAATCCGGAGAAATGGGTTGGATTTAAACTCCAAGAGACTGCAAAAGTTAACCATAACACTAAAATTTTCAGGTGCTAATTACAGCTTAAGGCCTTTGAAGTCACATATGAACAAATTTGAATGTTGTTATATCTGATGCTCTTGTGCTGGTTTTCAATTGTAGGTTCTCATTTGATCCAAATGAAAAGTTGGGTCTTAATGTTGCTTCATGCATCCTCACAAAGTAGGTCTAACTAAGACTGCCACTCAAATTTGCTATAACTCTATGTAATTAAACTTCCTTGTAAATTTATAGTCTACTTGTGTGCTTTCAATTGCAGGGCTTCACTTGGGAAGGATAAGGATGGAAAACCTGATTTCGTCGTTCGGCCGTAAGTCTCCTCATCAAATCTAGCTAATGTCTTGCTGCAAGATATAAGATTTTTATGGTTAACGGTCATGTGAGATTGCCACTTATAACTTGTCAAGATTGGGTGTCCATAAAACCAATCTTAGGGAAAGATTAGGCTGTTTACCGCAATTATCTTAAAAGGTGGGGCTACTTTCAGCAATTTTCTTGATATTCCATGATTATTAATCATACTAATTTTACCCGTCGTACCATGTACGACAACGATTCGATATTTTATAGACATTATATATAGGATATTAATACATAAAAATATAATATAAATTTTAATACAAGTAATTTATTGCTTTCAAAATGTATAATTTTTTTTATCAAATATTATATTCTTCACATTTTATCACTTTTTATTTACTTAAATTTAGGGCTTATAAAATATTTTAATACATCTATTAAATATTTTATTATCTATTTTTATAAATTTTAAAATTATAATATTTATCATTAATTTTATATAAAAGAAAATCACTATATATATATATCTATAAATATATTCGTCAAAAAATATATGCTAAAAAATTTATATTTATTCTAAAATATTTTATCTTTAATCTTAAATACTTGTATAAGGAAGTTTTCAAAAAAAAAATCGTTATACTAAATAGATATTTGTTTGATATTAAAGATAGATTTAAATAGTTAAAGAAGAATTTAATAGAAAAAGTTAAAATATTAGAAATAAAAATTAATTTTGTAATTATAAGGTGGGGCCAGAATCGTTCTGGTGGCTCGAAAAGGAACAACTTTAATATATAGTTATAGATGTGAACAATTTGAATGTCTGTGATGTTGTGGTACAATATAGAAACAATTTATACTAATTACTAATTAGTCATCTATGTAAGAGCCTTTTGCTTTTAAATTATGGTTGGCTCTTAACTTTTAAGTGGATTTTTGATGCTCAATTAGCATGCCTTTATCTTCAGGTATACTCCCATATCTACTCCAGATGCTAAAGGATACTTTGATTTGTTAATTAAGGTTTGTCTTTTTACTTACTGAGCCTTAATCTATGTTTATCCTCTGTTACAATTCACCATTTACCCAACCCATATTCTTACCTTCCTTTGTACATACAGATATATCCTGAGGGCAAGATGACCCAACATTTGGCAAAAATGAAGCCAGGGGACGTGCTAGAAGTTAGAGGGTAAACTTAGACAAAAATTACTGTCTAATTTAATTGTCTGAAAATCAATGAATTCTTAAATTGACCCATATTGTAATTTTTTTACTTTCTGCAGACCAATTGAGAAGCTAAAGTATACTCCAAATATGAAGAAACACATTGGCATGGTGAGAAATCTTCTAAATCATGCTTATACTATTCACAAGTAAATTTAATTTAGGAAAATGTCCTTATGTTTTTTCACTTTATTGTGATGTTTTGTGTGAAGATTGCTGGTGGAACTGGAATTACCCCAATGCTTCAGGTAATTGAGGCAATACTAAGGAACCCAGATGACAACACCCAGGTAAAACCTCTCTAAACATTGTCAGTGAAATTTTGCAAGGTAAATACTTTTCATGAATTACCCATGTTGTTAAGTGTTGGCTTGATTCAATTTCAGGTATCATTTTTGTTTGCTAATAACTCCCCAGATGATATACTGCTCAAGCAAAGGCTTGACAATCTTGCTTCTAGCCATCCCAACTTTAAGGTACAATTGCTAATTTTCATTCCATTTGTAACCAATTTTGATTTCATGATTGGATTAAACATATTTTGTTCTGATACGCGATTAGGTATACTACACTGTGAGCAAACCATCAAAGGACTGGAAAGGAGGCGTCGGGCATGTATCAAAGGATATGGTTGTCAAAGGCTTGCCCAAACCTGGCAAGGATACACTTATTTTGGTGAGTTCAGTTTCATTAGGTTTCTAATAGCATCACTTTTTTTTGTTAATGACATTTGTTAAAATAAATACTTGTTACTTGTGTAAATTTTTACTCTTTTGAGTGCTGTCAGGTATGTGGACCTCCTGGAATGGTGAAACATGTATCTGGAGAGAAGCCCAATGAATGGACTCAAGGCCAGGTATATCTATATAAACCATTCAAACTTGTTCATCAAGAGATACTACTTTTTGTTATTTACCTTAACAGCACCGGGCTATATAATGCAGGTTTCAGGCTTACTCAAGGATGCAGGATACACAGAGGAAATGGTTTACAAGTTTTAACCTTATAGTTCAACTTGCGCATTTTGTCGAATGATACCTTAAGGAAGAGGTAGAATAAAATTTGAACAACGGTCTTGTTTTGTAGTTGGGACTTGGGGGTCTTGTTCCTACCTTTGTTGGAACCAGACTCGTGTCTTATTGCATAACTTCATTTTCTTTGTTGTGTCATGTTTGGCAGCTGCTTTTCCATCTTTTGCATTTACATGATGAGTGTTTTCCTTCTAGTAGTGTTGGTAACTTGAATTTCCCTCATCATAGTTTAGGTAGATTATCCATGATATTGGCAATCTAATTGAAAACATTATAACCATGCTCATCTAATGAATTTCGGAGGCCCTATATAAAATTACAAGTTGACACCCTAATTTATTTTTATTTTAATAAAAGTTAAGCCTTTTTTAGAATTTAATAAAACATAAATTTCACTTGATAATCCTCTGGTTAAAGTAATTTCTTATGGTACTCAATAAGTTTTTAAATTTTGTGTGTTAACTCTCAAGTTTTTAAAAAATTTGTTATATACCCAACCGTTAATTTTAACTCATAAAATGTGAAATGGGGTTGATAAATGTAATTTGTTTATGTATTTTCTCTCACATTCTTTCTCGAACTTTCATTCTTTCATGAATTACACGACTTGTCGATGTCATATCTCTCTCCTCCTCAAGATTGTCATCATCATCATCGCCCAATATAGTCCCGCTCAAGTGGGATTTGGGGATCAAGATGGGGGCACCCATAACCTGAGCATGTCACAAGGATGCGCCCAATAGACCCAAAGAAAACTGAAATTCAGCTATGTAACAATAATAACTGAATTTAGTTAAAATACACTCAAATTGCTATAGGGGCTAAATTCATCTCAAAGATATTGTATAAAGACGATGAACATGAGGATGCTCCTCATGAAATTCTTTCTCATCTTTGTTTTTCTACGAAATATCCATGTATGCAGGCAAAACGCTTAGTTTTAGAGAGACTTCTCTTTCTTCTTCCTCTTTGATTAGGGTCGTGGGAGCTGGGATTCCCCATCGACATCGTGCGAGATTCACTGATTCTAGCGCTACTTGTACTCTTGTTCGGATTTGGTTTTGGGAATTCAATAGCAACATGAAGAAAGGAAAGAATTTGCATTTAACCGCTGATGAATGTGATGTGGTGGTGCATCGATGAAACCGAGATTTTGATAGAAGGGCGGTTTCTGCGGATTAGGTTCCCTGTCGATCTTTTAAAACCATTAAGAAGAGGAGTGATGATATCTCTAGATGAAAAAAAGCCGTGGATTGTGGTAAATTATGAGAGGTTGCCAAAATGAATACGGAGACGAGCATAGATAAAAGTTTGTGTATCATTATATGTTTGTGCATAAAATATTGGAAGAAAGTTTCTATGTGTATAGATATAAGTTTGTGTATTAAAACTAAGTAACTAACTGTATGTGTATTAAAATAACTCAGAAAAAATATGTTTTATTTATGAATATGCATCAAAACTAGCCAAATGTGTATCGAAATAATCAAAAAATACATTTTATTTTATTTTTTTGCTCTCGCGCCTGGTTCACCTTTACGGGCTACGTCCAGACCGGGGTACTGAATGGGATTACGGCAGACCCCTCCCAACGACATTGTGGGGAATCGAACACAGGATTCGTCCTACCAAGCGTAGCCCCAACGCCACTACGCCAATGCACCGTTGGTAAAAACACATTTTATTTACGCATGTGCATCGAAACTGACGGTATGTGCATCATAACTAATTAATTGTATGTGAAACCTTATGCACATCATTATTCATGCACATAATTAGTATAAAAATAAAAAAATTTAAAATCGATGTATATTTAACTAATTTTGATACACATCTAAAACAAAATATATGCACATGTTGTGCAGTCCCCTTAAAACAAAAAGGTGATTTAGGTCTTGTGATTACAAAAAAAATATAGTTCATTGGAGCCACAATTCATTTTTCTTATTTTTTTTAGCTTTTATGCGTAAATCGTGATGTTTTCTATAAATTTTACTTTAGAGTGTAGAGTATGTTTACGTTTTTGAGAAACTTCATAGTATGTTTACTAATAAGATGGAAATTGATTTTATAGATTAATTTTTTGACTTTTTTTATATACGGACATAGGTTAAGCTCCTTAAAATAAAAAATAATTAGTTAGTTTATATTTATTTAATATTAATTAATTTTTCAAAAGAGTTATTAATTTTCTTTTAAGGTTTTAGTTTTTTTACATTAATATGCTTAACATATACCTTAGGACATACGTTCAAAAAACTATTTATCGATTATATTTTTTGTAAGAAAAATAAATAGGCGAATTAAGGATTTCTTGAAAAAGAAAATATTTTATGGACAATCTACCTTAGTACAATATTAAAGTAGAAATCAAGTTAGTACAAAAATTTGAACCAAGTGTCACATTTTATGGACAATCTATCATTTGGACAATAATATTTTTTGTTCAAAAAACTATCAATTACCCATTTTTCACCCACTATCCCATTTTATAATAACTTCTCACTTTATGCCCTCAAAACTACTTCTCTCTCCTCTTCTCTCCTACTCCGTATTTAACATCATCTTAAAAGAAATGAATCACGACAAGCACCAACATTCAATATACAATAGCAGAGATTCAAAATATACAATTCGATCTAATTCAAAGTGCTCATCGATCAATTTGGATCACTACTACTAATCAATCAACCATGGTATTTGTGAGCAACAACAAGGTGTTAATTAAATTTTGAGCTATTTTGATCAAAAAACCGTGTATGTAGTTTGTGTTCCAGTACAGATGTTCAATGAATTAAGCTCCAAAAAGTGAAAAAATCAAAACCAACTCAGAATTTTCGTTTTCAGCCAAAAAAGTCTGTATTTTCTATCCAAATTAGAACCAAACCAGAAAATTCAATTTATTTACTACGTATTTTGATTATTTTGTACACTATATATATATATATATATATATATATATATATATATATATATATATATATTGTTGGTCGCTCAACCTTCACCTGAAATGTATGTTCACATGTACTAATATACCATAATGATTAAGACAATTGTTTGTATATATTTTGGATTTTTCCTCACAATTTACATATAAAAATGTATTTTCGAAATTAAAAATGAGTTTCTTTATTTTTGTGACCATCCCGTATTAATACGGGCAATGCACTAGTTACTTTTTTTTTGAATAGGTGAAAATTAGGCAGATTAGGTCAGCCTAGGGCATCTTACGGATGAGGGTCAGGACTCCTCCAAAATTTAGAATCTGATTGATACTACGGTCCTGGTGTAGCTTCGCAATCAAATCAGCCACAGAATTGCATTCTTGAGGTATATGTTTGGCAATGACCACCTCGAAAGACTGCAACATGACTAGAATATCCGCTATTAGCATGTCAATTGTCCAAGGACTCGATCGACTGCCCTTAAGCGAGTTGACTACAATTAGGCTATCAACTTTAATTTCTATGTATCGAAGATTCCTTCTATGAGCTTCCTGGCCTCAAATAACCCCATAACTTCTGCTTGTTCCATTGTCCAGAAGTCATTTTTCTTTGCATTTATGCTTATATAATATTTCCAAATTGGTCTCTTATAATATACAATGTGCCTTTTCATTATATTTTTTTCAACCGATCGAAATTTATTTTTACGAAACCGTTTTGAAGTTTTCTCCCTTTTTTTTTGTATTTTCTTAATTTTACTTACTTTTACTCTGGACGACATATTTACATCTTTATTAATATTTTTTGCTTTATTCCACCACATGATATGATTTTAAATGAATACCTCTACATTTTTACGAAACCGTTTTGAATTTTTTGCTTTATCCCACACCATGCACAATGCACACAATGCACTAGTTAATGATTTAATGGCAAATAATTTTGAACAAATTTGGAAAAGTGGATATTAGAATTCAGGAAAGGCAAAAAAGGCAGAGAAATATAAAAAGAAAACATTTAACTTTTTGTCATGTGCAAATGCAGTCAGAAATTCAGTATGCGAAACAGAGAAAATTGAAACCGTAAACAGTCTTTTCAGTCCTTTGTGACACAACACCACCAAATTTACTCCTCCTTGCTCAGAGACTCAGAAGCAAACGCTCGCCCCTCTCTCCCTCTCGCCATGACTCAAATTCTTCAATGCACATGAACTTTCCTTCCGATTCATTTTCCAACTTCGTAGCCCTAATTTCCTTCTTCTCATCAATCTGCTAAAGCGAAGATGGACGAAGAATTTCTCAAACGCTACACTGATTGTGTCTATTTCTTGGCTTCTCCTTTCACATGCAAGAAGGTTCGCCCTATTTCTCAAACCCTAAGTCTCTTTGACGCTAGATACATCAGATTTTGCTTTGGTTTAGCTCTTTTGGAGTACTTTCGAGTCGCTATAGTGTATTACGTGATGCCGTGTGTCAAGATTTTGCTGTAATGTGTGGTTTTGCGCTAGTTCTGTCATAGGATTTGTGGATCTAGCGAGTTTATGTTGTATTCCATGACTGATGATTTCTTGCGAATGAATATTCATCTTATTATATGTATCTCTCTCTGATCACGGAATCGCAGTCGTGCTTTTGTTGCATAGTTCATATGTAATTGTTTGGTTAAATGATTTACCGGATACGTGTCTCTAATTTGATGGCAATTTTGGCTATAAATCTTGTTTTCTTCTCTGTGAACACAGGGAGCAGAGTGTGAGTATCGGCATAGCGAAATGGCAAGATTGAATCTAAGGGATTGTTGGTACTGGCCATCTGGGAACTGTCTCAATCTAACCTGTGGATTCCGACATCCTGTGGGTTTACTATTACAACCTTTTTGTTTTTCTGTATTAAAATGTATTTCCTCCATCAATGACAGGCCATTTTCCTGTAGTAACATAGCCATATTTGTTCAAGATTTCTTTCCTTTTATCAATGATTGCCTAATTTGACCACAACTTCTCATATTGAAATATTATTATAACACAGACTCTCATTGGTTGCTCTGGCACTGATCTCTTATGTAAAAACACTTTTATTGTCGAAATGCAGCTATATTAACACAAGTAGAATAAACATGGGATGATTTAAGAGTTGCTTGTGATCAAATGTCATGTGATGAGTGAAGTGATGCCAATCATGTCAACTAACTAGCACTTTACAGTTAATTCATTAAAATTTCCAGTCCTTAGATTATCACAGGAAAAGAGTGTAAGCTAGCAAAAATTTATGATCTTCATATATTCACTACACTTGATCATACTTTTGCTTGTTATGGATATGTTATCATGGCTGTGAACACCAACTTGAGTAGGAACTTATTGCTCAGCAGCAAATTTCTCAATTTGAGGTTTGAAGGTCCTCAATCTGAGGCTAAGTAGATTAAAAAGTGAATTTCTGGTTTCACATAGTCCCTTTAATTTTAAGACTACTTAATGTCAATTTTCTAGAAATAATGTAGAGATGCTTTGAAGCTTTAATTAATGCTAAACATTCAGCACTATGAAATTCTGATTGCTCTTGATGTTCCCTTCCTGCAGCCTGTGGAAATGCACACCAAAGCCCCAGCTGAAGTTGAACTTATGCCCCCTGTCCCTCCAAGCAAGAACAATGTTCGCTGCTACTTCTACTTCAGTGGATATTG
Source organism: Fallopia convolvulus (assembly GCA_964016875.1). NCBI lineage: Eukaryota > Viridiplantae > Streptophyta > Magnoliopsida > Caryophyllales > Polygonaceae > Fallopia > Fallopia convolvulus. Next base: position 4,127,620 of record OZ024725.1, on the reverse strand, counting down.
CAATAAAGGTGACAAGTGCACGTTTCTACATGGTCCTCAAGTTGTATCTGCTTCAAAACAGAAAGATACTGCTGTTATTGATGCTCCTCCTATAGATGACAGGATACCTCCAGATTCATCCAATCATATCATACCTCCTGGACTGTTGAATGATAAGCTACCCACCAAAATATCAAATGCTAAGCTTCCTGCCAGAACTCAGCTTGTGTTGGAAGCACCAGAGAAATTTTCTGATGTGCGGAAAAGGACCCAGAAAGTAACCAATGAAGATTTATCTCCCCGGAAAAGGCAAAAAGACATGTCCAGCATTTTAAGATGGAAAGACTCCCCGCAAAGTTTAGCATCTGAGTATGAAGAGACATCCATTACAAAGTCAGACTCTCTCAACAAATCTGATTATGTCATTAAAACTGAACCAAGCTGGTCCTCTGATCAATGTTCAGAGGAAAATGCTGACAATGGAATTCAAGATGAGTGGTGGGAATCATCCCCGGAGTTTGATGCTGTAGTGACAGAAAGAATTGAAGCTATTGAGGTTGCAGATGATCAAGAGCACATGCTTGGTTATGATAGAAATAATGAAGACCATGAGAAACTTTCCATGGATTACTGTTACAGGGATAAAAAAGCATATGGTGGCAGGTTTTTGCAAGAGAAGAGGATGCATGAAACTTTTTATTATTATTCAGAAGATGATGGGGATAGAGGAGCAGATCACATGCTATCCCAGAAGAAGAAGGTTATGAATGGTGGATTGACTGGTGGTGGACGCTATGGTGTAGATCTTAGAGAGCACTTGACTAAGCAGAGATCCCTTGATTGTCGTTTGGAAAGGCACGCTGAAAGACTTCCCTTCAAGAGATGCAATGTGTCTCAGAGGATGATGAGATTTTATGGAAGATTGGAACCAAGGTTGGAAAGAAATAGTTTTTATAGTCTGCCCATGAAGAAGTCTGCATCTGTTGCTTCTAATCAGAGACGTCAAGCCTGGAATTCACAGCTTAATAATAACCTGAGGCGTAATCATAATAGACAGAAGAGGCAGAAGTTTTCTTCCAATGTACAGAGACCAACACTCTCAATCTCAAGGAGAAAAGGTAGTGAGGACTCCTTCTCAGTTACTGGTCCCAAGACCGTTGCCCAGATTAAAGCTCAAAAGTGTAGAACAAAAGAAGATTCAAGTCGATATTCAGGCCGGAGCAATTCTGTTAACTTTGAGGGTCCAAAACCGTTGAGTGAAATTCTCAAGCACAAGAAGGGAAATAATGATGGCAGCACTTCAGCCTGATCATTTCCATATCTGGGCTTGATTTGTGTCATATGTCTTTGGGACAAATTTCAAATCCCATTTAGAATATCAAGGTTTGGCCAGAAAACTCTCCACTTAAATTCTTCAACTGGGATTTTTATAACCCAGAGCCATGTTAGTGTGTATAGAGATTACCTTCTAATTCACATCAAAGTCTATGCTCTATCTACTGTCATACTCCCTTGTTTCTGTGAGTGTCAAGATTGACTGTCTGATCGATGAATGCCAATTGTCTGATATTGCTTAGGAAGGCTTATTGTATTGTATTGCTTAGGAAAGCTAATTGCACATAAAAGATCAAGTTTGTTTCTAACCTAACTTAGAATACCATGAATCTAGTCTTGTATAACCTCTAATCTGATTAATTGATGATTACTTCTTGTCATGTGAAATTGTGTACTGTAGAACTGTGGAAGTAGCTACAGAAATTCTAAATGGATAAGATTCAAAATCATTCTTGGCGGCCCAGATTGAAGTATATATAGATTGGTTGTTTGTTGCTTTCATTTTGACATTAATTAAACGCAACCACCCAACCCAACCCAATGAAAGAAATTGGGAATAATAATAATTAAAAGGATTAGCATGTGTATGCGTTGAAAATTTTAGCCACTTTGCAGAATCTGTTAGGTCAACAGAACCGCGGTTTGACCACCTGTCCCAAGACTACCTATCATAATTAAGTCAGGGTAAAATGAGAAGATTAAAATGCAATCTTTTATGTATTGTTTACAGAAGACCAATCCTTAATTCACAAACCCACCAAAATCTCGGATCAGTTGGTGTATTTGTCTAATTTTTGCAGAATATATTAATCGCACAATTGTTAACACTCATCATATGAGTGGTTGAAAATAATCATTGGTATAAATCAAACTCGGAGAATTATATCCAAATCGGGCATATTTTTTTTTAAGGAGAGATTTACTTTAGTGATAAATTAGCTGGTAAAGTATACAAACGAGGAAACTGGCTTATATTGATCGACTCAACCTAGTAAAAGGAAGAATGATAAGATTTGATTTTTCATTCCAGTAAAAGGACGGAAGTAAGGATTAAATTACTAATTTAAAAATATCGTTATATGTTGGATTAATATATTGGTTCATATCTGAATGTTTAGAGGTTTAGGAATTTCTATATTAACTGTTGAATCGTAGTATAATTTAAATTCTAAGAATCTATCTCCTTAATAACAACTATTTTTCCACCTTATAAATGTAGCTAACACATTGTTAATAAATCACATTAAATATATTTTCTTTTATAATTTTTTCTCGTCCTTTATCACATCAGTTATAACTTATAACACATAGTTTAATCATGAATGTTGAATTTTCAATTTAGGACCTCTCCAGTCACAAAATTGCAGTTGTTTATACAAATTGCCAGTCACCACAACCAACATAGATAACTTCGGTAGCGTTGTCACCTTTTTATATGGTAATGAATTTTCCAATTCTTGAATTCTTGAATTCTTGAATTGAATCGGTCACCCAATCAATTATCATAAATTATTATAAAATCGCCCACCACAATAAACTTTATTATTATTCATTTCAAAAAAAAAAAAGCATTTACTTTGCTTGTCATTTTTCCACTCCCAAAACCTCCCCCGTATAAATAAAGACCTTGCAGAATTTTCCCCAATTCAATTCAAAGAAAGAGAAAGAGAAACAGAGAAAGAGAGAATTAAATTAAATCTCCATGGAAGCTTTGCAGAGGTCGGCGATTTCCTTCAGAAGACAAGGCTCATCCGGATCCGTTTGGGACGACAAATTCCTCTCCGAATTGGAATTCGCCAGCCAGCAAGAATTACAGCAAAAACAACAAGAGATTAATCTCAAACAAGGATTATCATCATCTACAGAGGCAACAGAATCAGACACAGCCAGTAAAAATCAAGAAAAGAGCGGCGGCGATCAGCTCACGAGGAGCAAATCCGACGGCGGCCGCCGAACGCCGGCGCGAGCCTACCGAACTGTGAAGGTTGCGGAGGTGGAGGAGCCGCCGTCTCCCAAGGTGGCGGCTTGTGGTTTCTGCGGCGTCTTTGGCAAGTCTCCGGCCAAGAAAGGCGGCAAGTCGTAATTAAAGGTACTGATTAAGTATGAATGAGATGTAAAATTAAGAAAAAGAGTAGATTAGTTTGTTGGATTTGAGCTCAAAGTTGTTAATTTTTTGGTTGATATTGGACAGTATGTGCTATATGGGGCCTTGCTTGTATGATTTCTCTTCTTTCTTTCACTTTTTGTGGTCATGAAAAAAGTGGTTACAAGTTTTGCATATGGTGTGTGTATGAGGAATCTTGTGAATCATTCCTTAGGTTAGCCATATATAGATAGGGGTATTTTTATCATGTGTGCATTCAAGTACTTTTCACTTTCTGGTGTATATTAAGCTGTTATTGGTGTTTTTTTTAAATGCAAATTCGCAAAGTTTAGAGCAGTTTGATGGAAATGGTTGTGAAATTGGCCAAGTTTGGTTGTTAATTTAGAGCAGTTTAAATCATAAATTTAATACATTATATGTTGCGATTTTCAAATGGATTCTTGTTGAATCGCTTCATGTATATATTATTTGGTAGATATGCCAATTTAGCTTGCCATCAAATACAAAAGGAGCAAACAAAACAACAAGATGTATGACTTGTTCTAATTTAAGGTAAAAAGTACTCTAAGTTTATGGATTTTTTTATAATGTTTTCTTAGGTCACACTATAAGAAGTTAATTTTGAAAAGACTTTGTGAACTTTTTATTAAGAATATTTTTTTTAGTATTTATTAAAAAATTTTGTAGGTTTTTACTTTCCAAATTAGATTTTTTTATAATGTACTCTTAGAGCACACGATATAAGATATACTTTTATTTATTCTGAAATATGTAAAACTTAATTAGACCATAAGTAGTTTTGTTTCAAGCTAAAACAAGACTTATGTATCATTTTAGTAACCAAACCAAAAGGATCATCCCATACATGATACATGTCATAATTTCATTAGAAAAGGATATTTTTTTCATTTGTTCTCATACTTTTATTTTAAAGGGTAAGGGTTCAAAATCCGACCTACAATATTGAAATATTGATCAATTTGTTGACACAGAACATAATTGAAGCATAATTATTAAAATACACTTATGGTATTTTCTTATCTATATAGATTAAATTAGGTAGCCCATACATCCACTTGGTATGATAATATTTTCATTTTATGCTCACATCACATCACCTACCTCATAAATTATACATGTACAATATCTATCTTTTGGAAATTAATGTCGCCAAACTCATCTCTTAAAATGAAAGAAGCCATACCCTTGAATTTTATATTTGCGTGACAAATAATGTGCAAGCTAAACCTAATGAAGCCAAAAAAAAAAAATGTTACAAATATTTAAACATTATGTGTACAAAATATATATAAGACGTCCCAATCAAACTACATTAATCATTCAGAAGAATTTTTTCCCCATTTGATTGAATTCCATCGCCTAACAGCAACAAACTTTGGGACAGGGCAGGGGATGTCTCTTTCAAATGAATTAATCATAATTGCACACGTAAAGAAATTTGGTTGGGTTCTTCTGACTAATTCATCATTTTATTGAATTTATATGGCCTCTCAAAATTGACCCTTTTCATTAATTGTGTGAATCAATGGCAAGTTGAATTTTCTAAACTAAATTATCCTTTCAACTATTTTCTTGTGCGCAATCAATTTTGGTTGTCTATATATAAACATGGCAATAGCAATCATTTGTCCAATATAATCAAAATCGATCAACACGGACATTCATTTAAAAATTAGAAATAAATAATTTTATATATAATTTGATATGCTATTTTTTTTATTACTAATTGATTTAGGAGAAAATCTAACTAGACTTATCTATCGAATTTATATATACTGGATTTTTAATTTATCGGCTCATAGACTTTCACGTATCAACTCATTATCGGTTGTTTGGGGTTGAGTTTAGCGATTGTTGGTACATGTCCGTTATTTGGGTTGAGTTAGCTAACCACTCACTTTGTTGTTTAAGTATCAACTGAGTTAGGTTTATTACATTTGCAAGAGCATGTTGAGAAGATAAATTATTTCTACATCTGAAAGTTTGGACTAAATATATAGTTTAGTACTGTATATAGGTTGATGAGTTACTCATGTTACCAACCCCAATAATATATTGTCCCGTGAAGTTGTACCTGCAGCTACTTATAAACACATCACATATTTCTGTAAATCCTTTTAGGATTAATAACTCCACGATCTCCTAACAACTATGAAGGCTTTTATCCCTCCAGGTGGAGTGAGTGTATGCATCTCCACCATATCTTTCATTCATCATTTATTCATATACTTTTTAACATCATGGTTTAGGTTTATTTGAGTCTTGTTTTGATCAAAAATAAATAAAAAGTAGTAGTAAGAAATGGGAGGCCGCCATGTTTTTTTCATGAGCGAAAGTGGAGATGTGGACTCGATAGATAAGGCCATGTCGGACCATGTGCAATGCATTGTTGTTCATTACTAGGAAAACAGATCCGTGCTATCGCACAGGACATATATATTTACAGTTGTTTTTAATTGTTGTAATTTGCTTCTTCACTACTCATAAAAGGTTATAAATAAATATTTAAATATTATAAACGTTGGAGCTCCAATTTGATTTTTTTAAATTGAAAATTCCAACAACAATTTAAAAGCGTAAAAAAATTGACTATTATTTTATTAAATTGATGTGTGAGGGAAAATGGGACAATTTTGGCCATATCTATATAATTTACCTTTACAAAATGAAATTCTACTCACATTTATTATAAAATATATTACTTTCTAGTTTCTACCTAAGTACTAATAATTTCTAATTATTGAAATAAGAAAGAAGTTTTGACATAAACTAAAATATATACAATATAAGTATATTATTTTTCACTAATTTAATTTATGCAATATAAGCTTTTTTTACCAACAAGATTAATGTTGAAAGAGGGTATGAGTATTATCCATTTCAAGCTGGCGTGGATTGTAGTGGCAAAATCGCAAAGCTATCAATCTCACGATTTATTCCTTGTCATTTCTTGAGCTTTTGGAATAAACCACCAAATGACCTTTCTTTTCCATTGAAGATCAATAATCACGTAGACGCTTGTTTTAGCTCTCTACATAGGCATTTAAAGAAAAATAAATAATAATAATAATAATAATAATAATAATAATAATAATAATAATAATAATAATAATAATAATAATAATAATAAAGAAGATTGTAAATGAAAAATCCTTAATGTTTCACTATATATGAGTTAAGAAAGAAGTTTTGATAATTTTATGAATTTAAAATATGCAACAAATGCTTCTTATACTCAACTTCTTACCAATAAAATCAATGTTCAAAGATGTTGGAGGTAGTGACGAAATTATTCGTTTCAAGCTTGCTTGGATTGTAGTGGCAAAAGCATCCATCTCACATTTTTTCGGCTTGTCATTTTTTGAGTTTTAGGATTAAGCCTTCAAAATGACTTATTTTTTCCATTGAAGATCAATAAACACATAGTTGTTTGCTTTAGCTCTCTACATCTATATCTACATCTACATTTACATCTACATATATTATAAAATAGAAAATTTTGATCAATTAATGACCAAAATATGTAATATAATACATATATTCAAAAGTTTATCTATCCATCTATACAAAATATAAATGGTTTTAGGATGGTTGATCGCCACCGTGGTGGTCGTGAACCGCTAGAGATCTTCCCTTGTGATTGAGACATTAGAAATGTTTAGAGACTGGATTTTGCCAAAAGCCATGAACACAAACCAATCACATCCTGATCGTTTCCTCCCAAAAAAAACACAAATACACGAATCAAACATTTAAATAAAATACCAATAAACATTCAAATACACGAACCACAAATTTGACAACTGCTTGCATACCAAAATAAATCAACGTGTAATTTAATTGAAAGAGGGAATAGACCGATACGAATTCGGGAATTGAAAAATCAGAAGGAGAAAATTACAGGGACGGATCCGGAGACGTTGGACATCATCTTTACTTCTTCTTTGTCTTCTTCTTCTTCGGATACAAGAGAATTTCAGACGAATCTAGCTTCTTCCTTCTCGTGTATTTAAAGAGATCGAAGTAAGTAGGTATGAATGGGTGTTATGGCTGATAAAAACGTAGTCAATTTAAAGTCTTTAATTGCCAAACTTAATCACAGGCGTTTCAAATTTGGTCAAATCTACTTTAATGTGAATACTAAATGTGAGAGTCAATTGGAAGAGCAAATCAATGGACATAACATATATAGTATTAAATGCATATAATTAAGGTCAATTTATAAATTGATAATCCCTCAAAATTACAATAAAATTGGAACAATACCTTAACTTGTTGTTATAAAAAAAACCTTTACTTTTTTGGTCGAAAAAAAAACCTTTACTTGTAATAGTAAGATTGATTGTCTAATGATCCATTACTTTTAAACTTAGATTATTTTGCTTGGATTTTTTAGGAAAAAATCTCTAAAAGGGAAGTACAAATCAAATAAGTAAATACTAAAAAATTAATTAAAAAGAAGATAAAAATAAGTTGTTACTAATAGAGGTATTTGAGCATTTAAGTTTATGAAAAAGTTACCATAGCGATGGTTAATATAATTGTTGCATAGTATATTTTGATTGTTTCCAATTTGCAGTTCGGAATGAATTGAATATGATATCTTTCATAAGAAACATGTTAATACATACGTACTATCAATTAATCTAATTATTTTTTCTAAAAAAATTTATAATCATTGTGTTATGATTATAGTTTTAATGATATATAGTTTTTTTACTATAGAATTAATATATATTTTTCAATTCCATGGTTCAAAACTATAATCTTTGTATTTATAATCTTAATCTAAACAATAATATTTAGCATAATTTGAATCAACATTGCAATATATGTTTAACAATAATAATTGAATTCATTATAAAATCAATACTTATGTGATTTTGAAATTTAAATAACAATCGATTAACTACATTATTAATCAATGGGGGATTTGAAAACGTTAGTAAAAATTGCATTCACTACAAATTCATTATTTAGGAGATTATCAAATTGAAATAACAATAGATTAATTACACTAATGATAATGGGGGCTTTTAAAATGTTAGTAATAATGGATAGATTTTGCCATTTTGACATTAGTAATAATAAATTTAAAAAAAAACCAAAAATAAGTAGTCTGAGATTCGAACCTTAGACCTCCAATACATATAACATGGGCTTAACCATTAAGCTAAGGAGTTTATCTTGATATATAACACAATTAGATTAATATGAGTAAGATGTATGATATGTGCAATAAATGCACTTCGTACACAACTTTTTATTGTTATATATAGATATATAGATTTGATATTGACTTTTACTTTCTCCTTTTCCCGATTTTTACTCTTCACACCAACACATTCGTCACTGAAATACTATATATCCGTTGGAAATTGGGCCCAAAAATGCTACATACTGTAATCAGCCCATCATGAAAACGGCCCAAACAAAAAATAAATTGTATGCAAATGCACCAAAAAACGGAAAATGTTTAGCATGTCGTATAATTTTGGAATTGGAAGCCTACTTGGCCAACTAATTTAACAACATTTCGTAACTCTTTACATAATTTCCTTATTCACATTCTTTACCCCAACTTTTCAGAGCATGTCGGATCGTATCCCATCAATCATTTGACCTGACATTTCTACCTAGGATCAGGTCGAATCGAACACAAATGACAAATCATTCCGCAGCCTTTCGAACCTTGGTTCTAAACACCAAAACGTAAAGTTTTTCCAAGGAGAAATAGAGAAAACAGCCCGTAGAGTGGGTCACAAACGACCCAAAGCTTGAGCCCACTATGCAATGCCAGGCCGGCCCATATACCTTGTCAAACTCCTGTTGGTCAAAACGACACCGTCAGGCAGGATATACAATACAATTGTTTACTTTTTATGATATGATACACTACAAAATTGCACATGGTAATGATAAAATAAAATTGTACGTATTCGGTATTCAAGACATATACTGACACTTTTACAAACTTTTTATTGCTTTCTATATTTAATACATTTTGGCTCATCTATGAACATATTTTAATCGAATTTGAGTCGGTGAATTAATAATGATAGTGATATTGGAAGAAGTGGGTAGATTAAATTATAATTGTTTTCATTAATTTTCAATTCTTTTTTTTTCTATGAGTGTCCATTAACAATAGGAAAAATTGGTAATAATAATTTTTCTAAAAGAGTTTATTAATTTATATTTATTCAAGATTAATTAATTTTTTAAAAAGGGTTATTAATTTTTTTATAGGATTTTAGTTTTATTTAATAGTAGTATGCTTAATTAACCTATACTAAATAAAAATTATTTTATTGTTGTGATCACATGGGGTGTCGGATCTTACTACTATACTTGCCTTTATTAAATGATGGACCATAGCAAATCAAAGCATTATTAAATTCAAGAAACTAATTTGTTAACCAAACTTGCAATTATGAGGGGATGCATTGCACTTGAATTTGACATAAATTTGTATGGTGTTGATTGGAAACTATTGGATTTTTTGTAGGGTTATGAGTGGCATTTCATTCTTGTTAATTTATTATTGGGGGAGTATAATAATTTTGGTAGAGAAGTTGTTGGTCAAATTGACCGGGAGATGAAGTACAACCATGTGCTCTCTCTACTGTCTCTGGATCGGGATCTAAGCCTACTATATAAATTATACTATTGCATCTTTATATTAGTGAGATTGTATATTCACTTCAAACAAAATACAAAAAGATTAGAAAAATAATAAGTACACGACGCATCTGACATTTCGTTTTCTTTGAGTTTGTAACCTATCAACATTGTGTGACCACTTTGGTACTAGTACTAGTTTAAGGGTTTTTGGAAAGGTAGATATAAATTTTGATGGTATCAAAGTTTTTATCATGCAAATATTTACATGTTATCAAACACATCCTTATTCTCTAGAGATCTAGCTATTAGGGCTTTGCCACATTTCTCCACAAAAAATACTTTTTAGTAAAAAATATTATTTTTATTTTCAAATAAGTAAAAAGTAATTAGTTTTCACATATTTTAAGACAAAAAATTAACATTTTCTATTAAAAATAATTTTTTAAGGATAAGTGTATCAAGATCCTCCTCTAGAAAGCCAATTAAATTGACCCAAAATGCATGATACAATTAATATTAAGGGCGTGTACAAAATTTTTATATAAAAAAAAATTTGATAAAAAAATACAGTAATTTATTTATCTTAAAATACGTAAAAAAATAATTAGTTTTTACATATTTAAAAACAAAAAGGTAAATTTTTTGGTACGAAAAAATGTTTTTTACATAGAAGTGTAGCAAATCCCCTAAGTACATTATCCTCATAACTAACACAAACCATGAATTATGTTAGAATTGATTTTTATCATTATAAGATACGCATTCCATGATTCCATGCATGCCAATTGAAATGAAGAACTTCAAGAATCAAAGCTAAACTAAACACACACTTCACCTTCTTCAAATTGAAAGCCATGTGCTTGGTACTAAACTTCTCCAAGCTATCGTATGTGTTGCGGGCGCACCGGAAGGCGTGGACCTGCATGAACCCGGGCATGTCACTCACCAACACCTTGACTTGCATCAACTCCATTTCCTTATCCAAACTACTAGTCTTTCCCCTCCCTTGTTTTCCCATATATGCCACTCTATTCTCCACATGAGACACCGATTTCCGACCTTCGACGACGTACCTCTTTGGCTTTGTTGCCTCAAACGTTGTCGTCATAGACGCCCTCCTCGATTCCTCCCCCTTTACAATGTAATCCTCCACGTGTGAAACCGACTTCCTCCCCTGTTTTTCAAAAACATGAGAGAAAGTTGGTCCTTCGAAAGCAGGAGATTTCGTCACATTGTAATCCTCCACATGTGAAACCGACTTCCTCCCTTGTTTTTCAAAAGCAGGAGAGGAAGTCGGTCCTTCAAAAATAGGGGATTTCTTCACAATGTAATCCTCTACGTGCAAAACTGACTTCCTCCCCTGTTTTTCAAAAGCAGGGGAGGAAGTCGTTTTTTCAAAAACAGGGGATTTCTTCGATTCTCTGTCTTTCCCTTGTTTTAGAAAAACAGGGGCAGTTTCCTTTGTGGCCGGCTTTAGTGATCTTGTGAGGCTCCAAATGTACCCTTTTGAGGATGATTTCTTGGTCACCACTGTTGTTGGGTGGTACTCCGGCGTTCGGCTTCCGATTCCGCTAAGATCGTATACATACATCTTAGGTTGATTGGCGACGGAGGTGGAGGTGGTGGTGTGGTGGTGCTTCTTGTTTGTAGAAGCCATTGCAAAATAGATAAGAGTGAGTTGGGATTGAGTTGTTGTATGAAGAGTTAATGTGAAGAAAGCATGTGGCGAGATGCGTATAAATTGCCGTTTGGAAGGAGATAAAAAGTGTTGTTTTCTTGGTATAGGGAGAAAAATGGCTACATGTCTAGGAGCCAAGTATTAAAATACAAAAGGTGATGATGGGAAGGATGGATTATTAGTTTTAAAAAATAATGACAAATAGTTGTGTAGTGTACAAGTTAAATGGAATTGGTTAAAAAAAACTTAATGCAGCAGACCATGTGTGAGTGCCTACGATCAAGGCATAAGTAGATCAATCAAGCAATAATGGTGATTGTTTTATTGTGGATTGTATTATTTTATTTGGCAGAGGGGTAAATGACTGATTTAATGTACGGTTGGAGTTATATTATATGGTTTTATTTAATGAATTTGGTAGGAGATTAGAGTTATGCTTGTGGAGAGGAGAGGTTTTAGAAGGAGCATATTTGTCTGTGATGTAGGGTGCCTCAAATATAGGCACCAAACATGGCCCCTGCCCAAATTCTACCTAAGCTTCCATGGGAGTGGACCACTTAGATTCATGGTGAATTGGTGTTAGGATTACCGGGCTAATAGTGAATTTAGATCGTATACAATTAATTTGGTTGCATATGAGTTTATGAACAGGATTATGTGTAGAGAGTTCTTGGTTTTGCTTTGTCACTTTTGAAGAATTAGAAATGTTTAGGGATGGAGTTTTTCCATAGTCCACCCTCTTATTCATCTGTGTAGTTAAAATATATATCTTCTCATATAGAGATTAGGATTAAACAATTCTAATATATGAGGTCGGTGGGCAAATCTTGTTATTGTTAATTGGTTTAGAATAGAGCTCCTAACATTGTCACATAGCTGAATTTTAGTTTTTTTTGGGTGGACCCTCGAGTAAATGACCCATGGATTTTGTCACGGACAATGTTTTAAAAAGCGATAGGTAGACCATTGGTTGCGAGAGGTCACCTAGTGATTTGACAATGTTCTAATATATGAGGTTGCCTAAGAGGGTCCAGACGAATGCCTAGCCGAGCTGAAATGCTAGGTGCCTAAATGAATTTTTTAGAATAGTGATCAGATGTTATGTCCAAGACCGTCGATCTTCTTAGTCGTGTGGATTGGGTGAGCCACTAGAAGGTCCCAGACCACAATTTGCCTTGGTCTAATATAGAGTTATTGCCTTGTTGGTCTTGCTTTGTTAGTCTTATCGTTGAAGGCTTGGGAGTGTTTTGGGATGAAGTTTTTTCCATAACCTCTCCATATCAACGTTTGTTGCTCAAAGTTTAATCAATGATGACATCTAGTGACCCTCTAGCCATGCTGAAATGCTATATGGGTTGGGACCCTCTAACGCCTAAACGAATTTTTAGAATAATGATCAGAAGTCATGTCCAAGACCGTCTTCCTAGTCGTGTGGATTGGGTGGTGTGAGCTAGCCAGCCCGCAATTTGCCTAGGTCTAATATAGAGTTATTGCCTTATTTTTAGTCTTGTTTTGTTACCTTTGAAGACATGGGGAAGTTTTGGGTTGAAGTTTTTTCCATAAGCTATCTATATCTCAAAGTTTAATCAATGATGACATCTCGTGATGTAAATGTCACATATTAGAATCTTCATCCGTGTGTTAACATGATTGTGCGATACAATAATTCAGTGCATCTTTATGGATGATTAATAGGTATGGCTTATGATTCAGACTATGTTTTCATGCCCTAACAAACATTTGGAATGTAATGTTTTCTCAAATTTAGTGCATTAGTTGTTCGTGGATAGCTGTGTTGCAATTTGCAAGGTATGCGGTCAAATTCAATTGGATTTCGTATTGAATTATTGATTATGTACCAAATGATGTGAAATTTATATAGTCCCCTTGGCAGTATGTAGGAAAGTTGGAGGGAAGATTTGAGTGGTGTACATTTAGCCACCTGAACAGACCGCTCCAAGGGGGACTTCAGGTATCGACGTTATGTTTTGGTTATGTTTTGTCTTGTGTTTTGTTTAGTTTTATTACGTTGCGTTGTTTTTTTGCTGCTTTTGGTTGCGCTTTGTCTATGTCTTGTTGCTCTGTTGGGCCTTTTGGGCACTCTCCTTCTGCGTTAAGCCAAGGGTGTCCCATCTTAACCCTCTAGATTTCTTGTAAGGAGAATTACACTGGATCAATGTTGTTGTTGTTGTACATCGTGATACAAAATATAATACAAACTCTACTTCATAATACAAACTCTACATTATAATTTATCAAAACTAGCGATTTATTCATAAATATTCCCAAATTGTTCATCAATACTAACTAATTGTTCATTGAATTTTTTAATAATATTGTTCATCCATTTTGAACTTTTTTAATTTAATTTTTTAGCCTTATCTATGTGTATGAATACAATATTATCTAGTTTTTGATGCACATATAATTATTTTCAAACCAGATATGGTGTTCTGATTGTTAAAGATAAGGTCATTACGATACTTTCAAGTTGTCTACAACATATAAGCAAAAGTTTAACCCCAAATGTCTTCTTTTTTCAAGTTCAATAATTGATGTCAAACATCTGTCTATGACTCCTAACGATGTAGAAGAAAAGCTAAAGGTGTCATTTGACATTTTGACTGACCAATCACAAGAACTCGAACCAAGAAGATACAAGATGCAACTCATGCTCTTCTAGATCATTTAGGAGCCATTACGGATCAATCTTCGCAACCTCCTTGGATTACCATGCTTAAACATCAAGTTTAGACAAACTCGAGCTTGGATCAAGAGGTCTCAATGCCCACATTTGTTCATTGATATACTTCTATTTGTTCATCGATATAACCTTGTTTGTTCATTAATTTACCCATATTTGTTCATTGATATACTCCTATTTGTTCATTGATATAACCTTGTTTGTTCATTGATATACCCTATTTGTTCATGGATATATCCTTATTTGTTCATTGATATATAACCTTTTTTGTTCATTGAAATAACCTTGTTTGACCATTATTTGTTCATAGATATACCCCTATTTATTCATAAATATACCCCTATTTGTTCATTGATATAACCTTTTTTGTTCATTGATATACCATTATTTGTTAATTGATATACCCTATTTGTTCATGAATATACCGCTATTTGTTCATTGATATAACCTTGTTTGTTCATTATTATATCCTTATTTGTGAATTGAAATAAACTTTGTTTATGTGTCAATACCATCAATTTGTATATTTAGCACTATCTATTTGTGCATTTTTGCATTTATTTTGTGCTTTAAGGCTATATTTGTTTCCTTACTCATATAATTAGTTCACTCACATACTCATAATTAGTTTCAATGCACACACATATTTATCTAGTTTATGTAGTTGTTATACGATGTATGATAAGTGAACGAGTCAGCTACATACCGAAGAGGCCAGTGCTTGTGTCGTATTTAGCTATGTTCGAAGCCCAAGAAGTAGTCACATGTTTTATATTAACAACAATAACAAATCCAAATTAAGGAGTCAAACAAGACAATACCGACAACGACATCAAAACAATTGGTTTTGTCAAACATACGACTAATTATGATGCACACATATATTAATGCATACAATTTTGATGCACATCCATCCATTTTTTATATACAAACAATAGATTTTTGATGCACAAACAATAGTTTATATATGCACAAACTCACAATGTTGATGAACAAAATCACAGTGTTGATGAACAATCTGGACGCGCTTTCTATTTCCGTGTTTTATGAACAAAATCACGGTGTTGATGAACATATTGCATACAATTTTGATGCACATTTATCCATTTTTTATATACAAATAATAGACTTTTGATGCACAAGCAATAGTTTAGTTATGCACAAAATCGCAGTTTGGATGAACAAAATCATAGTGTTGATGAACAAATCCACAGTATTGATGAACAAATCCACATTATTGATGAACAATCTAGGCGCACGTCCTATTTCTGGACGTTCATTCGCACCTGAACGGGACCCTTTTATTAAAATGTGTTTTTAAGTAGAACTGTAGCACTAGCAAAACCCTAGTAAATTTTGAAAACTTTGACATTGTTGATATATTTTTTAAAAACAGATCCGAGTTTAATGTCATCAACGATAGACATTTTTCAAATTGCAACCAAATATAAATGACACCATTATGATGATGGTGTTGCATTATTACGAGCCCGAATTTAACTCCGAATTATAGCTATGAACATTTGTGACTGTGGGGATCAAATTGATCATACCAATTACTAAATCTCTGACAGAAAAAATGCTCGACATGCATTGGCAAAACTATAATGACACTCATTATTCACATTTCTCTTTAACCAGACAAATGCACAAGTAGTGAAGAAAATACTTAAATGTTCATAATGTAAAAGTAATTTTGAATTCATATGGTCATTGATCAGTTCAATTCAAAAAAATAATTTTGAATTCATATCAGCTCAATTCACAAATATCTTATGGGCGGGATCAGTAATTCTCCATCCTTTCATAGAGACCCGGTATTTCATATAATCTAGAAATAATAAGACGCATAACAAGAATATTATAGTGCATGGATAAGTATTGAGCAACAAAGGAGTTTAAAATTAATGCGAATGAATGAACCAACCCTATGAATGTTGGGTGTTATGTCATTTTCAAGGTTCAATGCTCAATTTGTACTACACCATAGATTAAGAGGACGATTGATGTCGATTGCGGAAAATGAATACCGACAATCAACAACTTAATATTACTCGTCACACAATGAAATTGTTTGATAGGCCCAAGACAAAGAGGAAATATCAAAGAAAGCATGAATGGACGAAAAAATAAGAGAAAAACACAACGAAAAGAAATAAAACGGCTGAGACACTCCCTTGTAGTCTCCTCTACTACTAATCCTCAATTAGGAATGACAATGAGGCAGGGATTCCTAGCTGGGAATCGGGGCATGGATGGAGATATGGGTCCCTGCCACGAATTCGATGGGCGAAACTCGCGGGGAATTCCCGTTGGGGAATCCGTTGGAGAAAATTTGTAGTTTTAATATAATTTTATATTAAAAATTATATTTATCTACATTAAATTAATTTATTTTGCCTTTTAATTTGTTAAAAGTCTAATTACAAATGAGAAAGTTTATTTGTCAAGAAGATAATTACAAAATTTGTGCCTTTTATGGAAAGTTAATGGGAAATCAAACGGGAAAATCCACAAGGGCGTTAAATAGAAAAAATCAAACATGGATGAGAAATCCCCGATGAGTATGAGGACAATTTTCAATCTCCGACGGGAGCGATCGGGGAGAGTATTCCCCGCTCTGAACCCACACAATTATCATCCCTATCCTCAATTGTAATTCTCTCCGTCCATTGATCTCTATACATGACTAAATTTATTGTAATTGTCAGAAGCGCGAGATCCTCTTTCTTATAGCTCTAAGACTCGTCTTAAGTAAAATAATAACCTTGCCATTTATTTAATTAGTGATGCTTGATAGACATCAGTGATTGAACAAACTGTTCATTGATCTATCTATATAGTAAGCGAAGAAGGAAACAAAGATCTGACAATCAGGAGCAGATGAATAATTCAAGTAATTCATAAAAAATAGTCAGTAATTGTACTCCAGACCTTACCCACCCTGAGCAATTCATAAAAAATAAAAACCAAGATCACCTGCAGGACCAATAAGACATCTTTACAATCAAGATTACCCAGATTCACAACCAGACAATTGATGCCCATAAACATACAAATGAACAACAAACAACTTGAGAACAAAAAAAAATGAACTCTAGGCAAATGTATCATTGGACCAATGCTCTTTTAACAATAAGGTATACTAAACTAAGATTCACCTCTAAAATCCATGGTTATCAGCAACATGAACATTCATAGCCGTAAAATTGAATGGATCAAACACCAAAAGCATGAATCACTGATTCCTCGTATCAAATCAATTTTAATCTTGTCAGACAAAAATTCACAGAATGATTAATATAGTCATGCTTAATACAGGCCAACAGTTGAAATTGTGCAATATGTTTTAGGAAAGCTTCATTGAAGTAAATCTGTAAATCCAAAATCCTTCAAGCATCTTCATCAAATAATTGAGATCCATGTGGAACAATATTTTGTGACAGTCAATGAAAGATAAAATAATGAAGATCAGAAGAGAACAGTAGGGAATAAATATACTCATATGACTACAAAAAATGAATGTTGAGGGGAAAAAATGTCCGACCTGCCGGATTCGAACCAGCGACCTAAGGATTTCTCTGCAGGATGCACCAACTACAGTCATCCGCTCTACCAACTGAGCTAAGGTCGGTTTCTTGCTTATTTATCTGCTCCTAACATGTAGTCAAGTTTATAATGGTCCAACAGGCAAATAACTATTGCAGGAACTCATCATCATCGCCCAGAAAAGTCCCGCCGCTCCAGCAGGATCTGGGGGGTCAAGATGGGGGCACCCATAGCCTGAACATGTCAGGAGGATGCGCCCGAAAGACCCAGGGAAAACTAAAATTCAGCTATGTGACAATAATAACTAAAATTCAACTATTGTAGGAACTATAAAGAATAAATCATACATTTATGATTTTATACATCTCTTTCTCACTTGCACTTTCAGTACAAAACAAAACTTTACTGAACTTTAGGGCTACTAAATCAAAGCTGCAAATTTGCAATGAGCTCCAAAAGATACAAATTGGAGCTGAGAACTCCGGCAGCAATAAATTACTTTGCATATTTAATAAAATACAAATTGGAGATGAAATTTAATGGTAAACTGATGTAGATGAAGGCCAATTTAAACTTGCATTTAAATCCAAACGATACTAGTTGGAGCTGAGAACTCAACGGAAATAAAATCCAATCTTATCAAGAAACATAAAAAAGCTCTGGCAGTGAGTGAAAAATCTTTACTGCATTCTCATCAGTAAACAATAAACATTATAAAGACATTCACATGCATCGCCCTTGTATAATTGAATTTCACATGGTGGAAATTTTGTGTAACACAATGAATGGTAAAATAAGAAAGTTAACAATATAGTAAGGCATATCTGTATGACTATGCTCAAGATGATTAAAAGAAGGAAAAGGAAATAGATTAGAAAGAAAAATAAAATCCGACCTGCCGGATTCGAACCAGCGACCTAAGGATTTCTCTGCATGATATTACACCAACTACAGTCCTCCGCTCTACCAACTGAGCTAAGGTCGGTTTCTGCATACCAGCTAACAATTATAGTATATATTGATGAACAATTAGACACATGAATGCAAGAAATGCAATTAGACGCAGACAAGAACCAAGAATGAAAGAGATTATCTGCAGATTCAATCACTAATCAATCTATTTCACTGATTGAGTTAAAGTACATTCATTCTCGGCAACTTATCTACTTGTAACATATACTGAAGCATATAATGGTCAAACAGGCAAAGACTTATTGTACGAATTATAGTATGAATAGTAAATCAGTCTGATTTCACAGATCTCTTTCTAACTCAATCTTTCGGTATAAAACAGGTTTATTGAAAGAGATGATAAATAAATTATAGTTGCAGTTAACTTTCAAAGAATAAAAACTGGGGCAGAATAAATGTCTACCCAAAGCACGACTCGAAATTGAAGCAAAGCCACAAGAGGGGCAGAAGCTACATTAATTTATTTGTAGATTTAAGTTTGAAGTGAATCATAAATCTTTCAGTTATCTACCAATCAGCGCATCCCACCTTATTTAATAAAGATTTAGAAGACATTCAAGTCCACATGGAAAAAATATCATTTGACAAACAATAAAAGGTGATATATTGAGGATCAGGCAATAGGAGAGCATATATCATATGCTATGGATAAAATTCTGAAAATTGGTGAAAAAAATATAATCCGACCTTCGGGATTCAAACTAGCGGCATAAGAATTTCTCTGTGGGATACACCAACTACAGTCCTCTTTACCAGCTGAGCTAAAGTCAGATCCTGCAAACCAACTAAAACCTAACCTGTTTTATGCCTATTACTAACTAAGGTAATTTCAAACACGGGAAACCTAACCAACATGTAATACATGAACAGATGAACTGACTTGGAGCATTCATAGCCGTAAAATTAAATGGATCAATACCAAAAGCATAAATCACTGATTCCTCATATTGAACCAAATTTTAATCTTGTTAGATAAAAATTCACAAAATGATTCATATCGTCATGCTTAATACAGGCTAACAGTTGAAACTGTGCAATATGTTTTAGGAAAGCTTCATGGAATTAAATCCAAAATGTTTCAAGCATCCCTCAAATAATTGAGATCCATGTGGAACAATATTTTATGACAGTCAATAAATGATAAAGTAATGAAGATCGGAGATTAGTAGGGACTAAATATGCTCAGATGACAACAAAAAATGAAAGTTGAGGGGAAAAAAAGTCCGACCTGCCGGATTCGAACCAGCGACCTAAGGATTTCTCTGCAGGATGTCTCACCAACTACAGTCCTCCGCTCTACCAACTGAGCTAAGGTCGGTTTCTGCACACTAGCTAACAATTATAGAATAAATTGATAGACAATTAGATACTTGAACGCAAGAAATGCAATTAGACGCAGAACACAAACCAAGAATTGAAAGAGACTATCTGCAGATTCAATAACTAACCAATCTATTTCACGATTGAGCTAAAGTACATTCATTCTCGCCTTCTCGGTAACTTATCTGCTTGTAACATATACTGAAACTTATAATGGTCAAACAGGCGAAGAGTTACCAACATGAATTAACTGAGACTATCTACACAGACAAAATCATTATACTATTACATAAACTCTTGACAATTCAATTTCAAATGTGACGGTCAATAAAAGATTAAATATTGAAGATCAGAGAATAGTACGGAATAAATATACTCAGATGGCAACAACAAATGAAAGTTGAGGGGGAAAAAAATGTCCGACCTGCCGGTTTCGAACCAGCGACCTAAGGATTTCTCTGCAGGATGCACCAACTACAGTCCTCCGCTCTACCAACTGAGCTAAGGTCGGCTTCTTGCTTATTTATCTGCTCCTAACATAACATGTAGTGAAGTTTATAATGGTTCAACACACAAACAACTATTGTAGGAACTATAAATATAAAATCACACTTTTTCTGATTTCATACATCTCTTTCTCACTGCACTTTCAGTACAAAACAAAGAACTAAAAGCTCTGACAGTGACTAAAACATCTTTACAGCATCCACCAATCATCAGTAAACAATAAACATTAAAAAGACATTCACACACATCGCTCTTGTACAATTGAATTTCACATTGGAGGAAATTTTTTGTATAACACAATGAAAGAAAAAAATAAGAAAGTTCAGAAAATAGTAGGGTACATCTGAATGCTATGCTCAAGATGATTTAAAAAAGGAAAGGGAAATAGATTAGAAAAATATAATCCGACCTGCCGGATTCGAACCAGCGACCTAAGGATTTTTCTGCATGATTTTACACCAACTACAGTCCTCCGCTCTACCAACTGAGCTAAGGTCGGCTTCTGCACAACAACTAACAATTATAGTATAAGTTGATAAACAATTAGATACTTGAACTCTAGAAATGCAATTAGATGCAGAACAAGAACCAAGAATTTAAAGAGACTGTCTGCAGATTCAATCACTAACCAATCTATTTCACCGATTGAGCTTAAGTACATTCTTTCTCGCCTTCTCGGTAACTTATCTGCTTGTAACATCTACTGAAGCTTATATTGGTCAAACAGGCGAGGAGTTATTGTATGAATTATAGTATGAAGAGTAAATCATACTCTGCTTTCACAGATCTCTCTCACTCAATTTTTCGGCATAAAACAGGTTTATTGAAATAGATGATAAATAAATTATAGTTGCAATTAGCTTCAAAAGATAAAAATTGAAGCATAACAACTAGCCATAAGTAACATAAAAAATGGAGTATAATCTTGAACAATCATGCATATTCAGCTTCCATGCCCAAAGCACAACTCAGAATTGTAGCAAAGCCACAAGAGGGGCAGAAGCTACATCGGTTTATTTGTAGATTAATTATATAAAGAGAATCATAAATGTTTCATCTATCTACCAATCAGCACCTCCCACCTTATATAGTAAAGATTTAGAAGAGATTCACAAGCATATTGCTCAAATAGAAGTCCACATGGAGAAAAATATTTTCTGAGAGACAATAGAAGATAAAATATTGAGGATTAGACAATACTAGACCATATATATATACATGCTTGACTAAGTAATTTCAAACACGGGAAACCTAACCCGCAAAACCAGAATCAATCACACTACTAGACCAAATATCATCTTGATAGTTAGCATCATCAAGATTCACACTAAGAAAAATATGATAATGAACCCAAAATAAACAAGAATTCAATTCATAACTTCTTTCACTCAAAGCGAGAAACACACAACAAATCTCAAATCTTGTTTTGACATTTAATCTTTATATGAATACAGTTACCAACATTTAAGCTTAATATGCAGGATGTCCTCTTCTCTTTTAACTGAGCAAAGGTCGGTTGCAGCACACTTGCTTAGCCGAATGCGCCGGGATTTCGGGTGAGGCCTCCCCTGTTAATTAGCTTCCTTCTTGTTGAAACCTACCTTTATTCACCGTTATCGGTGAACTATCATTTCAATTCGATTTGATGCGTTATTAATATAAATAGGCCTTTGAAGTTTTTCGACTTGGATAGGATCGCTGGCTATGGAGAACAGGCTTTTGGGCAACAGACTTATCTACACGCTATGACCAATAATAGAAGATCTTATCTGAATATTCATTTACCAGCCACGATCTATTTACTTACTAAACTAAACCTCATTCATTCTTGCCACTTTATATCAATCTACCATGATGAAGCTTATTATTATGAGAAACAATTGCTGTGGGAGTTACATTATGTAGAATAGGTCATGAATTTTAGAATTTGAGGATCTCTTACTCTCACATCCAGTTTGACGGACCATTTTAATATAAAAGATGACAATAAAATCCATGATATAATGAGCAGCAAAAGAAACAAATTGCAGCAGAAAAACTCCAGCTAGGAGTAAGAAACTTCAACTTATCAATACACCTACAAATTTACAAAGATCTCTCCCTGCTAACATAGGGAGTGAGTTGTTTAATTCAAAAATAATTCGAAGATTCCGGGACAGATAGGCCAAAATTTATCCCAAACTTAGACAATAGGGTTTCTTTATAACATGATGCAATCACTTCATAATTAGTACTTGTCAGAGAACGGATCTATTGCATATTATTATAAAGAAGAAGTGATCACAACATGAACACGAAATAAGAAAATAGGTTTCAGCATTTCCTGCCTAGATAATTAGGTTTACTCGTCTATAGATGTCTCGCATTCAAGCAAGAAACATTACAGAAATGTTATTTACAGAGAGAAAGAGAAGTCCGCCATACCAAGCACGCGAGCTGCTGAAAATTTAGGAAGAGTCAAACAATCGCCACCAACTTCCATGAATCCATCTCATCTAGCATCTCTATTCCTTCTCAATTGCCGAACTTGTAATAAAAAGCTCCCTCTTTTCTACCCGTTAGCAGTAAGCTTTATGCGGCGGCATGGCAATTCACTAATTCAGTCCAAGTTAACTTTGGATATCTCTGTATCTGTAGGGTTGCTTGCAGAATTACAGTCAACCATCCCTGTTTTTACATTTTCCCCAAAACTCATTAATTGTTTTTGTTTTTACAAAATTTACCCTTTGCTATCTCGATACGCTACACCGCCGGTTGCAATTTTTTTAGGTAATTTTAACAAATTGGAAAATGAAAACAGTGTGTATAGATCATACTTTTTTCATTTTGTTTTTTTTTTTACGAAAAAGAAAGTAAGTAGGGGGTCGACTCATTGAGGCGTTGGCTGCCATAAGGTATCCCGAAAAATGAGATCATCAAGATAGCTGAGCACTACAAAGGTAGGGGAGTTTGAAGAGGGTAGACATATTTGCTATGTGATTCGCTACATTATTAATCTCTCAAAAAATGTCTCAAAAAATGTGAGTCGGTCTTCTTATCTCAAACCTTTTGAAAAGAAACTAGAACGCCCATAACAATAATCTCAACCTCTAACGAGCAGCACCAAATTTCATTAATGACAGTCATGAGACAATGTTTATCATCTTCTATCTCAATCTTTGAGTGGCCTAAATGGAATGCTTTAGAGACCCCATTCATAAGGTCGAGCACCTCAGCCATAATCATAAGGTGATCGCCACACGTTCCATTCGCCCATAAGATTTTTTAATGGGGTCCCTGAAAATAAAACCAAAGAAATTTAGAAAAATCAAATGCATTTTTGGTATCGTCAAAATTGAGTTTGACAAATCGAGATGGAGGTTTCGTCCGATCCATTTGATATTTTTCATTTTCGTTATGTTGTGCGTTCTTTTTTTCCAATGTTAGGAGCGGTTAGATCCTCCATCATCATTGTTTGAGTTGACTTCCAGTCAAGACATTGTTTGTGGAAGGAGCCAACCACGTCTTTAAGTTCATCCTCATCTTGTTTCCGGAATATGTACTTATTTCGTTGATACCATAGGCACCAACATATCAAAGCTAGGTGCTCGAATTCATGTTTTTTAACTTTACCATTAAGATCATAAATCATTTGAATTGTGATAGGGTTGGTATCGACACTTTTTATTCCCTGTAGGATCGTTTGGTCTATTTGTTCTATTATGTAAAGTGTGTTCGAACAACAAAGGAGGATATGTTCAAAGTCCCATGATGTCCGTGTTTTAGCCTTGTTTTAGAGTGTTTTTTCTAGGTTTTTAAGTTATGTTTAGTTGTGTTTTTGTGTGTGTTGTGTGTCATTTGCTTTAGTTTTCATATTTTGTGAAAAGTGTGGAAACTACACAATTTGAAAACTCTAGATCGTGATAATTTGCTTATCTTTTCAACGAAAGTTGATTATTTGTGTGCAAAAGCATGATCTTTATTATTCGTATAATTTAATATATATATATGCATGACTATGTTGTGGTAAACCCTAAATCCTAGATCTTTTCTCGCTTTGGTTAAAAAATCGTTCTCAGTTTACCTCGTTACAGAGTCTCTGACCTCGGTACCGATCCTTACAGTGTTCTTGTTTCCTTGCTTTTGTTTGTTCTTGTTTCGGTTGTAGCTTCTGTTTGTTTACTTTTAGTGTTTTAGTATAGTAATTAAACATAGACTTCTCTTCCCGTGGATGAGACTTCGCTGTATACATGAGGGTCTTGATCTTATAAATTTATTTATTGGTCAAGAAACCCTTTCAATATCCCTCAGGAAATGGTTGCAATTGATGCAGGGTAGTGTGACTAGTGTATGACATTCATAGAGTCTAGCTTTTGTTGGTAAGCCATTGTTCACTAGTTTCCAAATGATGTATTTAACTTTAGGTGAATTAGTTATTCTCTTGTTCTCTAAAATCATATTTACCACATAGAGTTGGTAGAAAACTATCCATTTCGACTGGGACTCGAGTAGAGCTTGTCTTGGATTGTATTCAAGGGTATTGGTGTATTAATTAGTTACTTGTGTTATATCCTATTTGTATAGGACTTGTTCTAGTTTTTGGATGCTCCATGTTTTGGTGCAATATTGTTTTCTATTCGATTATGGACAATAATATTTCAACAAAGTTACAACCTTTTAAATAAGAGATCACTATAATATCTTTTCTTAAGGAGCACAAGCATATCTATATTGAATACCTTCCAACTTTGATCTTCTAATTCTCTTCTAAAATAAGCTCATTCAATTGGCCAAATCGATTAATCTTCTACATGCTTTTCATAAATAAGACTCTATTTGGATTCTGATGTCAGCAACTTCAACGACGTCTTCGACTCCAACATGGAAAACTCATTTCCTGAAATGTTGGGCCAAATCATAATCGTGGACTACTAGACTTCAATAATATTTCGAAATTATATATATATATATATATATATATATATATATATATATATATATCGAACTAGTCTATAGATCTTTCATTCCATCTTGGCTTATATGTCGATTGACTTCTCACATATGTATGACTTTATTGAAGAATTTATGTTATAAACTTCCTTCAAGTTTGAAACCATCAAAATTTTCAATTGATTACTTTCCAACACCTTCATGCTACGTACACTTATTGTTGCTTATAATAGATAGACTATGTCAATGCTGATTTGTCACCTTCATGCTACCTAGCTACTTTTAAGTATTGATAGTAGTATAGTACGTAAAAAAGAATAGTAATTTGTCCAGCCACCGTCGCCACCATGCAATATTGATGGTAAGTGTCAAATCAGCATGGGGCATCTTACGGTATGTACAATTATGCATCGTGCATGATTAGCCAACTTGGTTTACGTAGTTTGGACTAGCCACTTTGAACTACTAGTGAAATAATGTGAGGTCATAACAAATGAATTACTATTTTTAAAATATAGTAATTGTAAATCTAAGCATTTATGAAAAAACGATCTTTGTATTCGAAAAATGAGATATATATTTTTTTCTGGTCAAATGTGATATTATAGTATACTCCCTCCACTCTACTCTTGACGTACTCTATTTTCATGTCGCTCAACATTTTCTCCACCTTTCCCATACTCTCACATTTAAAATAAAATGATGCAAATCATAAGTAATAAGTCCCACTCCAACAGTATGGTCGTATGGGGACAGATCCTACTGGAGTGAAATTTTACTAGGCGGCGATGTTGATATATTTTTTAGGAGAAGTTTACTAAGGAGATTGAGCTTACTTGAAAAGAAATGTGGTTGTCTTTGGGGTTGATTTTGTGGATTGGAGGCATGCCAGGTCTTCAGATTGCAAGAGATGTATGTCGAACCCGAAATTGAATAGTCTGAAAAACAACAATATAGATTAGTTAGAACGTTACAATGTAAGTTTGAACGTTACATATGTAAGTTTGAATGGAGTGAATTAATTACCAAGCACCGTCGAAATCGAAGGAACCGGGTCTTCTAATCAGGACGAACCCGAGTACATTTTGGTAGAAATCGATGGATTGCTCTAGTGAACGACACACCATCGAGATGTGTTTGAGGGATGTAAGACGCAGAGGATTTTCCATTGATTAAATCTCACTTTCCTTTGCTAAACAAACTATTAATTGTGCTTGAAAAAACTAATTAACTCTTTTAATCAAATTGTGTTTACAAGCTAGCAAAACAGAATGGAATAATGAGGGAAAGTTTTTTCTTTGGTAAAAGGAGAGGCGGTGCTCTCTGTTCCCTTAAGGGGAGTTTTATTAATAATAAAAAAGGGTTAAATAGTCAGCAAACAGGGGATAGCCCGACCCCTTACATCATCAAACAACTTTAAATAAATCCCCTCCGGTGGGGCACACAATACATGGACACCACGGGAATAATAAAACGCACTAGACGCGAGGCAATCCGCATGCAACCGAATTTGCCTCTCGATACACGTGACGAAACCGGACAAGCCAGTTTCTACGAAAATAACCTTGGCATTGGTTAACCAAGCTGAATAAAGGATGACACTTGTTATCTCTAGAATTAAAAAGATTAATAATAAGAAGCGAGTCCACTTCAAGAATAACCTGTTTAAAACCACGCTCCCAAGCAAGCTTGATCCCGTTGAGGGCTCCCCAAAGTTCCGCCATAGACACTGAGCAAATCTCGATATTATGTACGAAGCCTGCAATCCAGTTCCCATTGCTATCTCGCAAGACGCCTCCAATCGCCGCCAAACCATCGCTTCTCACCGCTCCATTAATCCACCCTTCTTCCGGTTTGGACCACGCGATATCATGCCAACTTTTACTCACAACTTTTGAAAGGTTCGGATTCTTACCAGTAGCATTGATGTACACAGTAGCATACTCCTGAATATGAGCCGATTTATTCAGCACAACGACCTCGTTCTTGAACACCTTCGCGTTTCGCCAAGTCCAAGCCCACCAAAGTGTTGTAGCAAAAAGCTCGTTCCAAGCAACCTGCCCAATCCTTTCCTTTGCAGCAGACAAGAGATTGTACCTAATCCAAGAAGCAAAATTGTCTTGAAAAAAAGAGGGAAAAATGTTAATAGCATTAAACATATTCCAAACATGATTAATTTGTGGACAATCCCGAAACACATGCTCGAAGGACTCCGTAATTCCGGGGCAAAAAATACAGTCCGCTGCCGCTCACTGTTCGTCAGGACACCACCATTACACGCCATCCAAATGAAGCACCTGACTCTTTCCGGGACTTGTAACTTCCAAATTTTCCGGAAAAAAGGTTCATCGATCATCATCAGAGTAACATCACCATTAAGCAGCTTATAACCACTAGCCACAGAGTAGTTCCCGTTCGAGGAGTGCTTCCAACACAGCTCGTCTTCTGCCTCGTTCAGTTCCGGATTCAAGGACAAAGCTTCCAAACGCATAAGCACATTGGTTGGAAAGAGGTGAGCAAAGCTGTTCCAGTTCTAGCCACTGTTACAGTCCTAGTAATCCGACACTTTCAGTTGAAGCAAAGAGTTATCAACCACACCAATAGCTAGCTGCAACAGAGGAACATCAGCAGCCCAAATGTCGCTCCAAAATAAGATTGAATCACCGTTTCTCGGAAGCCAAACCGTGCCCTGCTTAACCACCTCAGTAACTCCCGATTTAATGCCCCGCCACAAATGTGAACAAGCTGCTGAATTCCCCAAAGCCGAGTCCACATACTTGCTTTTAAGGACCGATATCCAAAGGTCGCCATGTTCCATGACAAACCGCCATCCCATATTCCTCAAAGCCAAATTTAGCTCACTCATCTTTTTAATTTCGAGGCCACCATGATTTTTTGGCTTAGTCACCACCTCCCACGCAACTTTGTGGACTCTTCTTTTCTATGGGGTACTACCCCATAAGAACGATCGATTAATTTTATCAATCTTTCTACAAGTGCTCTTAGGAAGGCTCATCGAAGACATGGTGAACACAAGAAGAGAACTGAGAACCGACTTCACCAAAGTAGCTCTACCAGCAAAGCTAAGAGAATGCACCTTCCAACCCGACAACTTGGAGTTGAACTTGTCAATTAAGGTCGAAAAAGTGTTCTTGTTGACGTTTTTGTGGAGGACCGGCATACCAAGGTATTTACCCAGATAATTGGTCACCTCAATACCACTTACATCATGAAGTTGTCGGGCAACATCACGGCCAACATTGCGAGACACATAAATTTTAGACTTTTGGATGCTGACCTTCTGTCCCAATGCCACACAAAACAACTCAAGACAACCCTTAATCACCCGAATTTGATCAATCGAGGCTTCCGCAAAGAGAAGAATGTTGTCAGCAAAAAACATATGAGAAAGTACGGGGCCTCTACTAGTCAGCTTAATAGGCTTCCATCTCTTCGTCGAAATCGAATCAAGAATGATATGGCTAAGAGCCTAAGACGCTCAATGCACAGCACAAACAAATACGGTGACATAGGATCGCCTTGACGGACGCCACGCTGAGCGGCGAACTGACTAGTAACTTCCCCGTTCCACAACACTTGCATTCTAGGAGAAGTGGTACACGCCATAACCCAATCAATCCATTTTTCCGGGAACCCTGCAACTCTAAGAGTCCTTTCAACAAAAACTCCAACTAAGTCTGTCGTAAGCTTTCTCAAGATCAAGCTTCAATATCATCCAACCCTTGGATCCTTTCTTTCTTCTCATGGAGTGAACCACCTCTTGCATCACAACAATGTTATCGGCAATCAAACGACCCAGAAGGAAACTGTCTTGGGTCGGGCCTATGATACTTTTCAAGACCGGGTGAAATCTGTTTGATATAACCTTTGTAATAATCTTGTAAGGAACGTTACAAAGGCTAATCGGTCTGAATTGGTTAAGTTGCTCCGATTTGTTCACCTTAGCCAACAAAACTATGAGTAAGATCACCGTAGGACAAAAAGACAACAACAACGGGCAGTGATCAGACGAGAACTTCGGGAGATGTGTGACCCTAGCATCGGCCCATCTGGCTCGTCCTTCCACATTCATAAAAACCCGGTCAAGTCTCTTAGAAACCACGGAGGTTTTTGAAGATGATGACTCCACGTAAATTGGGCCCCGTAAAATCCAAATCAATAAGCCCTAAGTTCTTTCTCCAACGGGCAAAGACGTCAAAGTCAGCATGGAGACCCCCCGAGCCCCCATCACGCTCATGAGTGAATAGTATGCAATTGAAATCACCTCCAATCACAACCGGACCCTTAGTTCTGCGTACCACAGCTTCAAGATCAGTCCAAAAGGGTTCTCGTCTCTTAGGGGAAGGCGGGCCATACACCACGAATAAGTTCATAGGCATCCCCTTGTCATCAAACATAGCATGGATAAAGTGATCAAATTTATTAACAACCTGTAATTGAACCTTCCCTGCCTTCCAAAAGATCCAAAAAACTCCACCTTTAAAACCTTTAGCTTCAATCCAATCACAATCCGAGAAATCTGCCCTAGTCATTCTATCACAGATATGCTGAGCTCTCTCACCCGAAACCCTTGTTTCAAACAAAGCCAAGATATCAACTTTGTGATGTCTGCACATGTAACGGATCGCCCTACGAAAACCCGGTTTACCTGCACCAAAACAATTCCACAATAAGACATTCATCATAAACATAAGGAAAGAGAGAAAACGGAAACCAGAAAAAGAGGTCAGATTGGCCCTTGAGCCAATTCGCTCTCCGCCATTGTCGAATCGTTATCGATCGACAAAACCATTGCCGATTGTTGTTGCACATCCACTGCACGATTCTCTGTTGTAATGCATGTTACATCACCATTTAGAGCCTGAACAACTTCACTCACGGTTTGAAGTAATTGTGTCCCATGCTCATTCGCATGGTGATCCATCCCGGGTTTACCCTTCATATGAACAATCTGCGTGTCCGGAAGACCCTTTTTTCTATCTTCGAGCGTTTGCAGGGTATTCAACTTGTTTTGGTTATTATCTTCACATTGCTAGTGCTTTTCAGCAAAATCGTTCCCCAAATTATGGGCTTCCAACGGTGAACGTGGGCATTTTGCTGCCGAGACAGTAGGATTTCGCATAGGCCCATTTGGCCCATTCTGACACTTGACCGCTGGGGTAAAGATACCCGTTCTTCTACCAATCTTGATAGTCGTCTTATTATTTTGGTTCGTACACTGGTATAGACCATTAGTAAAAACATTATTATAGTCTTCAAAGCCCATGCTCGGCCCACTTTTCTTGACTGTTTGGGCCATGAACTCCTCATTCGTATCCACCTTCTTCTCATATTCCTTCGTATTGTTACTTTCTTTTCTTTGGTTATGTACACATGAAGATCCTGCAGAATCTTTATCATGGACCGAAATCCCAGCCGGTTCATGAGACTTTCCTCTCTTATCACTATCTATAGAGACCTCCTTGTTTCGCGGAATAACAATATCCTCGTTATTTTCATCCACGATCTTTAGGGCTCCGAATTTTTTAATCTGAGGAAAAAGTTCCCTCTGCACAACGACAATCTTACCTTTTCCCTTCTCTGAGATATTTTGATTATCCTTGTTATTCCCTTTCCTAAATTGATGAGATTTCTGATTTCCAGAATTGCCTTTTTGGGCAGATTTCCTTTTCTCCACCTTCATCCAATCACGTAGAAACCTTTTTTCCGATCACCGACTTGGCCCCGTCGGAGCTCTGTCCATCTACATCGGGGTTACTGGTACTTGCTTCTTTTGGTACCTCTTCCTTTGAGACCGAAACTTTGGAATTGACGACCTGATTAGTAGTTTCCTGGTGACTCTGCTTGCCATTACCAACATTTGACTTGATCTCCGTCGGCCTAAAAGGGCATCCGGTTTTGACATGTCCAAACCTCCCACAATCAAAACAAATGGTGGGTAGTCCTTCATATTCTACGAGAAAACGCTCACAGTTAACACGTACTGAACCTTTGAGTGGTTTATCCAAATCCACTTCAACACATATGCAGGCAAACCTCCCCCGATCCGTACAAAGAGTCTTTGGGTCAATACGAATCGGCCGCCCGATCGCCTCAACAATTTTCATCAGAATTTTTTCTTCATATAAGTAAACTGGAAGATCCGAAAGACGAATCCATGTAGGGGCAATTTTGATCGGTTCAGTCGTTTTGAAGGATGGGGACCAACTTCTGACACAGAGGCAACGGCCAAAAATTGTCCATGGTCCTCCAATAAGAGCCGCTAAATACTCTTGTTCTCGACAAAACCTCACCAAGTAGCATCCATTCGTCAAATCGAGAATCTGGTATCTTGTGTCCGTTCTCCACATTTCTTGAATCTTCTTTTCCATGATCGAGAAGGCGATCGGGTGACCAAGGGGTTTGACCACAACCGACCATTTCCAAACCGACGCAAGAACATCCACAACCTCTTCCGCAATCGATATAACAGGCTCCCCATCATCTCCATCCGGAAAGTGAATTCCCACCTTACCTTCAAGAAACTTTTCATCTAAGATGGTTTTCTGTTGATAAACTCCACCCTCGATAACAACATCCTTCCATGAAGATTTCGGGTCCGGCGGATCGCTAGGCGGCCGATCCTTGGAACCCTCGTCAAGAATCATGCCATCTGAGCCATTGAGATTCTCCGGCAAGGCTGCCGGAGAAGCGTGATCAGCCATGTAAACGAACTAATCGCTCACGAGAGAGGAGAGAGAAGAGAGCGAATAGATGAATAATGAGGGAAAGTGAGATGGAATGGAATAGGCTTAAATAGAAGACCCGACACTTGGGACGGCGTCGTTTATTCATCATGTGTTGAAAATAATTTATAATTAAAACAGACGCTATATTATATTGCGTAGGCACCACACGTGGAAGTCTATGCACCCGGCAAAATTAGCAATAGGAGGAGTATTTGAAGAGTATATATGTAGGCTAATTTAACTCTCAACTCCCGATGTAGGAAGAGGATTCTTGACACACGTTATTTTAAATATGATCCAACTTTCGTTACAAGCTATTACACTATATATTATCAACGAATGAATAGAGCAATCCTAACAGGAATTTTGTAATCTACTCTCGGATGGGTCGGAGATCTGTCGGATGGAGCACATGTTGCGATCTCAACTAAAATGGTCCAATAATAAATTAATAATGGTAAGACAATGCAACTACTTGTATATGGTGTATTTCTTCGGTACCACGTATTAGATATTATCGATAACTTACAACAAGGCCTAATACCTCGTGCTGGTATTGGGGTCCTATGTACGTAGAGGAAAAGTCCGAATATAGCAAGAATTAATATTGTATTGGCCACCATCCAATTTGGAGAATGGAGACAGGCGGCTGGCTAGGTGATACGTACGTACCATATATAATTAACTCATTCTGATCATATCTCTAGCTAGTATCTATTCAAACAACGTACTCATCCATCCTAAACAAGCTAAGACACATAAAGATCGAGAAAAATGGAGAAGAAATTAATTCATTGGGGTTTTGGTTTTGCTACTCTTTCTATTTGCTCCAGGGCCGGTAATCAATCACGTACTAGCTAGCTAGCTAGCTTCTTCCATTATATTAATTCCTTTCTTAAGATATATATTAATTTGTGTGTACGTGTACGTTTAAATGATCGAAATGACAGAGATGAACATGGTGGCCAAGGTTGATGGTGCAATATGCGAGAAACCAAGTAAGTATGTATTACACAGGAGGTTGCTTTACGGATTCGAGTTGTAAGAAGGCTTGTAACAAAGAGAATTGGCATTTCGGACGCTGCGTCGGTTTCTTCAAATGTCAATGTGAAAGGAATTGTTAACAAACAATTAACCAATTAAGCAATTCAGTTGTGTGTGTGTGTGTCGATCACTCTTGTAAGACGATGCTATATATGATCGATGGCGTATTTGTGATGATCATGTCATGATCAACCAATTTTAACCTTGTACTACTACTACTACTACATGCATGTTGAATAATATAGTCATGCTTAATACCAGCGACCTAAGGATTTCTCTGCAGGATGCACCAACTACAGTCCTCCGCTCTACCAGCTGAGCTAAGGTCGGTTTCTGCATTTTAGCTAACAATTATAGTATATATTGAATGCAATAAATGCAATTAGACGCAGAACAAGAACCAAGAATTGAAAGAGACTATCTGCAGATTCAATCACTAACCAATCTATTTCACCTATTGAGCTTAAGTACATTCATTCTCGCCTTCTCGGTAACTTATCTGCTTGTAAGTTGTAACATCTACTGAAGCTTATATTGGTCAAACAGGCAAAGAGTTATTGTATGAATTATAGTATGAATAGTAAATCATACTCTGCTTTCATGGATCTCTCTCACTCAATCTTTCGGCATAAAAAGGTTTATTGAAATCACGGGCGGGGCGGATTTATACGGTGCCGAGTGGGGCTACGGCCCCCACTGGGATTTTAAAAAAAATTAATTTTTTTTTATAAAGATATATAAAAAAAATTAATTTTTTAGGTTTAGGGTTAGGCTTTTAGTCCCAATTTAAGATTTATACAGGCTTTTAGTTCCAATTTCAAATCTACTATATATATAAAAGCAATAAGGTTTGGAGCCTCCACGTTGCGCCACGTCAGCTTTTTCCACGTGTCGCTTCTAAAATGCGCCACATCGGATTTTGCCACGTGTCGCCTTTTCCTTAAGCCATGTCATGTAATTTTTGACACGTCATATGCCACATCGTATTATTTTCACCCCGTCACTTACATGTCATATTTAACTATAATGATAAAAAATGCTTTCCTTATAAAAAATATTTTATATAAATAGATAATTATAGGTCTATATATTTTGATAAATCTATGCTTTTTTTAATCAAAATACTTCCTTATGAGAAGTTCGGTCAAAATACATTCCTTTTATTGCAACTCACAATTTACAAATTTACCATAACATTTTATGAGCATTGTATATATTATTTTCATTATTTAAACTTAATAATCTAAATTTAATTTGTTTTATTTGATTTAAAAAAAATAATTTTTATACATATTACAATCAATAAATTACTTACATTAAATTTTATATTATATTTTTTTATTAATATCTTTTTTATAGTATATCTAAAAAATATTGAGTTATAGTCGTGCATGGCACGACGGGGACAACTAGTTAGAAATCAATTAATAACTTGAATCTAAATACATTAATAAAAAAAATCATCTTCTAGGTTCATTCAATATATATTCATACTAGGGATGATGCCCGTGCTACGCACGGGTTTGTTTTGTGCAAATAGAAAAAAAAATTATCCCTTTTAATATCTATATATTATCTAAGGGTTTATAAGTTCGGAAAAAAATCAACCATAAAAGCATCTATATTTCTCTTTTTTATTGTGTCTATTATGTTGTTGATTGTCTTTTTACATTTATAATATTTTATTTTTGTAATGATCAATTATTTATGAGGAATATAAGTTTAGCACTAATTTTATGTTTTTATATTTGTTAAATATTTTACGTGATTAGAATTCATAACACATTGTATCTTCAAATATAATAAAATCTTTAGTTATTATATATCTACCCTAAAAATATATTCTTAAGCGCAATCCAATTATAATAGAATTTTAATACAAAAAATTTATTTTTTAGTTGTTACTTCTTTCTTCTAAATATTTGTCTTCTTTCATCATCCTAAAAATATCATTTTGATTTCACCTTTGATTAGATAAAAAAATATACCAAAAATATAACAATCTTACCATACATAAGAAATGTTTACATCAAATGAACATAATAGCTTTCATGATTTAAATAAAAAGTAATGATGTTTTACCTTAATAATTTAGTTTGATGATCTTTCGATCCTTCTTTCCCATGAAGATATTCTCTCATTGTCTATGAAATTACACCAAGAAAACATGAGAAATTAAAATTAAATACAAAATTGCCTATGAAATTAAGCATGAGAGCCATTTGGAGCGAGAAAATAATTTCTAAATATAGTGGTAAAAGAAATTAAATAAGTTCCTTTTCGTTGAATTGAAAAAACATAAGAAATGGAATGAAAACTTTAAAAAAACAATCAATTACCTCATTGCTCTTTTCTTGTATTTTGTAATTCCTTTCATTTTGGAAACACAAAAGTCTTGCATCTATTGGTTTACTCCTACTTTTGCGTTCCAAAAAATCCTTCAAATTAGCTAAACTTCATCCACTAACACATAAATAAGGATGACATAATTTTCTTATTGAAAAATTTAATGTAATAAATTTGATCTTATCTAGTTTTTTTAGGGGGTATGGAATGTGAGGGGATAGAAAAAATTAATGTGATAAATTTGATCTTAACTAGTTTTTAGGGGGTATGGAATGTGAGGGTATAGACAAAATTAATGTAATAAATTTGATCTTATCTCGTTTTTATTAATTTGTTTTTTAAACTATTAATGTACATTTTAACAAAAACCAATTCTTGACCTTTTTTTTTTTTTTGTTTTGACTCTCATTATTTTATTTGATGGTTTGGTCATTAATTGATCAAATTTTTCTATTTTATAATATGTATGTATAGATAGATAGTTCATTCTTCTCTTCTTTCAAACATCATCTTTTTGAAGAATACTCTAGAAACCAATTAAAATTTATAGGTTCTTTCAATTAGAATTAATAAAACAGATCATATACTCTAGAAACCAATTAAAAACCAATTAATAACTTGAATCTAAATACATTAATAAAAAAAAAAATCATCTTCTAGGTTCTTTTTCTAAGTTCATTTAATATATATTCATATGGTTCATTCTTCTCTTCCTTCAAACATCATCTTTTTTTGAAGAATTGTAGATTCTTTCAACATATTGCCATGGTTTTATTCTCCTTCTCCATTGTTCCAATTTTTAATTCACATCTAATTGTGATATTTTGTTCCAATTTTTAATTGAGATCTAATTGTTAATATTGATCGTGATTTTTGCATTTTTTTCGATTTGGAAGTTTATAGATTTTGTTCCAATTTTTACTTTCGTACTATGTAATCTTTTTTTTTCCACTTATCTTTAGATATATCAAACCATTTCTTAATAAATTACAATAAGCAAAACAATTTTTTCCTTTTATCATAAATCACTTTTATCTTTGACCAAATCTTTCAATCTAACTATGTAATTTTTTTCACGTGGATAAATTTGGATAAAGATCACACAATAATTTTTTGGAAAATATAAATCAAATTAATATATTAAGAATCCTATAAGAATCCTACTTTCATTAATCTACTTGTGCCACCTCATCATTGTCCACATGTTGTTCCGAGAATGTGCCACGTTGGATTTGCACGTGTCAGCACCATATTAATCCATGTATTTTATTTTCAAAACACTATAAAAAAATTACAATCTTTGGTTTAATAATATCCTAACAAAATATAAAAAATAATTTTTCTTTTTTTTATCAATAATATGCTTGAAAAATAAAAGAAAATATAATACCAAAATAGAGAAGATATTATTAAACAAAAATATAAAATATAATCATATCTACGGAAAAAAATAAAAAAATTATAATTTTTGGTTTGATAATATCCTCACAAAATCTAAAAGATAATTTTCTTTTTGATCTAATAATATGCTTGAAAAAAAAACCAAAATGGAGATGATATTATCAAACAAAAATACAAAATATAGAATATAATATCTAAGAAAAAAATATTTGGAACTACGATTTCTAAACTATAGTTTTTATTTTTTAATTAGTTATTTTATGAGTTAATTATTTTATGATCACAAATTTTGGAAATAAATCTTATCACCTTATTATTTTAAAATTTTATCGTTTATATCGTTGTTATTATTACTACTACTACTATTATTATTATTATTATTATTATTTTTTGTCACTATATATGTATCATAATCAATATATCTATCTATCTATCTATCTATTACTAATAACTAAAGCGGTAGCAATTTCTGTCACCACATTGCGCCACATCACCTCTTTATTAAAATAATAATTTTAAGTTGTTAATTATGCAAAAAAATTATCTCCAAGTAAACATAAAGATAAAATAATATTTGTAAAAATTTATGCCCAAGTAAACATAAAGATAAAATAATATTAGTAGATTTGATCAATATAGATAAAAAAGAATATTATATTTATAAAAGATAAATTTTAAAAAATAATAAAAAATATTTACACATGATCACATATATATCTTTGAAATAAAAATAGCCATATAAATGATAATATCTTTAAAATATGGGTTATGTGTAATTTTAAATAATATAAAATAGTTATTTAAAATATTGATATTAAAAATATATCAAAATTACTTTTTTTATTTTTTTAGTGTTGATATCTTGAACAATATAGATAGAAAAATATTAAAATTTGACAACAACGATCTTTTTTTTATAATATATATAGTAAATATAGATAAGGAAATATTTGTATCTTATCATTTATGCCAATAATAATGAAATCTTTTTTTTTTTTTTTTTTTTTACTTATCTTCTTTCCAAAGATAACACAATCAAATATATTAAGTTTTATGTAATTTTTTATTCTTATAAGATAATACCATAAAAGTCTTATTTCAATTGATTTTTTCGTAATTTTTATAGTTTTTATTTGTCTTCTTTCTTAACATAAGAATATAAAATTTATAAATTGAAAATATTAATTAATAAATTTATCTTTATTCTCAACTTTAAACTTAGTAATTTAAATTTGATTTGTTTTATTTGATTTAAAAAAAATAATTTTTGAACTTGATATTGACAATAAATTACTTACATTAAATTTTATACGGAGTATTATATTTTCTTTATGAATATTATATTTATAATATTTCTAAAAATATTGAGTCGCAGTCGTGCATGGCACGACAGATACAACTAGTTTTCCCTAATTTCAGATTTGTGTTAGATTTTTAGTTCTAATTTTAGATTTGTGTTAGGCTTTTAGTCCCAATTTCAGATTAAATTCTACGGATTGATGGTTTGATGAATTGTGTATCAATGTATGTGTTGAATTTCAAATTTGTGTTAGCCCCAATTTAGAATTTGATGAATTTGTATTAACCCTATTTCATATTCTAGGGTATTTGTATTTGTGTGTTCATTTGATAAATTGATTTCTGTAATTGTTCAGAAAATGAAGAGATTTTTTCAACAGGGGGTTCACAAAATATAGGCTCTAGTTCTAATTCTGATCCATTAACTGTTCCGAGTTAGGCCCCACTGAATTCAATTCCTGGCTACGCCATTTGAAATAGATGATAAACAAATCATAGTTGCCAAATTTGTTTAGCTTCAAAAGATAAAAATTGAGGCATAACAACTTGTCATAAGTAAACTACTACATTTTTATTGAGTATAATCTTGAACAAACATGCATATTCAGCTTCCATGTCCAAAGCACAACTCAAAATTGAAGCAAAGCCACAACTCACAAGAGGGGAAGAAGCTACATCAGTTCATTTGTTGATTTAAGTTTAAAGAGAATCATAAATCTTTCAGCTATCTGCCAATCAGCACCTCCCACCTTATTATATATTAATGATTTAGAAGAGATTCACAAGCACATTGCTCAAATTGAAGTCCACATGGAGAAAAATATTTTCTGACAGATAATAAAAGAGAAATTATTGAGGATCAGTAATAGTAGAGCATATATTTATGCTAAGGATAAAGATTTTGAAAATTGGTGATAAAATATAATTTGACCCTTGGGATTCGAACTAGAGACCTAAGAATTTCTTTGTGGGATCCTGCAAACCAACTAAAACCTAACCTGTTTTATGCAATTATGCCTTTTACTGATTAGGTTAGTTTTTTAAACATGGGAAACCTAACAGGCAAAACAAGAATCAATCACTGCTAGACCAAATATCATCTTGATAGTTAGCATCATCAAGATTAACGCTAAGAAAAATATGATAATGAACCCAAAATAAACAAGAATTCGATTCATAACCTCTTTCACTCAAAGCAAGAAACAAAACAGAACTCAAATCTTGTTTTGACGTTTAAGCTTTATAAGAATACATACAGTTACCAACATTTAAGCTTAATATGCAGGATGTTCTACCAAGAACCTACAACAGTCCTCTTCTCTTTCAACTGAACTAAGGTCGGTTGCACCACACTTGCTTAACTAAATATTAATTACTCATCAGATTCTTTTGGGCAACAGAATCTCAGAATTATCTAGGCGCTATGAAAAATAATAGAAGATCTAATCTGAAGATTCATTTACCAGCCACAATCTATTTACTTACTAAACTAAACCTCATTCATTCTTGCCACTTTATATCAATCTGGCATGATGAAGCTTATTATTATGAGAAACAATTGCTGTGGGAATTACACTATGAAGAATAGGTCATGAATGTTAGAATTTGAGGATCTCTTACTCTCACCTCCAGTTTGATGGACCATTTTAATGAAAAAGTGACAATAAAATCTACTCCCTCGGTCCCATTAAGTTTATCCATAAAGCAATATTGCACTGTTTTTAAGGGGATTTATTGTTGTGTCAGAAGTAAGGAGAAGGGGACTGTACAAAAAGTATGAACCCATGTGATGAAATTTTAACCAATGAGAATCAAGCATTCAAACTGGGGGGACTAATAGAAATAGAGCATTCAAAGCACACGGATGGCGTATTAGGAGTAAAAGCCATTTTTTTGGATCACCGGTATAAAAGCACCCTCAACAACAAAAATTCTCTTACACTTTCAGATTTACAGAGTATTCAAAGAGCATTAAAAGAGAGAATCTCTTAGAACAAAAAAAAGCTTCAAAATTTTCCTTTTTTTGCACCACTGCTTCAACTTGATGGCTTCAGTTTTAGACCTAAACAAGCCACCTCCAAAAGTTGTAACCTCACCAGAACAGAGTCACAACTTTGATCTCAATCAGCCACCAGAGGAAATGCAAGAGCAACAGACGCAAAGTTCACATCATCAGCCAAGCAAGTCGAAGCTCAGTAGTGAAAAAAGGTTTCACATTCTAATGAAGCTGCATCAAATACCAACAAAAAGGAGACATTCATAAGAGGACAATGCAAGAAGTTGCCACAGAATTTAATGTTTCAACGAGGACAACATCAAGAATATGGAACATGGCCAAACAACAAGCTCAAGCAATACAAAGGCCTAATGTCAGCACAAAGTATCACAATGGAGGCAGAAAGAGGACATAGGTAGATATTGCAAAAATCACATCAATTAACATGGGGGGCAGAACATGCATAAGGGACTTGGCAACCAAGCTAGAGATGTCAAAGAGCAGCACACACAGACTACTCAAAAGAGGCATCATTCGACCACATACAAATGCTCTCAAGCCAGGACTCAAGGATACAAACAAGCTTAGAAGGTTAGAATGGATAATCAGTCTACTAAATGGAGCCACACCAGAAACAAAGACACATTATTATCCCATGTTTGACTTTGTCCACATAGATGAAAAGTGGTTCAACTTAAGCAAGAAATCTCAACGTGTATATCTAGCACAACATGAAAGAGGAAAATACAGATCAGCTAGCTCAAGCAAGTTCATACCAAAGGTCATGTTCACTACTGCAGTGGCAAGACCTAGATTTAATTTTGAAGGACAGTGCACATTTAATGGGAAAATTGGTATTTTCCCATTCACATACAAAGAGGCAGGAAAAAGAAACTCAAAGAATAGGGTCAAGGGGACAATGGTGACCAAGTAGGTTGAATCCATCAACCAAAAGGTCACAAGGGCCAAGCTCATAAAGCAAATTGTAACAACAATCAATGCCAAGTGGCCACAAGATGGTGCAAGTGACAGAGTAATATTCATACAACAAGACAACGCAAAAGCACACATAAATCAACAAAATGCAGCATGGCAACAAATTTACATGCAAGATGGATTCACATTCATCATACTTCAACAACCACCAAATAGTCCGGATTTAAATATTTTAGACCTTGGTTTTTTAGGAGCATTCAATCTTTGATGCATAAAAAAATGCCCAAGGACATTGATGGAATGCTAGATGCTGTCAATGGGACTTTCAATGAGCTAGACCCTAAGACTCTAGGAAATGTATGGATGTCACTTCAATATGGTATGAATGAAGTTCTAAAAGTTAAAGGGGAGAATGATTATGAACTTCCACATGTGCACAAGAAGAGACTAGAAGCTCAGGAAAATCTACCAAGAGAGGTACAAGCACCAATGTGGGATGTGCAAGAAACATGGAATTTCATTCATGCAAAAAGAAATGGAATGCAACAACAACAAGGAATGCAGGACAACACTCAAGCAAGTCAAGTTCATCATCATGAAAGCAATGAAGAGCATCAAACTCAAGAGGATCCATTTGAAGAAAATGACATGATATAGGAAAAGTTTGGGCTTGGTATTGGTAACTTTTGTATAACTATTTTGATGTAAGGAAATGTAACTATTTGGGACGTTAATGATGAACAAGAATATCAGTTTTAAAGGCATCATGATAAATGAAAAGGAAATTTAGTATTAAAAACACAATATTATCTCAGAAGTCCCCATACATCATTGACACATGTTCACTCACAAAACTCATGACACATAGTGACATGCCAAAGCCATGAGCATGACTGGCTTCCATAGATGTCAATGGTAGTGAGCCATCAAAGAACAAGCATCTCAGTTTAACAAGGCATCATCATTGATTAAAAGTAAAAAAAATGGAAAAACAACCTCAGAAGTCCCCAAAAATTATTGACACAAGTTCTAGCACAAAATCCATGACACCTAGTGGCATGCCAAAGCCATGATCATGGATGGCTTCCACTATAATGTCAGTGGTAATGAGCCATCAAAGAACAAGCATCTCATCATTTAAAGGCATCATCATTGATTAAAGGAAATAGTTGGTAACAAACAAACACAAACACACAACATGTTGAAACACACAAAGCAGGGATAGCAACTCACACAAAGCAAGGGATAAAGCACACAACATGCAAGGAAACTGCAACAACATCAACAACAGGGGATAAAACACACAACAACAACATGCAAGGAAACTGCAACAATATCAACAACAGGGAATAATGCACACAACATGCAAGGAAAAAGTTCAAGCAGGGGACTTAGCTAATTGTCATCCTCGGAATCAAGGGTAGCTTCACCATCAAGATCAGCGAAATAACCATAGCTCTCTTCATTATCAAGGGCCTCTTCACATTCAGGGGACCTTTTTGGGCCATCAACCTTATCATTAGTCTCCACCTCAACTTTTTTGGGACTGTAGGAGAGGAGTCCTTTGCATTCAGGCCCCCACTCACAATTGGGGGAATCAGAGCATGCATAACCTGATGAATCGGATGAATGGGGACTTTCAGCGCCACCAAAGAAGGAATCAAGACTCATCTTAGCTTAGGGGACTACCAATCTGCAAGAAATCGCAAAGAGAAAAAGTGAGGAAGACATGCAGGAAAGACATGTCCAC
This sequence comes from Fallopia convolvulus, assembly GCA_964016875.1. Classification (NCBI taxonomy): domain Eukaryota; kingdom Viridiplantae; phylum Streptophyta; class Magnoliopsida; order Caryophyllales; family Polygonaceae; genus Fallopia; species Fallopia convolvulus. Next base: position 4,084,377 of record OZ024725.1, on the reverse strand, counting down.
AATGAGATTCAATTCGGACTAAACACGCACCAAGAAAAACTCACCAGAGTGGGTAGAAGATTGGTCAAGCCAAGCAACAAGCAAGCAAGCATGAACCAGAGGAAACCAATGTCAATCGATTGACACAAGCAGTCAACCAAAGAAGGTAGAATATGGATCAAGCCAAGCAACCATCAGTGAGAAGTAGGAGTACAGAGGAAAAATCGATCAAAGCAACAAGCAAAAAAAATATGTGTACTAACCAGAGGAAGTTGAAGAGGCCTCGATCCAAGCAATCGACAATCATGCACCAACCAGAGAAGGTAGAAGATCGATCAATCCAGTAAGAAAAAATGCAAAAGTGAGATAGTGAGCAATAGAAGACAAATCGATCGAAGCAACATCAAGCAGAGGATCGAAGAACAATATCAGAGGAAATCGAAGAACCAATCAAGAAAGCACACCACAACCGGTTGGTAATGACTCCAACGAAGCAACAATGAGAAAGCATAAAGCAGAGGAGATCAATCCAACCAACAACAAGCACCAAGCAGAGGAAATCGATCCAACCAACAACAAGCACCAAGCAGAGGAGATCGATCCAACCAACAACCAACCAACAAACAAGGGAGGGTGATCCAATGCAAGAGATCGAGAGAGTTTTGTGTGAGATTGAAGGATTTTTGTGTGAGATTGAGAGAGGAGATGATGAGATCCAGAGAGAGCTAGGGTTTGTGAGATAGAGAGAGCAATGAAGAACAAGCGGCGCAACAAGTGAACAGAGCTAGGGTTAGTGAGCTCTCGAAGGGGTTATATATGGGGGGAGTGGATCAGGCCCAACAACAGTCCAAAAACCAGAGGAGGTCCAACAATGTAGGTAATTAGGGTTTGTGAGAGAGAGAAGGGGACTCATAAGAGGCGGCACAGAAATGAAGAGAGCTAGGGTTTAGGAGTTCTCAAAGGGGGTATATATGGGAGGGATTGGATCAGGCCCAAAAACCAGTCCAACCAGAGAAGGTCCAAAACGAAGCTCTCAATCGATCCAACAATGGAGATGAGCTCGATAAATCTGACCCAAAACCCTATCAAATTAGATCTTATTTTGTTCACAAAATAAAAAAAAAAATTTGGTAATGAAAATCAATTGTAAATTTGTGTTTTTTTTAGTATGAATTGTTTAAGTATAGTGATTTTATTGAGTTAAAGAGATGGAGAGAGATTATTGGAGAAGAAAGAGTCGGTAATTATATGTAAAATATGTGAGTGAGTAGGGAAAAGAGTGTAAAAATGTATAGATAAAAATGGAAAGATTTGAAAAGTGGACAAACTTTTTAGGACGCTCGAAATGAAAAGGCGGACAAACTTAATGGGACGAGGGAGTATGATGTAATGAGCAGCAAATGATACAAATTGTAGCAGAAAAACTTGAAGTTACTGATCAATACACTTACAAATTATGTCTATCATGCTAATTTGAAGTACAAAGGTTAGGTCTCTCCTTGCTAACAAAGGATGTGAATTGTTTAATTGAAAAATAAATCGAAGATTCCACAGACAGATAGGGTTTATTTTTAACATGATGCAATCACTTCATAATTATTATTTGTTAGAGAATGGATCGATTGTATATTGATAACAAGTCATCATTACAAAATGAAATAAGAAAATACTCCCTCCGTCCCATAATATTTGTCCATTATTTTTTTTTGGACGTCCCACAAAGTTTGTCCATCTTTTTAACTTTCCTCTTATATCAAACTTTTCTTACAATATTATCCCTATCCAATCTCACCTTTTATCCACACTATCCAATCAAAAATATATCTCAATACCCTTTTTTGTCATTTCCTTTCTCTTTCTCTTTCTACCCATCTTTTCACATCACTATCACACACTCTCTCCTTTCCCCATTGGTTACTTTTTCTTCCTTTTCTTCATCTTAATATGTGTGAAATGTTGCTTTATGGACAAACGTTTTGGGACGGAGGGAGTAGTAGGTTTCAGCATTTCCTGCCTAGATAATTAGGTCAGGTCTCTTTTTTTTTTAAAGCTCACTCTCTTTTATAACCGTTAGGAGTAAGCTTTATGCGGAGGCATGCCAATTCACTAATAGTCTAATTCAGTCCAAGTTAACTTATGCGCTGGGTCGACCAAAAATAAAAGAGGGATAAAAAAAAGAAATTCGTTTTTTTTTTAAATATTTTGAACGGCATATACAGTTAATGGATGAAAATTTTATATTTTGGTGTATTTAGGCTACGCAAAGGAAAATGTTAAAACTAGGAGGGTACGAAAAGGAATAAAAATTTTTTTAGACACCAAAAGAAAAAGCCAGAACCATAAGTGTACCAAAAGGAATTTCCCTTTTAATAAACTGGAAAATGAATATCGTGTATATATACTTTATTCATTTTTTAATAAGAAAAGTAATTAGGGGGTCGACTCATCGAGACGTCGGTCGCCCTATAGCATCTCAAAGGATGAGATCATTAAGATCGTTGAACACTGCAAAGATGGAGGAGTTGCAAAGGGTAGCAAACTAGCAATCTTTGCTATATGATCCGCCACACTATTAATCTCTTGAAAAATGTGAGTCAGCTTTCTTATCTCGAACCTTTGAAAAGAAACTAGAATGTCCGCAACAATAATCTCAACTTCCTACGAGCAGCACCAAATGCCATTAAATGCATTTACGAGACAGAGGTTGTTACCTTCTATCTCAATCTTCGTGTAGCCTAAATGGAGGGCTTTAGAGACCCCATTCCTAAGGTTGAGCGCCTCCGCCAATGACAGGTGATCGCCACACATTCCATTCGCCCACAAGATTGTCTTATTCTCTGTGTCCTTGAATGAAACCAAAGAAAGAAAAATAAGATGCATTTTTGGCACCGTCAAAATTGAGTTTGACAAATCCAGGTGGATGTTTCGTCCATTTGATATTTTTCCGTTTTCATCCTGTTTTGTGTTGTTGTTTTTTCCAACGTTAGGAGCGTTTAAAGCATCATCCATCGTCATTGTTTAAGTTGACTTCCAGTCAAGACGCTGTTTGTGGAAGAGCCCAACCACATCTTTAAATTCATCCTCATCTTGTTTTTGGAATATGTACTTATTTCGTTGATACCATAAGCACCAACATATCAAAACTAGGTGCTCAAACTCAGGTTTTTTATGTTTACCGTTAAGATCATCAATTATTTAAATTGTGCTAGGGTTGGTATCAACACTTTTTATTACATGTAGGATAGTTTGGTTTGTTTCTTTTTGTTATGTTCAGTCTATTCAGAGAATGAAGGAGGATATGTTCAAAGTCCACCAGGGGATGGTTGCAACGAATGCAGGGTAGTGTGACTGGTGTATGGTGTTCATAGAGTCTAGCTTTTATTGATAAGCCATTGTTTGCTATTTTTCAAATGATGTGTTTAACTTTAGGTGAGATGTTTAACTCCCAAATTCATTTTAGGTCTATTTTAATTATTCTCTTTTTTTGTATAAACATAATTAATACAAAGTTGGTAGAAAACCATCCTTTTTTTTCCTGGGCACTACCTATAGGTGTCGAAATGGAAACCTCATGGTACTACCACGAAATCTTAACTTTTTGACTAGATGCCCGAAAGCAAAACCATTCATTTCTACTAGAAATTACTTGTGTTATGTCCTCTTTATGTAGGACATGTACTACTTTTTGGATGTTCCATGTTTTGTTGTTGATCAAACAAACAGCCTAGATCTTTACCAAAAAAAAACAAACAGCCTAGACTAGAACGTTCTTCATACCAAACAAACTAATACATGAGCAAACTCACTAGTAAACTCTCGCAAAATATGCAAATAACACTCTGTTTTTCTTCTCTAAAAATATGAAAATCAACACTGATAAACTTTTAGTATTTATAAATCTATAAGCTTTTATAAAAGCGATCTTTATATTTTAGAGGAATGCGTTTAAAAAAAATGACGGTCTAAAATATAATAAGGGGTAGGTTTATGTATTTTGTTTAAGCATTTAGCTTCACTATCCAGTATCCACCTAACATCCATGGCTCGGACTTCTTAAATTTCATCCGTACTTTGACCCTAGCTAGGATATTTTCCAAATTAACTTGCCTTTTTCTTGACCTATTGATATGTAAATTGTGAAATGAAAGCATGTAAATATCATCAAGACTAACACAAGATTATATTAATTATTACCAATTACACAAGGATTACAATGGGTTTGATCAAATCCAATTCTAATTACAAATTAGCACGCAAAGATTTGGTTTCTACTGCAACAAGAATCACAAACCTATATATATAATCTCTTCTTCGGTGCATTGTATATATCATACATAGGTATATATAGTAATGATAAAAAAGTGAATTCGAACTTAGGTAAAACAAAACCCAAAAAACGTGGAAAGTATTGAATATCATTTCACAATTTACATGGAAGGCACTGAAAACAATTGCGGACTTCTGGGACACGTAGTTTATCCATGGAAGGCAACAAAACAAATTGTCGTTGCATCTCTTGTTGTTGGATGTTGCATCCGACGAGAGAGCGTGATGGGATGGCTGATGCCGATCTTCCTCCGATGGGGATGATCGGGAGGATGTCACAATTGCACACCTCGATCATCATCCCATCAGGGTCGTGGAAGAAGATCTGGTCGACTTCGACGCCACCTTCCTCCACTCTAATCTTGACGTACTCTATCTTCATCTTGCTCAACATTTTCTCTACCTTCCCCATCCTCTCACACTGAAATTAAAAGATGCAAATCGTAAGTAATAAGTCCCGCCGCTCCAGCAGGATCTGGGGGCCAAGATGTGGACAGATCCTACTGGAGCGGGACTTTACTAGGCGATGATGTTGATATATCTTTCTAGGAGAAGTTTATTGAAGGAGATATGATTGATCAAGCTTACTTGGAAAGAAATGTGGTTGTCCTTGGGGTTGATTTTGTTGATTGGAGGCATGCTTTCGGGGTCTTCCGATTGCAAGAGATGTATCCCGAACCCGAAATTGAATAGCCTGAAAAACAACAATATAGATTAGTTAGACACATTACGCTACAATGTAAGTTTGAATGTACGTTATATATAAAATTTTGTAAGCATGTAAGTTTGAATGGAGTGAATTAATTACCAAGCACCGTCGAAACCGAAGGAAACGAGTCTTCTAATCAGGACGAACCCGAGTACATTTTGGTAGAAATCGATGGACTTGTCTAGTGAACGACACACCATCGAGATGTGTTTGAGGGATGTAAGACGCAGAAGATTTGCCATTGCTAATTAAATCTCACTTTCCTTTGCTAAACAAGTTGTGTTTACTAGCTTGCAAAACAGAATGGAATAATGAGTGAAAGTGAGATGGAAATATGGAATGGAATCTGTGAAGGCTTAAATAGAAGACCTGGCACTTAGGACGGCGTCGTTTTCGATCAGATTACAGCGTTATTTGACCACCTAATTCATCATGTATTGAATATATTTAAGAAAACAGACGAGCTATATTATATTGCGTAGGCACCACGTTTTACTCGATACCTATTGATCAAACATCATATTGCGTTTCTTAGTTATTTAATTCACAAATGGGCCTAAATCAATACTTATACTCTACCCCCACTTTAAAATGTTGAAATTTGTTACAAAAGTGTGAATTAAAAATCCAAACACCTAGCTCTATTGAATCCATACTAGGATAACACGGATATACAAAATCTTAGATGTGAAAACAATATAAACATAAAAGTAAACACATGTGAAAATGGCCGAATTCAAATACATCAACCACACAATGTTAACTCATTTCAGACATGATTTGGGGAGTTAAAATATACACATTTTTACCTCGACATAAAATCAGAAGGGTCAAGGATGTATGGCGCAGAAGGTCCAAAACAAACTGAAAATACTGTTTTTAAAATATATTTCATGATTTCATAGCTTATTTTCAAAAGTTATTTAGTAGTTTATTTTTTCCAACCTAGGGGATTTTTTTTTTATCCTATACTAATATACTATATATGAGATAGCCTACATTGATTATAAGAATAAAAAAATTATAATATACAAGGTGTGTACCGAAACACTTATATATTTAACTTGATACATTTCTGTTCACTCATGACCCTAAATTAGTGGTCCACCGGACTTTTACGACATTCCATATACTTAAACTAAATTTGATCGATCGGTCCACCAGCCTAATGAGCATAGTTGGTGTGTGCCCCCAATTACACCTAACACATTATATAAAGAATCTATATTTCATAGCTGAAATTTTAATTGAATTGATAAGTTAACTTGATTATTAAGATCATACATTTGACCGGCCCGTACGCGTTTGTCCGATGTGCATGCATGGCTAAGATAGATGTGAGTAATAGTTTAACGTAATTTTGAGTTTTATGGGGATCGCGAGGTTGGGTGAAAAAAAAATAATCAAATCTCATCATCCTTCTTTTTATTGAGTCGAGCTGGTCGGGGCAAGTCATCTATCTGGTTTGTGGCCTTCACTAGCTAAATCGGTTGTCGACCGCCACCATGCATTATTACTTATTAGCCAACTTGGATAACGCATGATTAGCCAACTTGGATAATGTAGTTTGGACTAAACAAGAATGAAGAAACTTAACTATTCTCCGGTGTTCATTCCTTTTGTTTGAGTTTGGTTCAAATGAAACAAACTCATATCCTGAAAAATAAAACGAATGTATTTTTTCTAGTTTCTAGTGCACTTTTTCTACTTCGGAGTTCCCTTTTTCGCATTTGCACTTTTAGTACTTTGTAGTACACTTTTCGGATTGCACTTTTTGTATTTGTAATACACTTTTCGTACTTTTTGTAGTACGCTTTTCAGATTACACTTTTTGTATAGTGTAATACACTTTTCGTACTTTGTAGTGCACTTTTCAATTTTTAAGGATAAGAGTTTGTTTCATTTGAACCAAACTTCCCTTTTGCTACACCAATTATCATGAAAAAACAAAACAAAAAAGCTTATGGGTGCAATCATGATTCTGAACTATAGCTAAGTATCTCTACGACTCATCCCTTTCTTTCTTATCCTAATTAGGTATTTTTATTGTAGCATCAAATAAATTACAATTAACACATACTCTCATAATTAGTAAATTTTAGCATGTCGACTCCTAGAAAGAAGTCTTAATTCGTTCAGTGTTACAGTCCATCCCAATGTACACTATATCCTGCTTTTTACTTCCTAGTGGTTTGATCAATGAGATAGAACAGTTGATGTGTAACTTCTTCTGGAGAGGCACGAGTTCTACTCGACATTACAACTGGATAACTTGGAAGAAAATGTGTCGTCCTAAGGCAGAGGGTGGCCGGCTTGGGCTTTAGTGATCTGGAAATTTTCAACCTCTCTCTGTTAGGACGTCAATGCTAGCGCTTAATTCAAAATCCAGAATCTTTGATTGCAAAACTTTATAAGGCTCGATATTATCCATGCAAGGTCGAGTTTTATGGAGGCGAGTGTTGGATACAACCCAAGCTTTTGTTGGAAGAGTATTCATTCTGCTCGTAGTATTATCAACCATGGCTCTTTCTGGCAGGTAGGCAATGGTACTTCGCTCAGAGTTTGGCATGACAATTGGATTCCAAGACCTACCTTTTTTCGACCTATTTGTAACTTGAATGGAGTTGTTGATAATTTGAGGGTGTCGGAATTAATTGACTGGAGTAGGTGTTCTTGGGATGAAAATCTGGTTCGTAATTTCTTTCTTCTAGATGATGCTGAACAGAATCTGAAAATCCACCTGATTGATACCCAACTGGAAGATAGCATTTCATGGTTTTTCACAAAAGATGGGAACTATTCAGTGAAGTTTGCGTACCGGCTGTGGGAGACGAAACTGAGGTCTAAATCAGGACATGGCGAACCAACTGACAGGACCAGAATCAACAAGCTTTGGTGTGGTGTGTGGAGCATTCATATTCAGCCTAGAATTCGATCTTTCCTCTAGCGACCAGGAAAGGAGGTGTTACCTTGCAAAATGAATTTATACAGGCGGAAAATTCTCGACAATCCTTCTTGTGCTGTATGTGGACAGGAGGAATCGGCTCTACATGCTTTGTTTCAATGTCAAACTCCGTCTTTGGTTTGGGAGCGTTTTCTAGTCTTTTCTCAACTAGTAGAACAATCACTTTTTTCTGGATTCGATGGAGTTTATTCTTGAACTGTCAAACTCCGTCTTTGCATTCTCGATGGGATTGGAGAAAGTCACTATTGAATCAGACTCTTCAGAGGTTATTCAGGTGGTGCTTAAAGGATCGATCCCGAACAATGTGTTTGGTTCTATCATGGCACTAGCTATTGAACAAAGTGCACATGTTCTTCTTTGTGATTGGGTTCTTTGTAGGAGAGAGGCCAATTGTGCAGCCGATTGGTTAAGTCGTTGTAAATCTTTAGCGCCTTTCCTTGTTTCTAATAATCCTTATTTTCCGTTAGAGTTCTACGATGTACACGAATTTGATCTTGCTTAATATACTATTGGTTTCTATAAAAAAAACAACTAGAAAGAATTTGGTTTAAAGTAAAAACGATAAGAAATTGAAGTATTAGTTCATATTGTATTATATTTTACCCTAACTTGTAGCCCAAGTATTGTATTGGTATATATATCAGTATAATGAGAATGAGGTCGGACCCAAAGAGGGATTTTATCCAATCACTTTCATAGTATCACAAGCCTGAAACCCTAACCCTAGCCCCCTCTCCTCTAGCGTCGGCTTCTCTATTGTCGATCATCGCTCCTCCTCTCGGCTCACCTACCGATCGATCCTAGAGGCCGACTGCTGCCCCACCTCTCGCCACCCCTGGCATCATCTACCCTCCACTTCTCTAGCCACAATTTCTGGCCCCAAGGACGCTGATCCGAAGGTCGTTGATCCAAAATCCTCGAACAAACAAATTCCGCCGGTGGCTCATCTCGCCTCGGGGTCGAGCTCCTCCGAGCACTCAAAGACACCATTCCATTCGGCTTTGGCTGTCTCCAATATCAAAAACTTGATTCCCATTATATATACTCGAACAATCTAATACGAAGTACAATTCTTGGTTGGAACTTTTTTAGGTTGTCGTCCGCGCTCATAGGGTTCTTGATCACATCAACCCCCGCGCTCATGGGTGATGCACCCCCTCAAGCGCCTTAGGCTAATGCAATGGTCTCTTACCCTCAGTTTGGATATCCGTACGTTGCCTACCGATCTTGCAAAAGCCTACAGTTCCATGACACTTAAACCGCCAGACAACTCATGGTACATAGATATTGGTGCCTCATCTCATATGGCATATAAACTGAAAGTACAATTTATAATTATGATTTTTCTATAACTGTTTTAAGAGCATATAATAAAAATACTTAATTTAAAAACTAAATTTAAAAAAATAGTAAACCCTATAAAAAAATCATAAATAATCTCTCAAAACCAAATCTAAAAAAAATCTTTGGATATATCAAATACCAATTACACAACAATTACAATAAGCTATCGATCCGCTTTTTTCTTACAAATACGCAAACTTTTGGTTTCCACCACAAAAAGATTCACAAATCCGAATCTCATAAATGCACGTACAAATATATTGTAATTAATCATACATACATATAGTAATCATAAAAAATTGAATTAGAGCTTAGGCAAAACAAAACAAAAACGACTCTCGATCTCAAACGATAAACAACGTAACTCTCCATATCACTTGGCGAAATCGAGGACAGAAGGGATGCGTTGTAGTTTATCCATGGAAGGCAACGAAACAAGGCGCGATCCAGTGCATTGTTGGCAATTCCTAGGGGAATAGGATTGATGTTGCATCTCTTGTTGTTGGACGTTGCATCCGACGAGAGAGCATGATCGGACGGCTAATGTCGATCCACCTGCGATGGGGATGATCGGGAGGACGTCACAGTTGCACACCTCGATCATCATCCCATCGGGGTCATGGAAGAAGATCTGGTCAATTCCGACGCCACCTTCCTCCACTCTACTCTTGACGTACTCTATCTTCATCTCGCCCAACATTTTCTCCACGTTTCCCATGCTCTCACACTAGAATTTACACGAGTCAAATCATATATAATAAGTTGTACGTAATTGAAATATATGTATATATCTTTCTAGGAGAAGTTAATTAAAGGAGATTGAGCTTACTTGGAAAGAAATGTGGTTGTCCTTGGGGTTGATTTTGTTGATTGGAGGCATGCTTTTGGGGTCATCAGATTGCAAAAGATGTATCCCGAACCCGAAATTGAATAGCCTGAAGAAAAAAAACAATATTGATTAATTAGACACATTACGTTTCACAGTATAAGTTTTTTTTTCCATAGAGTCGAAACGGAAACCTATAGATACCCTTGGAAGTTTAACCATTTAACTAGATGTCCAAAGGCTTCATAATGTAAGTTTGAATGTAATATATAGAGGATTTTGTTGGCATGTAAGTTTGAATGGAGTATTAATTACTTACCAAGCACCGTCGAAATTGAAGGAATCGGGTCTTTTAATGGGGACGAACCCGAGTACATTTTGGTAGAAATCGATGGACTGCTCTAGTGAACGACACACCACCGAGATGTGGTTGAGGGATGTAAGACGCAGAGGATTCGCCATTGATTAAATTTCACTCTCCTTTGCTAAACAAGGTATGTGTTTGAAAAACTAACTCTCTTGAACAATTATAAGTTGTATATATGTGCTCTCTAGCTTTAGCTTGCAAAACAGAATGGAATAAAATGAGTGAGTGTGATATGGAATGGAATCCCTTTGATGGCTTAAATAGGCTAAAAAATGTAGAAGACGGCGTCGTTTTCGATCACCTTACAACGTTATTTGACCACCTAATTCAAATTCATCATGTGTTGAAATAATTCATAAGACGGACAAGCTATTTGTTGTTTTCCTATACGTATATATGAATCTTATTTAATGTACTTTTTACACGCACCACGTTTCATTTGATAACTATTGATCCCAAAATATCATTTGTTGTGTTTCTTCGTTATTTCTCGATCAAATGGGTAGCTGGTACACATGTGAATTGTAGTGGACCCAATCAAATGAATCAATGCTTTATACTCTACCCCCACTTTAAGATGTTGATTTTATTACAAAAGTGTCCATTAAAAATCCAAACACCTAGCTCTATTGAATCTAATACACACAGATATACAAAATCTTAGATGTGAAAACAATAAAAAGGATAAAACTAATCCATATTAGAAAATGGCCGAATTCAAATCTATGTATATATATAAAAGACGCAAGAAATAAGGTCACCACATTGCGCCACCTAGGATTTTCCTACGTGTCGTTCTCACATTAAGCCACCTAGGATTTTGTCACATAAGATTTTTTATTTTGAGAATTTATATATGTTGGTATTATTTTAGGATAATATAGAAATAAGATAAATTAATCTAGAAAAGATTCTATCTAAAATAAAGATGTTATTTAATGTTAAATCTTTAGTATTCATTTAAATATTTAACATGATAATTTATTTAACTTAAAAAGATTATATCTAAAATAAAATAAACTATAAAAATATTAAATATTTGGTAAAATATTATTCATGAATATTATTTGTAATAATTTATTTTTTCTATCACAATATAAGCTATCTGCCACATAGGATTTTACCATGTGTCACCTAGGATTTTTCGTACATGTCATTCTCACAATTTATATATATTGAAAAGATTCTATCTAACATAAAATAATCCATAGTATATATTAGGATAGATTCTGAGTATATAATTGATTACATTATCTTTATCTATATATTTATTTTTATAAGTTTTCTTAAATCAAATTATGATAAAAAGAATAAAAAAAATTAAAAGGTGATAAAAATTACATTATCTATGTCTTTTTATCCATTTATGATGTAAAATATTTTCTTAAAATTAAATTTTAGTTGAAAAATATATCTATAACTATATATTAAAGTTGTACCTTTTTAAGTCACCACATTGACTTTGGCCCAACTTTATTTATAAAATTTCATGTTTTATTTATATTACTTTATATTTTTCAAATAATTTTTCTCTCTATTTCTTTATAAAAATTATAAAAATTCGAAATTTATTTGATTCTATAAATAAAAAACTATCATATGTGAGAATAATGTTTTTTTTATATTTTATGCATTTATTATTATTTTAAAATATTTATGCTCATACTTAATCTGTCGTAGTCGTGCATGGCACGACGGGTATAACTAGTATTAATCAATCCAAACATGTGTGGGGTATTATTATATTAAATTTTTATAAATCAATACTTATATTTTTTATCCACGACACTTCTTGTATTAACTCTAGAATTTTACAAATTATTATTGTAATTTAAAAATTTTCCGCGGTGGTCAGTGGTGGAGCTATGTGGTCCAGTGGGGGCTACAACTCCCACTGGATTTAAAAAAAAAGTATAAAAAAATCATTTTTTTAGGTTAATTTCCGCCCCTGGACACGAAGTCTCGCTAATTATACTCCCTCCATCTCCATCTGAAATGGTCGACATCTCAGATCCTGCCCTCTCTAGCGGCCCGACTTCCCTAGCCTCCTCTCCATGCTCCAGCGAGTCAACGACCCCAGGCCACCATCGCGGTCCTTGGCGGAACTCGGCGACCAGCCCTCTACTCCAGTGGCGGTCAATGGTGTTTGGAGGCCCTGTTTCAAAATTATAATTGGGCCCTAATAAATGATAAAAGTATTCAACTCAACATGCATATTTTATAAAACAACAGTGCAAATTGCACTGATATGTGTCTTAAACAAACAAATACATCAAAGCTAAAAGCAACGATGCAAACTGATACTTGTCTTAAACAAACAAATATATCAAAGCTTATAAGCTTTAAAATCACTTAAAAAGTACCATCCTTCTAACATTGTTGGAAACAAAGCTTTCAATCAATTCTCCATTATCAATTTTCTCTAAAAGATCCTTCTCAATTGATATCAAAGCTAATCCATTCAACCTCTCTTGTGTCATCGTGGAACGCAGGTAAGTCTTCACCAACTTCAATTTTGAGAAACTCCTTTCTGCAGAGTAACTGGAACAGTCAATTATATTTTATACACAATAGTTGCATTAGGATAACAAGCATAAAGCTTTAAAAACTTCAAACTTTCAATAGGATGCATCATTTCCTTAGGCAGAATTTCTTTTAGTAATTTCAGCTCAACACATAATTCATTGCCATCAATATTAGATTTCTCATATTTCTCAAGTGCAGTTTGAATACCACCACAAGAAGAATTTAAACACATATCATCTAATGAATGCAACTTGTGAGAAGTAAATAAGAAACCAAAAATGTTTTCATATTCTTCATATTTCTCAAATCTTCTAGTAAGTGAACTAATTGTTTGATCAACAATATATAAAAAATAATCAACCTTAAATAAATCTATTGCAGATTGTGCATTGCCTAAGGGTGTATCATCTGGAGTCTCACCAAACTGTTTTTTCCTTCTAATTACACACCTTTGAGGAAATATCGGGTCCACATTCAGTTTATTAGCAATTTCCTTTGCAATCTCCAAGGCATTTAAATAACCAGAATCTCTATACTTTACAAAAAAGGAAATTAGCCCTTTATTTTTTTTCAATGGCTATATCAATAAGCATATCCTTAGAAGTGAATGAGAAGAACACAAAGAATTTGAAAGGGTTGGGCAACAATTATCAAAGCGTAATTCATCTCTGAAATTGAAATTGGAGGAATTGGGAATTGGGGATTCTACAGACTAAAGGCCTACAGGGAGAAGTGAATGAGAAGAACGGCGAGCGGCTCGTTTGACTAGTTCCAAGACGCATAGGTAATAATTAGTAGTAGGTTTCTAAATTGTAAAATTAAGATATGGGCTGTAAAAAAAAAAAAAATTTGGGCCCTAGCATTTCAGGGGCCCTGTGCAGGTGCAGGTCGCACCTGCCATGGGCCTCCCCTGCTCTACTCCTCAGTCACGACACGTGTGACCGGCACGACGACTTGCCAAAGTCCAACAGCCCTAGCCAACCTCCTTGGCTCCTCTCCAACGGTGAACACACGAACCGTCGAAGAACAAAGCCTCCAAGCTCCTACCACTCCAACGAGGTGAGTTTGCCCTTTGTTCTTTTTTGGTGTTAGGGTTTTGATACTTGATTGCAGGAATGTGCAAATTTGATTGGGAATTTTTGCTCCATTGTTCTGAAAGCTGATAAATTTATTAAGATTGATGGTATTGAGGTTGAATCTAATAGGTTTTTATTTTTTATTGGAGAATTTGAATTCGGGGATTTGATTGAAATGATGATTGATAGGATTTTCAAATTAGAGGAAGTTTATCCCAATTTGAGGTTTGTGTATGGACTTAGGACTTAGAAGTCAAACTGGGAGTCAATTTATATTACGTGTGCTGAATTGATGATTTCAAATTATATATGTATGCGGAATTTATCAAATTTGTTGATGGAGGAACTTCCGTTATGGTTTGTGGGTTGATGATTTGATGTTTATATTCTTTAAAATTGTTCAGGGAATGAATAGATGTTTTTTAACTATTAAGGATTCACAAAATATAGGTTTTAGTTCTAATTCCGATCCATTAAATGTTCCTTGTCAATATGTTCCGAGTTAGCCCCTACTGACTTCGATTCTTGGCTACGCCACTAGTGGTGGCCTGGTGGGTCACCCAACTCACATGCGGTTCACGGATAGTTCGGTTATGTGTGAAATGTTTTACGAGTGACGAGTGAGTTGAGTAAACCATTTTTATTCGTGGATTGGGTGGTAGAAGGGCTCCACCCACCCACCCTACCCATGACTAGCCCTAGTATAGATTCATACGAAGGGAGTACAAAACTACCATTAAATTGGGTGATTCTAGAAAATATTCCATTGAGCAACAAGTGGTTATTTTCTAGAATCACCCAATTTAATGGTGGTTTTGTATTATAGTATAATATTAGGACTTTTTATTGTTGGTTTAGTGAAAAGTGCATGAAAATGCGGATAGTTTTATGTAATTTACCCAATTATAAATTTATAATGTATGGATCTAGCAGCATGCACGTGAAAAATTGGAAATGATATATGTGGGTTGTGTGACTTGTGAGGCTGGCCGGCCGTGTATACTCTTGTCCTTCATTGCGACAAAGTAGTCAATATTTCCGAGTTTGAATTGAATTTATTTTATGGTTTGTTGTTTGAATTGACTTTTTGAATAAGATAGTGACTTGATAAGAATGTGCAATTATCACATTCTATATTGTGTTATAAATTTATAATTAAGGACATGATCACGGTCTAGCTTATTGTCAATTTTTACAAATTAAATTATATTGTTTACAAGATCAAAGTCAATATTAATCAATATCATACACTTAGTTAAGAATATAAATTCAATTTTAATTTCGAAATATAGGAAAAAGGTATCTTGAATAAGAAAAGGCATAAAACCACCCGCTATTTTCAGCATTTGCACAAAATCACCCTTAATAAGAAAAATTGCATTAAACCACTTGTAATTTTAAAATGCTTGCAATGAACCAACCATCCACATCCTAAATCTATTAAGGCTCCATCTGGCATCACTTATATGGATACTTATAAGTACTCAGTTACTTATATGGAAAAAATAAGCTTCATTTTATGTGTTCGGCAAAATTTGCTTATTTGAAATAAGTTACTTATATCCGATACTTATCTGCTGAAAAAATAATCAGCACCCCTCAACCTTAAGTCAAGTAAGCTAACTTTTCTACCAAAATATAAGTAAGTGGGACCCACGTGATTTCCCAATTAAATTTTATTTTTTATTTTTTATCCTTTATTAAGCCATTTTTAGTAATTTTACACTTCTTGCTTAAAATATCATCAATTCAGTTTACCGAACACATTCCTTATTATTTGGAAAATAAACAACTCATATGAGTATCTCATATCAGCATCCACGATCAACATCAACAACCATAAGTATCAGCATCAACATCAACATCAGCATCAACACCAATAAGTACCGATTTACCGAACGAAGCCTAAATCTCCGTTAAATGAGCACGGCCCAACCCATCCCACAAATACTAAAATAAAGTTGGGGGTCCTAACTAAGAAAAATGCACTATACTTTCTATACTAAGTAGTTACTTGCCCCAACTCCAAATAGTAAGATTTAGGTCGGGCACTAACAATGGAAAAAAGCGATAGAATACGTGTGGATTATCGGGTTTCAGGTCGGGCTGGAATCAAGTTCTAGTTATAGAGTTCATTTTAATTAAGCTTCAATTTGGCTCTGAACATGGCGATGAAGTCATAAGCCTTGACGCCTTGTGATTCATATCTGAGCTGGGGTAGGAGAATGGAGGTTGCGTATTTCTAGTCGCTATCGGGGTGCTAGCGTCATTGTCCTCCATCTTCGAGTCTCCACTGCCACCTTTTAGGTTGTTGGCAATCTTGACATAGTCTCCTTCTACTGGGAACTTCCATGAACGGAACTTGAATGGAGGTGGAGGAGGAGGCGATGGGATGGGGATTAGCGAAGATTCCATCGCCACTATAAGAAAAAGGCTTTGGGTGACAAATATTTTCGTCGCCCAAAGCCTGTTTTTTTTCACCCAAAGTTTAAGGCGGTGAAAGAAGTTTCGACATGGAGTCGTCGCCAAGGCTATTGGTCACGCCATGACATCACTAATACATCGAGTCTCCGTTATCCACGTCACCGTCGATGCCGAGCCAAAGATCCTAGTCCTCACCACCATCGAGAGTGTCGGCGCCCCGATGCCCAGCAGCCCAGGATCATGCTAGAGATGCCTGCACCTACACTTGCGCCAAACCCGACATGAGGCAAGGTTCACTCGTGTTGAGACGTCGTTTGGCACAATCCCTTGCTTGTAATCATTCCTGGGTTATAATACGTGGCCACCACTATAAAGCCATACTCGAACCCTCCTTTGTTCTTTTACGTCTAAATTCAATACAAAAGCCTATAATGATCAAAAATCCTCTTCAATTAGGCCTAAGCGTCAATCTTCCAACCCTTCTCCCAATCAGCTTATTCTTCTCGGCCTTCTAGGCTAACCGCCGACTTGATATTCCAAGAGCTAGTTGATACATTGTAGTTTGCATAGTGTATCTAGGACTTGTTAGCATTATTCATGAGTGGTTTAGCATGTTTTTATAAGTGTTGTGAAAGTCGAAGTCAAGAGCTAAAGTGAAGAAATCAAGAGTGTAGAGAAGATTTCGAAGTCAAGTGTTGATTTGGAGTTGTTTTGGCGCCACTTTCTTGTGACGCATCTTTCGAGAGCTATGGTGATCGGACGAAGCTGAATTTGGTATCATTGGAAAGCTAACTCGAAGAGCTACAATTCATGTTTTTACTGCGAGTTCAAATTCCAACTCTAAGTGGGTCAAAACCACCTTTGAAAGTACCGCCAAGATGTTGTCAAGAGAAGACCCGCGACCGCGGTTCACCACCCCGCGCCCGTGGGTATCAATGTCAGCAACCCGAAATGGAGATTTTCTGCTATCTTTTATTATATTAGTTTCCTTTTTTTTAGTACGTGTTTTAAGTTATATTTAAGCCTAGTTTTCAACCTTTGTTGGGGATCTATATCTTAGACCTAGTTTTCAATATTTTCAGACTCTTATATTTTCTCTCTCTTATAGAGAACTAAAGTCTTAGCTCTTATTCAAGTTGAAACTTTTCAGACTCAAGTTGGTGTGAGATTCTACTTTTCAGGTTTATTTCTATATGTTATTCCAATTCTCTTGTGCGTAATTAATATTGATTGTGTTGATTTCTGCTTGTCTGGCCAACTAGTTGGAATTAATACTCTCTATTGCTAGATCTAGGTTTTCTCGTAGGAAAACCTAATCTTTGTAGCAACTCAATTGGTTTAGGACTCGTTAGACTAAAACAATTGAGAGAGAGATTTGAATGCATGTTGATTTTTTGACTCGTTGGAATTCAATTGCATGTATCTTGTTTATCCTTGTTCTCATTGCTAATGTTCTTATGATTTATGATCATTTCATGAGTTATTTGATATTAAGTTTGGATGTCTCGTTCCCATGTTCTATATCTGATCAGGATAGGAATAATCAAAAGAAATAACTTGTTTGAATCTATGATCAATAAGTTGATGTTGAAAGTGGATGCTTTAATAGGATTGTTTCCCTAAATTGATAAAAACTCAACCTTTACTTTGTTATATTGTTTGTCTTGTTTATTTGAATTGCCTAGTTTTAGAATCTATAACTATATATTAAAGTTGTCCCTTTTCAAGCCACCAGAACGATTCTGGCCCCACCTCAAATTTAAAAAATTAATTTTATTTCTATTATTATAACTTCTTTCTATTAAATTCTTTTTTAACTATTTAAATTTATCTCTAACATCAAACAAATATCTATTCAATATAACAATATCTTTTGAAAGCTTTTTTATACAAGTAATTAAAATTAAAGATAAGATATTTCAAAATAAATATACATCTTTTGTCATAAATCTTTTGACGAATTTATTTATACATATATACTGATTTTATTTTATAAAAAATTAATAATAAATATTTATAATGTTTAAAATTAATAAAAATAGATAATAAAATATTTAATAGATATATTGAAATATTTGATAATCAATAAATTTACGTACACGAAAAGTAAAAAAATATGAAGAATATAATATTTGATTAAAAAGTATACATTCTACGATTAATAAATTACTTATATTAAAGTTTATATTATATTTTAATTTAATAATATCCTATTTATAATGTCTATAAAATATCGAATCGTAGTTGTACATGGTACGACGGGTAAAACTAGTATTGATAAAAAAAATCCCCTTTATTACTATTAAGTTGATAACAATATTACTTTGAATTACGAGTGTCTCTTGGGTTTGACCCCGACTTACCAAACTATACTATTTTTATAATTAGGGATCTACTCCGTATATTTTAATTTGACACAACGACTTTCAGCTAGTCACCAGTCCCTTGTGCCCGATCTAGATCCATTCGATCCAGTTCTCCTAGCACATAAATTGCCGACACATAATTGAGTTTCTAGCAATTCAAGGACGCTAGTGTTTTGAGGCGTCCATCTATGAATCGCTTTCGCCAGATTTCAACCAAGATTGCATTAAAGACCCACTGTACAAGACGACATCTTAGACGACGACATGATCCAACCTTAAAGCCGGATCACATCAATGGACCTATTACACTACATGTCTACATCTACTCATTTTGAAGGGACCGATTACATTCCAAAATTACCCATCTAAATTAACGGGCAATTATAAAATAAAGGAACAATATCCTCAAACATTATTAATAACATTGTTTCTTTCAAAAAAAAAAAAACATTGGTCCTATCCTTTGATTACTACTATATATAGTAGAAGTAATATATAAATTTTGTAATGCTTCAATTAATTAAATATCAAAATACACCGCTATATATGCCGACACTGACACTATAAATTCTGTAATGCAGCAATTAACCATGTGTTGGATGCAGGGTCAAGGATATTTCAAAATACACACGCTGTATATGCCGACACCGACACAAATAACCGTGGTGTAATTAACAAAATCCTAAAATTAAATCATAATAGATTCAGCCCCAAATGTTTTATGACGATCACCTTTGTCAAACACAAAGCATTAAAAGGGTGATTGAAGTTAAACTAGTACCTAAATCCTGATTATTTAGATTGTTTGAATAGGCCATTCAAATCCAACACATGAAAAAAAATAAAGAAGTAAAGAGCTTCTTATAAATAGAAAACACACTCCATTAGTATGAAATCTTTTGGGAAGGAGCCCCAAAACAAATGCATGTGGGCTAGGACCAAAGCGGACAATATCATACTCTCTCCGTTAATTACAAAGAAATGTGGACAAACATTATAGGACAGAGGCACATTATTTTAAAAAAAGTTAAATTTTCAATTTTCTTAAAAAAATTGGGAATTTTGATAGTGTACAAATGGAGAAAGTGTGGAAAGTTGTAAAAGGATGGACCTAAAACGTGAAATTAAAATGGTAAAATGTGGAGGCCATAGTTTACCAAGCACATATTCTGTCATTATCTCAGAAGACAGAGTACTACTAGGTAATTAAGTAGCATTCTCTCAAACACCTTATTGATCATTGATCCTTGATGGAAGCAGCAGAAAATTTTGTTCCAGCAACAAAATGCGCTCAAGCTCCATTACCAAGCCAAGGGTTCGTTCCAAAATGCGGTCAGCTAACCAGCTCTCAGGAATAGTTGTTCCACCTAACAAAATCAAAAGCCTCTACAAAACCACTCAACCGGGAAACCAAAATTCAAACCCCCTTCCGGATTTCTTCCATGGCGAGCGGAGTCAACAAGAGAATATCAGTTATCTCAGCTGGTACGTGCTTCTTTTGATTAATTAATTAATCTATGCAAAATTGAAGAGATTAGTCAAAATTATTTAATTTGTTTGTTTCCATTTCAAATTATACAAGTGTCTCCGAACGTGGACAAAAGGATCTCACGTACCTTTCGTTGCACTCTGGACCACTGAAAGTACTATTTTTTCAAACCCCAGAGATCTTCCAACTTGAAGGCCCCACATCATGCGGCCTCTATTCTGGATTATCTCACTTATTATTATTAGTAGTAGTAGTAGTACTGATCAAGAGTCATCAACAATCATTTAATTGGTGTATTACTTACCAGAATGCTAAAAATCATAGAAATATAAACTATTTGATCATTTAGTCGGTGTATAACAATTTAATCTAAAATAATTTTTAAATCAGACGACTTGTGAAATTGGTTACAAGCTTATTTAGAGATGTAACTTTTTTTTCTTGCTCTTCCTTTGGTCAACATTTACAAAAAGAATCACTTGATAACAAGCCACAAGGAAATTGATCTCAACAATCATATAATATAGTAAGAAATCTAGACTATAACTTGACAAGTCTCAAATTGCAGATCATCTCCTTCGCAACACTTTTCTTGTGTTGCTTGTGTGTTGTTTGGCTTGGGCTTACCAGGAGGTCACTCGCCATCCTTGCTCTAAACTATGCGGCTCTCTTGCTTTGCTTGTGGGTTGTGTGGCTTGGGCTTCTTACCAGGCCACTCGCCCTCCTCCCCCGAAAATATGTGGCTCTCCTGGTGGGCCCCCCGTAACGGCGCCTAGAATCAAGCTGAGGGATGGAAGACATTTGGCTTACAAAGAGCATGGTGTGCCAAAGGGAAAGGCCAAGTACAAGTTTGTCTTTGTTCATGGCTTTGATTCATGCAGGCATCAAGTTCCAATTGCAACTGAAGTTTCTACTGTATGTTGTTATTTATTTATATAATCCATGCTTTGGATTTCATAGTTGGATCAATATAAACAAACTCTTATCCTGAAACGTGAAACAAATGCAATTTTTCTAGTTCGCAGTGTGCTTTTAATATAAAAGTGCATTGCTAAATAGAAAAAATATGAAAAGTGCACTGCAAAATACGAAAAGTACAAATTCGTAAAAGTGCATTACGAACCAGGAAAAGTGCATTTGTTTTAGGATAAAATTTTGTTTCATTTGAAACAAACTCGGATCAATATACTTCAATTTATTATAAGGTTTGACTTATTTCCTCTGTCTTAATTAACTTATTCCATGGATTCAGGAAACTATTGAGTCTTTAGGGATATATATAGTGTCTTTTGACATGCCTGGATATGGTGAGAGTGACCCTGATCCCAAACGAACGCCGAAGAGCATTGCTTTGGATACTGAAGAGCTTGCCGACCAGTTAGGACTAGGATCCAAGTTCTATCTTGTCGGCTTATCCATGGGTGGCCAAGTTGTTTGGGCTTGCCTCAAGTATATTCCACACAGGCTAGCTGGAGCATCATTGTTATGTCCAGTTGTCAGCTACTGGTGGCGTGGCTTTCCTGCTGATTTTATAACAGAGATGTACAAGAAGCAGCTTAAGCAGGATCAATGGGCATTGCGGGTGGCACATTATGCGCCGTGGCTGACGTATTGGTGGAATACCCAGAAGTGGTTTCCGCCGTCTGCTGCTCTTGCTCGCAATCCGGCTGTGTTGTCGAAACAAGACAAGGAGATTCTGGCACAAATGATGTCCTCAAAGGATTTCATATCTGGACGTGTAAGTTCTTTCCATGGAAACTTGTGATTGGTCATATTAAATTTTATAAAAAAAATTATTTATAAATAAAAAGTTTTAACTACTTCTAAGCATGCTTGGATCTGTTAGAATAGTCCACCACACATCTGAGAGTTGGGAGTAAACTAAACTTGTATATAACTCAGTGGATTACTCCTTTTATTGTCAATTGGTTTTAGGATGGAACCCCGCTGGGCGTAATATGGTATAAGAGCTATTCGCCTATTTGCTCGTATTTTAATTGTTGTTGTGTTGATCAAATTGATTAGGTTCCGGTGAGACAACAAGGAGAGTACGAGTCCCTCCACCGTAACCTAATGATTGGATTTGGAAACTGGGAATTCGATCCTACAGTTCCTACAGATCTAACGGATCCTTTCACAAATGGCGAAGGCACAGTTCACCTGTGGCACGGAGATGATGACCAGCTCGTATCTGTGGAACTTCAACGCTACATAGTTAAACAACATTCATGGATCCAATATCATGAGATACCGGGCGCTGGACATTTGTTCCCATACGCTAAAGGGATGAGTGAAGCTATCATCATGGCACAATTATCTACTAACAACTAGAGCCCTTGCATTTTTCACGATGCAATTTTATGTAATTTTGATATTCCACTTTCTTTGTTGGGTGACTTATCATCGTCTAGGTGTCTTTGATTGCCCTAAATGCTTTAATTGTGTTTTTAATAAGCCTTCCATCATGAGGTTGGTCTAGCCGTAATATGAAACTTATTAAGTGGTACGGCTAATTTTATAATATCAATATTTCCTTACATATTTAGTGGTTTTCGGCCTCTTTATGCTTTAGTCTGGCCCTGCGTTTCTTCGTTATTTCTCAAATGGGCCCAATTAATCAACACATATACTCTACCTAGACCTGTCAAATAGGTCGGACTCGGGATCGGGTCGAAACGGTATCGGGTCATCGGGTCGTTAAATTCAAGGGTTCATATGAACCTGGTTATTATGAGTTTGGTATGGATTCGGGTTGATCAAAGGGTCACGATCGCCAATTTTGTTAACGTTTATTTTTATGTTTATTAAAATAATTAATATTATATTATATTAAATATTATTTAATAATAATAAAATAATAATTTTAAACAAAATTTATAATAAAATATTTTATTTTTAATTGAAATAATATTTTATCAGGTTGGTCAGGTCAACCCAACGGGTTGGTAACCCAACCTAGCTTTTTCCAAGTCGACCGGGTTCGGGTTACTCTTAACCCATTAATTTTCGGATCGGATTTCAACCCAAAAAACTTCTGATGGATCGGATCGGTTTTTCAAATGGAGTCAAGTTTTGACAGGTCTAACTCTGCCCCCACTTTGAAATGTTGAAATTTGTTACACAAGTGATACATATACAAAATCTTAGATGTGAAAACAATAAAAAAGAAAAAACTAATCCACATGCATATTAACTCTATATTTTCCCTGAAGGATTTAGGTGCTCATATATAACTACTTTCTTCGCATTAAAGTTAGTCGAACACTTGTGTAGGATCGTAGTTAGTCAAGACAATCGGGAACTGTTCCAGTGACAGTTTCCTTACGCAGCGGAATAATGTAAAACAAACTTTAAACAGGAAATTAAAGACAGGGACACGGTTCCTTATAGAGGAACCTCTTTAGCCAACTAGCTAAAGAGTAAACCTCTACCTCCCTTGGAGGATTTTGAACACACACTATATTCTGTTGATAGATCTCAGGTTCCACAATACAAAGTCGAACTTCTCTATTGTTCTCAATCCCACTCACAAACAATACTAACGACTAAAACATAGTAGTTCCTAGATCTAAACACAACTGAATATAGATAGTGAACATTAGTCAATCCTGTGCCCTTTAGCACAGGAACCACCTTCTTCAAATTGATGAAGATCTTCACGCAGCCTTCATCATTTGATGCTTCCTTCCTTGAACTTCTGGATTGTTATCTTCATTAAATCAGCTCAGGCTCTCGATTTTTCTCTTTCCTTTTGTGGATCTGGTTTTCTTGCGTTCGAGAGCTCAGCTCGACCTAGCGGCGTCGCATTCTATTTATGGAGTCTCTATCTTTAGCTTTGACGCCTTTGCCCTTCTTGTCTTGGGGAGTACGACACTATTCAAAAAGACTAGCATACCCTTTTGCATTTCTATTCATTCGGAGCTTTGGCTTGCCGCCCAAGACAATAGTGAAAAGTCTTCACTATCCTTTCATTTACTTGCCACGTATACAAATGGCTTGACAGGGAATGCTTCCCTTGCTTTTCCTGTGAACCTGTTATCTTTCCTGATATCACTTGTACAGGGAATTAGTTCCATCTATTTGTCATTATCAAAATTTTGATTGCTCGAATGGAGAAATCATTGTTCCAGTGTTAGTTCCCTAACACTGATCCAACAATTTCCCCCTTTTTGATGATGACAAACTCTCATAAAATGCAAGTAAGAACATTCTGGGATACAGGAAAGATATGAGAGTTTCAAACACCAAAAACGCAGGCAATTCTTTGTAGATACTTAGTTCCCCCTGAAATGGACAAGCAGTTAAATTTTCAAGATTTTTAAGCTTATAGTTCCCCCTCAGCTTATGGCTAGTTAATCTGTATTCTCTTGGACACAACGCATCTCTGCATTTTTCCATTTTTCCCCCTTTTGACATCATCGAAAAGAATCAAGTATAAGCAT
The DNA here is from genome assembly GCA_964016875.1 of Fallopia convolvulus. Classification (NCBI taxonomy): domain Eukaryota; kingdom Viridiplantae; phylum Streptophyta; class Magnoliopsida; order Caryophyllales; family Polygonaceae; genus Fallopia; species Fallopia convolvulus. Next base: position 4,059,538 of record OZ024725.1, on the reverse strand, counting down.
GCAAGGAAAAGCAAGTAAAGCACAGTCATAACTAGAGAATAAAAGCAAAATGCATTTCATTGAAACAGTGTTTAAGCAAGTACAGGAACAGACATATCAAAAGCATTGAAGGAGGGTTAAGACAGCTAAAGATTGTTCTTGTAGAGGGCTTGTTCATGGATTAAAGGAGGAAGAGGAGGAAGGCAACTTCTTCTGAATATCTTGAAGAATAGCAAGGATGTGCTCGTTGGTTCCCTTTGTCTGTTGGATGTCTAGAAGAACATCGAGAATCCGCTCATTGACCCCACACAGACAATTGAGAGCTTGGAGAACTGTCTTTGAGTCTCCTTGTTCAATGAACACAGCAGAAGGATCTTCTTCATTTGGTTCCTGAGAGTGCTTCATTCTCAGAATGTTGGACATGTCCATCTCTTGTCCAAGCTCTTCTTCTTCCTGAGGATTATAGACGTCGGTCCTCTTCATTATCTCCTTCCCCACAGCAGCATAGGGAAGGGCATGAGACTCTTTGGCAACACACTTGCACATGTGCAAGATCATGATCTTGGGCAGATTGATTCTTTCCTTGCGCAGGAACAGATCCAGGAGAATGGCATCAGTGGAATTGAGCGTCGTTCGCTTCTCCTGTCTGGGAATCACTACCCGAGTGATGTACTGGTGTGCCATCTTCCCCACTTGACTCAAACTGTGAGTCAAGATCTCCTTGCCTTGGGCAGGCACATGACCTAGAAGCCTTTGTAGGATAGCTTCTCTTCCATCAGTATCTTGCCAGGGTCGTTGGGGAAGTGTGTCGAAGCCCTCTCTAGGAACTTGGAGTATTTTCTTGATCATGGCGGAGGTGAAGGTGAAGTCATCCTCTTCTGTTTTCCACCTTGTGACTAGGTCGAGCTCAGTTCCCTTTGTTAGGGTAAATTTGGAGTAAAAGAATTTGACTTGAGCTTGATCCACCTTAGCTGGTTCGGAGCAGAGCTTTTCCCATCCTTGGAACTGGATGAGTTCTTGAAGCTCGTTGAATTCGTGCTCTCGAAGAAATTCAGCAGTGACGATTAGAGGAATGACCAACTTCCTCTCTTCTTTCTTCTTCTTTTCCTTCTTTTCCTTCTTTTCCTTCTTCTCTTCCACCTTTTGTTTCTTGGAGCCTCTTGTTGAAGGTCGCCCAGATGGCGGTTCCTTGTAACCTATTTGAAGAGTTGGCTCTGTATATTCCTCTATTTCATCATCGGAGCCCTCAACAGTGACGATTTCCGTTGATGGATTACGGGCGCGTAGTTGCTCAGAGAGAAGAGGCTGTAGTTCCTCATCTATTTTCTTCTTCATCTTCTTCTTCTTCACTTAATTTCCTGAGCTTTCTCTTTCTTGATCGTTGACCAGTGGGATTTTTTGGGAGAAGCTTGAGGAGAGATTCGTTTTGAGGGTGTGGAGGAAGAAGAAGGTTGGGCAGATTTAAGAGGTGTAGTTCCTTGTGAGGTGGGGAACTCTTCTCTCTCGGATTGGGAAATGGTTTGATCGAGAGCAGAGAGATCGAGTTCCATGTGAGGCGGAACTAGGATTGAGGAAGCTTTCGGGAGAGAGGAAGATTGTGCTTGAGAACTTTGGTTTTGAAGGTTAGGGTTTTGTGAAGTTGAGGCCAAGGGATCTGGTCGTCTTTTGGGACTTAGGTTGTCATGGATTTGAGTGTGGTGTTTTGGAGAGGAATGAGAGGAGTCTTGAAGAAGCAAGGTAGGGTTTGAATCAAGGATTGTAGTTTGAACGCCCTCAATATTCATAGTAAGGGTTGAGGAACCATCCGGTCTCGTGGTGAGTACCGAAATTTCAGATCTGGGAGTGGAGGGTGGAGAGCTTTGAGGAGTGAGAGGGGTTTGACCATCCTTCTTTCGTAAGAGAGAGAAGAGACGCTCTTTTACATTGAAGATATACTCTGGTTCATGGTGGTCAAGATCTAGATTTGTGAGAAGTTTTTCTTGAAGGTAGACTGGGTCGTTGTGGAGAAGATGCTCGATGAGAGGATTTGGGTGAAGGTTGGTGTATTTGGGTTGATTTTGATTGGCCATGGTTGAAGATTAGAGTATTCGAGAGGTTTTGGACTTAGGAAGTGTAGGATTAGGATTAGCAGGAGAGAAAAAAAAAGATGAAGATGATGAGGTTGAAGGTGAATGTGGAAGACGGGTTAAGTAAGGAAAGAGAAGAATTCGAAAAGGTGAGAGAGACTTACCAGGGTTCCCTTGAATATCGCATCTAGTTACTCCAAAGGTAACTAAAGAGATTTGTTGTCTTCCATTTAGAGATTCTTTCCAAATCAACAGTCTCTACGTGGCAAAGAATGAGCCAAAGTAGCAAGATGAACGGTGCAGATGTACATTTTCCTTTTCTCAACCTGTCAATTCAAAACCCAGTTTCCAACGCCTTTTCTCTTTCCAACAATACATCTATGAGACGCTTGAGTTTCAGAAATCCTTGTGGTTCCCTAGCATTTTGAAGTAGTTCCTTTCCTTTCCAACCTCATTTGCATGAACAAGTGACGGGAGGCCATATTTGGATACATAAGGGTTTTTTGTGAAAGGATAAATAGTAGTATCCAAACAAAGTAAGGGTGAGGAAACAAGTTTTGTTTTCTCATCCAGGTAATTGAATCCCGTAGAAAGGGGGTTTATCAATTAATTGAGGCTCATAGGAAATGTTTACCTGGATGTGCTTTATGTGACAAGTCTTGTGATCAACCATCCTTTCGGCTTGTAGTGAGGGATAGATAAGATCAGGTTGATCATTTTGGGCCAAAAAGAAACTAAGTGCTTTTAAGGAATCAGTTCCCATACATAGTAATAAACATGTTTCATGCAAAGAGCAATTATTAAAATGAAAGTTGCTAAACCATGCAGTTCCCTAGCTATACTAATGCTTAACTTGTCAATCATTGAGGGAAAAGATGGACCGGGACTTGTTTAATGTAAGAGAATCATCCCTAAGAGCATTCGAAGATGCTCAAAGGGTTGTCTGTCCAAAGCTTTGGTGAAAATATCAGCAACTTGTTCATCTGTCCTGCAATGAACCATCTCAATGGAGCCTTTCTCTACGTGATCACACATGAAATGGTGCCTAACCTCTATGTGCTTTGTTCTAGAGTGATCCACTGGGTTTTTTGAGATATTTATGGAACTAGTACTATCACATTTAATGGGAACAGTTCCAAGAGACATACCGTAGTCTTGAAGTTGATACTTGAGGCATAGGACTTGGAAACAACAAGCAGCTGTGACTATATATTCAGCTTCAGCAGTAGAAAGTGTCACTAAGGACTGCTTCTTTGATCCCCAAGATACTAGACAGTCTCCTAGGAACTGTGCCATGCCAGATGTGGTTTTTCGATCAACTAGATGCCCTGCAAAATCAGCATCAGTGAAGGAAACAAGTTCAAAGGAACTGTTCCTGGGATACCATAAGCACAGATTGTCTCTCCCTTTGAGGTAGCGAAAGATCCTTTTGACTTCCTTTAAATGTGACTCCTTAGGGTTTGCTTGGAACCTTGTACAAAGACAGACAACGAACATGATATCCAGTCTACTAGAGGTGAGATAGACAAGGGAACCGATCATTCCTCGAAAGAGCTTTTGATTGACACTAGTTCCATTCTCATCTGCATCGAGGCGTGTGCTAGGTGAGATCGGAGTGTTGATGGGTTTTGCAGTGTCCATCCCATATTTGGATAGCATTTCCTTGATGTATTTTTGTTGATGAATCTTGGTTCCATCTTTTGTTTGAGAGATTTGAAGACCTAGAAAGAAATTGAGTTCCCCTACCATACTCATCTCGAACGCACTACTCATTTGTTTCTCAAATTTTTCTGTAAGAACAGGGTTAGTGGAACCAAAAACTATATCATCAACATAGACTTGCACAATTAAAATGTCACCTGTGTAATATCCGCGATATTCCAAGCTTTTATAATATAAAGTTTATTATCAATTATTTTCTCTAAATTAAAAAGGAGGATTTTAATCGAATTAATTTCTATTATTCTCTTTTGAAAGAGGTTATCAATAAAAGTGGAAATAGTTGAAAACTTAAATAAAATAACTCGAGGGGTATAGTTTAATAAAGTGAGGAATTTATTGAAAGGAACATCAACTAAAAATAATGACTTTTAGAAGTGAATTTTATTTCATAAAATAAAATACATAAGGGCCTAAAAATCAAATTACAAGCCTTGTAAAAAGAATGCAAGAGCCGGGATTTGAACCCGAGATCTCTTGCATCCTACCCTCACACGCCCCACACTCCCATCCACTAGACCAATTGCACTTTCTTACTACACCACACCATTCTAATTAACTTAAACTAAATTAATCTTCTCTTCTACAAAAAAAAATAGACATCAGACTATGTCTGATGTGAGTTACGTAGATGGGACTCTCCTCCAATGCATGCCTTCTCCACCACCATTGCCTTGCAAGACTCACCTTGATGCATCACCCACCATCATCACCAAAGAAGCACACTTTGGGCCAATGGGTGATCTCCTTCTCCTCCTCCATTGGTGCATACACCATGGCATGGATCAAAGCTTCAACAAATTTGCCTATAAATTCATCCACCTTCTCACACCTTGAAGCTCTCTTCTTCCTCCTCTAACAAGCACTCTAAAAGCATTCAAAAATCAGCCACTCTCTCTAAGTGTTCATCCATTCAAACACCATAAAAACACCACAATTTCCCTCTTTCCTTCCCCTTGGAGCCGCCGGACCACCCTCGCAGGGCCACCGCCGGACCACCGCTGAGCCACCACAGCCGACGTCGACGCCTCCTCGTGCCGCCGGAACCCCTGGCCGCGCCGCCCTACGCCGGATCCCCTCCTCTGTTCTTCCTCTCCAGTGTTCTGTAAAAACAGAATTGAAAGTATAAACCTCAATCTCATATTTTTACTTATTTACATTATGTTTATATAGTTTATTAGAGTTTTTATGATTTTTGGAAAGTAGATAAATACAATTGGAATAAAAATATTATGGGAAAATCTTGTTAGTTATAGAATAGAAACAAATTGAAGTTACCATAGTAACTTAAGCTAAAATAGAACAAATAAATAAATTGAATTAAATTATTTGTAGAATGCTCTTTCATAAAATAAATAGACCTTATAAATTAAATGGGACATAAAAGGTTGTAAATTACTATTAGCAAACTATACAAAAATATTCAACAAGGTTGCTAGTAGATAAAAGTAATTTGCATGCCAATCATATTATAAATTAGATTTTATTAAGATAAGAATAGCTTACCAAGGTTATAAAATTTTATTGTCATCTTGATCATATAAGAATTTTAGAAATTATTATGCATGCACTAAACTTTAGAACATATCATGTTCATAAAATGGATCATAATAAATAGATTAGGAAATAAATCCTTACTAAATAAAAATATGGATTTAACATACTTTTAAGTGTAAGAAATACTATAAAGTAAGGAACTCTAGAAATATGTACATCCATGATTTTAGTATAACATATAATGTTGATCTAAGTCCTAGTATAAATGAATTGATTAGTGGAGAGACCTTATAAAAATAAGTAGTAGTGTTCAAACATTTGATGACATAGACTATAGTTGACCTTGATTTTTATTGTCATGAAAATATATTATTATAAGTGGATTAGTACTGGAATAACCAATGAAAAATAATAATAACCTCTAAGTATAGAGTTTAGTCACAAGACCAAAGTTGTGAATTAAATATGTTACGTAGAATATTACAAATATTCTAAGATGTTTATAGCATAAAGTGACTTGTTTAAAAAGAAACCTTTTTATATAAGGAAGATATTAGTTTATAGATTTGGGATCAGGTACGAATTATATCTACAGTGCTTTATGCGAGCATTTTTGAGCCTTTGGATCTGTGTTTTTAATGGCCACGATTGCTCCACGCGTTTAAGTGAATTTTTAATCAAAATAAACACGGAGGGGTATTCTCGTCTTTTCGCGTTTCTGTTATTTCCTTCCTCAGGCTCGATCGAAATCTCTTCAGCCTTCGCTTTTCGATCCGTTTCGATCTTGTTTGAATCATCACTAGCTTCTGGTGTGAATCAGCCTTCGCCTTCTTATCTCTGGTTTCTCTCCGACAATGGATGTAGGTAAGTTTTGATTTGGTGTTCTAGCGAGTAATCGATGCACAATTTTTTTCCGATTTTGATGTGTTTTTCCGACAATGGATTTTTCATGATGTTTTGTATGATTGGACTTGTTTCTCTCTTCAATTTTGAAGAATGTATTGTTTTATTCTCTGTTGACTTGTATTTCTGCATCTAATTTTGTGTTGTTTGTTTGTTGTTCTAATTTGTTTGTTATTTGAGTATCATCGATCTAAAGAATCAATTGTGTTTTTTGCTTCTACTTGGATTTTTTTTATCACGTGTACTCGATGTGGCATTTCAAAGCTCATAATGTTTGGTGTTTGTCTATATTTGAATATCAATTTTATTTGTGCTCGATAAACCCTATTGTTTTCATCTTATGCACCTACATGTTTACAATTATGAACCATGAAGTCAACCGTATATGTTCATCCTATTTATGCCACCAACTTTATGAATTTGTGTTGGCAAAATTATATTTAAGACGATATGTGTCTTGCATTTTGTAGGTGGTTCGTCAAGCTTGGGTAATCCTAACGTTTCTAAGTCCGATAGTGTAGATCCTAAAATCAGTGATGGAGTTGCATTGGTTGATCCAGAAGCTAGTGATGATTATACTGTTCAGTTTTCTCAAGATTGTTCATATTATGTGCCGAGTTGCCCAGATGAGTTAAAACCAGTTGAAAGCAAGCATTTTATGACATTGGATGAAGGTATTGAATTTTATATGCAGTATGCCTCGGTGTGTGGCTTTGTTGTTCGTCTTGGTTCTTCTCGTGTTGCCACAAAAGATAATACTATACTTTACAAGCATTTGTTGTGTAACCGAGAAGGTTTTAAAGAAGGGAAAAACAATACGAGTAAACGTTTAAGAGCTTCAACTAGGGTTGGTTGCGATGCCCATATTGTTTTGAAATTTGCCGGCATGTTGGGTTATGTTGTCCAGATCTTTGTAGAGCGTCACTCACATCCTCTTGTAACTGGAAAGGACAAGCAGTTCATGAAGTCATGTAGGAAGCTTGATATTGGGCATAAGAAATTTATTTTGAGTTGTGAGAAAGCTAATATCGGGCCGATGGAGAGCCATAAGATATACAAAGAACTTGTTGGAGGATACGAAAATGTTGGCGCATCTGCTATTGATTTTAAGAACCACAAACGTGATTTGGTGGCTTACATTAATGGCTCTGATGCTCAAATGGTGATTGATAGATTTTTAAAAAAAAAGGAGTTATGTGATGCATTCTACTTTGCTTATGATGTTGACTCTTTGGACCGGTTAACAAAACTCTTTTGGGTTGATCCTATTTCACGCAAGAACTTCTCCTATTTTGGAGAAGTTGTATCTTTTGATGCGACATATAGGACCAACAGGTATCTCATTAGTTTATGAACTGTTTCTTGTAATTTGTTGAACCTATATATTAATACTCATGAACTATTCTCATATTTTTATGAACTGTTATCATGTCACAGGTATTGTATGGTATTTGCTCCCTTTACTGGCCTTGATCATCATAAAAAATGTGTTACATTTGGTGCTGGACTTTTGCTCAAGGAAGATATAGAATCTTTTGTTTGGTTGTTTGAACATTTTAAGAAAGTAATGGGGCACGATCCAAGAATTCTTGTGACTGATCAGGATGCCGCTATGAAAGTTGCTATTGAGAGAGTGTTTCCTCGTACCCGCCACCGGCTTTGCATGTGGCACATTATGACAAAAGTGTCTGGGAAGATAAAGACTGAATCTGGTGATGTGGATGAATTTAGGCAGCAGCTCAACATTATAGTGTGGAGTCATAAGATTGTACCAGCTGAGTTTGAGCCTAGGTGGTTGGAGTTGGTTAGTCGTATCTCCTCGAAGAATAGACGATGGTTTGATGACATGTTTGCCATTCGTCATTTCTGGATTCCAGCTTATTTCAGAGACGAAATGTTTGGTGGATTAGTTAGGACTACTTCCATTTCAGAGGTTCAGAATAGCTTTTTCGGCCATTTTACCGACCGATATTTTAGGCTTTGTGAGTTGGTGATGCACTTTGAGACTGCCATGGAATCCCAAAGACACACTCAGGCCAAGTTAAACCATGATTCTACTCATATGGTTCCAGATCTAATGACACCTCTACAGTTAGAGTGTCATGCAGCTGATGTTTACACAATTTCTGTTTTTTAGAGGTCCAGAAGGAGATCTTTTCTGCATGCTTCTCATGTAGCATTGACACAATAGTTCTAGAAAATGGAAGTAAATTTTTTGGTATAAAGGAGGATGGCCAGAGTGTAGTTCAAGTTGTTTATGATTTGCTGAACGATGACGTTATTTGTGGGTGCCGAATGTTTCAGAGGATCGGTTTACCTTGCCGTCATATGTTCGTTGTTTTCAAGAACCTTGGTATGGAATCGATTCCGACAAAATTCGTCCTTTCACGTTGGACAAAAGCTGCAACTATTAGCCCGATTTTTACAATTGATGGCGCTATTGTAGAACAATGTGCTGCCATTGAGGAAACACAAGCCTTAACGAGTTCAGTGATATCAGACTTTTATAGTTGCTTAGGCATATTAGAAGATCATCCTCAACTAATGCAGGCGTTTTCTTCTGTTATCAAGGAGCAAAAAGAGAAACTCGTGGCTGGTAGTAGTTCTTCATATAGTGACAAATCAGTTAATGCTAGGAGTGTGGAGTCATTAGCTGGTATTAGTATACCCAGTGAGATTCATGTACACCAACCTGAACAAGCTAAGAACAAGGGTTCTGGCAAGCGCATATTGGGTGTTAGGGAGAGTGCAATGTCTTCAAGTAAAGCTGGGAAAAGGCGTTGTGGAAAATGCGGGAAAACGGATGGTCATAATATTCGTACTTGTGTTGGGAAGTGATTTGCTTTATGTGGTCCAAGATTAAACATTTGAAGTTAAAGTTCTCTATTTGTCCTTTTTTAGTTTTTTCTTATGTGGTTTTTGTAGTATTTTCTTATAAAATACGATGAACCTTCCTGTTAAACACACTGAACCTTCGCGTTGCACACAATGAACCTTCCTGTTAATGAACAAAAATGCTCAACCTGCCTTGGTTATTTGTCTTTTTGTAGTGCTTCTGGTTTTGTGTGTTCCAAGTAAATTGCTTCTTTGTTTGTTTTGGAAAAGCACCGATTGTTTTCATACATTTTTAGTGTCCCATGAACCGGTTGTTTAATATGCATGAACCTCAACGTTTACCATAATGAACCTGTAAAATACCTGAATGCACTCAAACGTTTTTACCATAATGAACTTGTTTGTTTAATATGCATGAACCTACACGTTTAACACAATGAACCTTCAGAAACCTGAATTCAAAAGAGATTTCAAATTTTTTAATATGCATGAACCGTTTGTTTAATATGCATGAACCTGTGAAATACCTGAATGCAAAACATAACTCAAATTGAACCTACACGTTGAACACAGTGAACTATATGGTTAATATTCATGAACCCATACATTCAAACTGAACCATAGTCATCAAACATTCTAATACTCAAAAACAAATCTTAGAACCCTCAAAAATCGAAATCAAACCCTAGAAAATTTATTTATACATACCTTTTTTGTGGTGGTTTCTCCATGGATTCTATGAACTGAAATCCAATTTATGAAGCAAAATTGATGACTTTATCTAAGCTAGAAGATGAAATTTCGAATTAATGGTGTCGTTTTGGTGTTGGATCTAATGCACTTTCTCCTCTAAAGAGGTTTTGGTATGGAGAAAATCAAATATGAGTAAAGCGAGCGAGCGAGAGAGGCGTTTAGGTTAGATTTTTAGGTTGAGGGTATTTTTGTCCCACGCGTGAAATTACACTATAATTACCCTCCGTGCCGTCGAAACAAATCAGCCCCATTTTTTCTTTTTTTTTGTTGAATAATTATGTTTTAATCTGAGCCGTTCGTGGTATTAATCGGACGCCCCACAATTGCTCGCATTTTTTACTATAGCAACAAATTGCACCCGAGCGTGACTCATAATCTATGATCATGAGGTGGGATATCATTAAGTGAAGAATATATCTTTTATAAGACTTGAGTATAGTAAAGTATTTGAGCAAAGATAAATTTTTATAAACTTTATAGTATAAAAAGATTCTAGGAATAAGGTAAATAAAGATAGTATAACATATAGTAATATTAGTAAGTTGCCTTATAAAGCAAATAGAAATTTCTATTTTTGGAAACTTCCAAGTAGAGGAACTATGAGTATGATAACTTTAGTTAATAAGAATTATGAAAGTAAATACAATTCTTTTAAAAGGATTATTTTAATAATTATTTTAATAAAGATTTTTCGGAATAATAAGGATATTACCAAAACTAAAATAATAATAAAGGAATATTATTATTTTAGGAAAATGACTTTCTAAATTATTATTATAATAATTTAGAAACTTAAACCCTCTTATAAATAGTATAAGAGGTAATTCGAACTCTAGAAAGAAAATCGTGTTTTGAGCTTTTTCGTAAATTCCATATCATTACGTCGGAATCCTCGCTCGTAGTAGGAACTCGCCTAATTTTCGTCAAAGCTCGTTGCTAAACTCGCTACGCTAAGGCAAGTGGAATTTCCCCTTGTGCCCTTTTATATCCGTCTATATACTATTTCTCGATGTTGGGAACGACTTGTATGCCTAAATAAAAGTGAACCTAGGAAATATCGATTGCTAGAAATAACGACTATTGTTAGCATAGATTGCTTTATATATTCCTTGTTAGGATTATTTATGCTAGTGTGGTTATTATCTTGATTGTTACGATCTCACTTCGAGATCAACGTCGAACTAGTGAGGGGCGTGGGATAGCCAACGCCTCTACATAACCCCACTAAGTCATAAGTGCCTACGCGTTTGAAGTACGACTTTCGGGATCATGATCCCATCCGCTCCGATTGCAAGGAGGGATGAGCGCACTCTAGCTAAGTGCCGGGAAACGGAGTTTTCCCTCGGGTGGCTCGGATTATCCGTGTCCCACCACATTCTCTTTTAAATTATAAATGAAATCGAATGTCTTTTGTCACTAAATAAGATAAGTGCTAAGGCACAATTAAGATACCAAAACCGGACCGGTCTCAAATGATTGATCCGGCCCTCGGTCCGCTTGGGCGCGAGTGGTGTTTGACTTGTTTGAATAAATGAATGTTCCCAACATATTTCTAAGTCTAAAGAAGACTACAATCTAGTAGTACTTCTCTTGCTCATCAAGCTATTCCTTTTGGATATGCTATCGCTATCTTTCGTATCTTAGCTCCACATAATCAAGCCCATCGTAAACACAACCCTTTTTCCTCTCTTTTCACCGATAGGTTGAAATTACCAAATTACCCTCAGGAAGTTCTATTCCCGCTTGCTTAGTCTCCTAGACTAATTCTTCTTTCCGCATGTTTGCCTGGCATTCTATCGCCCCTCGCGAATTATGTCAGATTCAGGAAACCATAGCAAGGCGAAGTGAAGGGAAGTGAAGGAAGTCAAGATCGCTCAAGATGTACTTTTATTTCCATTTTGGTTTTAATATTACTTTATCTCCGAGACATGATGGATTTGGTATTTGCTTTCAAGTAATCTTAAAGTTAAAGACAATGTAAGATATTTTGTAATGAACTAAGTCTCCTTCGGGAGCATGTTTTCCTATTTATGTATTTCGTTTTTATTCCGCATTTTAATTGTTCTATATCATTCTAAAAGCCTTGGGTGACTTTGGACGGTAAAGTCTAAGGTCACTGGCGGTAATACCCAATGTTGTAAAATAGGGGTGTTACAACCTGATTCTTTCTTCAGGAAGAGTGTCTTGTCAATAAATCCCCTTTGATAGCCTTTGGATAGTAGAAATGAAGCAAATCTATCATACCAGGCTCAAGGTGCTTGTTTGAGGCCATAGAGAGCTCTTTCAAGAAAGTAGACATGATCAGGCTTGTTGTCATCTTCAAATCCAGGTTGTTGCTTCACATAAACTTCTTCTTGTAAATAGCCATTGAGAAAGGCTGTCTTCACATCCATTTGGAACAGTTTGAATCCTTTGTATGTTGCAAAGGCAATGAGTAACCGTATTGCTTCAATTCTGGCAACTGGTGCAAACGTTTCCTCATAGTCGATTCCCTCCTCTTGATTGTAGCCTTGAGCCACAAGTCGAGCCTTATTTCGGGAAACGTTTCCTGACTCATCAAGTTTGTTGCGAAAGACCCATCTAGTTCCAATGACATTTTTGTCTGGTGGCCTTGGAACTAGCTTCCACACTTGGTGCCTTTCAAACTGATGGAGCTCATCTTGCATGGCTTGAATCCAATCAGGATCTTTGAGAGCTTCCTGTATGCTTTTGGGTTCAACAAGAGAAACGAAGGCATTAAATGCACAAAAGTTATGGAGAGAGGAACGAGTTTGTACTCCATGTTCCAGAGGTGTGAGGATGTTTTCAAGAGGATGATCTTTTCTCTGATGATAGTTCCTTGGTTGAAGTTGATTTGTTCCTGGAAGTTCCTCTTGAGCACTGGAACTAGCTTCAGGTAGAGTTTGTGGAATCTCAGTAGTAGGATTGTTCCCAGAAGTTGATGCTTCAATTGTTTCTGGTCGAATGTCCTCTTCTTTAGGAAAGTTGGTTGAAGGATCATCAAATTGCTCCGTGGCATCATTTTCTTCATGATCATCTTCAAAGGTTGATTCCTGTGGTTGAGAACCACTCCCATTGATGTACTCAGAGTCATCTCTTCGAGGGTTAAGATCATCATCCTCTTCTATTGGTTCCCTTATTGGTTCCCATGGTACAGTAAAAGGTTTCACAGCTGTCTTTGAAAGTGGGTCTTTGGAGGAGGATCCATGATGGATGGGATCTTCATCAAAGATGACATGGATACTTTCTTCAAACTTTTTGGTTCGTTTGTTGTAGACTCGGTATGCTTTGCTGTGAAGAGAGTAGCCGGTGAAGATTCCTTCATCACTTCTTGGATCGAATTTTCCAAGAGCATCCTTCCCATTGTTATGGATATAGCACCTACAACCAAATACTCTGAGATGGGAAATGTTTGGCTTTCGGCCTTTGATTAGTTCATAGGAGGTTTTAAGTAACAAAGGTCGAATCATAGCCTTGTTAAGGATATAGACTGAGGTTGAAATGGCTTCTGCCCAGAAGTTCGATGGAACTCCACTTTCTAACATCATGGCTCGAGCCATATTCTCCAAGGTGCGGTTCTTCCTTTCGACTACTCCATTTTGTTGTGGAGTTCTTGGTGCGGAGAAGTTGTGAGAGACTCCATTTTCATTGCAAAATTGAGAAAGGCCGAATTGTCAAACTCTGTTCCATGATCTGAGCGTATTGACTGCAGCTTGGTTCCTAGACTGACTTCTGTCTTCTTTATAAACACTTCAAACTCCTTGAATACTGTTCCTTTGGAAGACAAGAAAATAACCCAAGTGAAACGTGAATAATCATCTATTATAACAAACATGTACTTGCTTCCTCCATAGCTACATGTGTCCATTGGACCACATAGATCCATGTGTAGCATTTCCAAAGGTTTGGAGGTGCTGACATTCTTCTTTGGTTCAAAGGACCTACGAGTTTGTTTCCCCCTGCATGACCAAGACGTCTATGCCAGAGATCTTTATCATTTGTGGAGACTGTGAGACATAGCTTTCTTGGAGGTTGAAAATCTTGATCAACAATGTAAACATTGTTAGATCGTTTCCCTCTAAGAATGACTTTGTTAGTCTCTTTGTTCACAACAAGACATTCATTCGAATCAAAGGTAAATATGTTGTTTCCTTGATCACAGAGTTGTGCCACACACAGTAGGTTGTACCCAAGATCTACCACAAGATTTACATTGTTGACTTTGATTGATTTGTTGAGCTTTACTTCCCCTGAGCCTTGAATTGCCCCTTTGTTTTTGTTGCCGAAGGAAACATTTCCTCCTTCAACTTAGGTGTTAAGCGAGGTTAGATTGTTCATGTTTCCTGTCATGTGGTTGGAGCAAGCACTGTCTATGAACCACATACAGTTCCCCCTCGCTTTCACCTGCAAAAGAGTCAGTGTTTGGTTACCCAGGCAAGGTGTTCCTTGCCTGGTTCCTTACAGGGATAGTAATCAACATAATCTGCAATGTTAACGTCAACAGAGAGATAGTTCCTGTAGGATTTCAAACGTGAAGTTCTGTTGTTGTTTCTGTTTGTGTGATTTCCAGAGACACTAACTTTAGGACATTGTTCCTTGTAATGACCATGACTTCCACATGTCCAGCAAGTTTTGTAATATTCACCTAGATAATACTTAGGATGAGGTCTCTGAATTCTATTTTTCTCAACAGTTTCCTTGTTCGGTTCTCTTGAACCATTTCCCTTAGCTATCTTGACATATATCTTATGTGAGTTGTTCCCAGTGTAGTAATCCTTTTTTCCTTTAGTTCCACTCTCTAGAACTCTAATCTTCTCTTCTAGATGAGAATTTTTAATTTTTTCAGTTTGTAATTCTAGGGCTCTACTTTCACTTAGTTCCCTTAGAGCGAGAGTTTTTTTATCATTTCCAGAGTCTATTTCAGAATATCCTATACCATGTCTAGAGGGGACAAACGTGACCTTAGGAATCTCTACTACTTTCTTTCCCTCAGATATCTCTAATTTCTTACTAAGAGTCTCCTTCTCTGAAGTGACAATGGCAAGAGTAGAAATAAGCTCATTTTAAGCAGTCACAGTAGAGTCAAGTTCCTTTTTCAGTCTATCACATTCAGAACATTCAACAGATTCAGTGTTTTTTAATTCAAGTTCCCTTTCAACAACATCATTTTCAAGTTTAAGACAATGTTCTTTAATTCCACTCATTTCCTTTTGTAGCTTCATATTGTCTTTAACAAGTTTAGAGAGTATACGAATAAGATCAGATTTAGAGTATTTATCAAAGCAACTAGTTAGAGACAAAATACTCACATCCTCTTGAGGTTCCTTTGGATCTCCCTTGATTGCCATAGCACACATGTTTGGTGTAGCCCAAGCCTCATGATCTTCATCATCAGAATCATCCCATGTTGCTATGTAGGCTTTGTTCCCAGACTTATTCTCGTCATTTCCCAGAGGACAAGCCTTAGCATAGTGACCCTTCTTGAAGCACTTGAAACACGTGATGTCCTTTGCATCCTTTTCTCCAGACTTGTTGTAATCTCTTGAGTGACTGTTCCCTCCATAATTCTTCTGGAACTTTCCTTTCTTATAGAGATTGCGTAGTGCCTTTGTGATGAGCACTATGTCATCCTCTTCCTCATCTTCAGATTCTTCACACTGTTCCTGAACCGACTTAAGCACCTTCTCAAGCTTAAGCGCAATTCCTTTTTCAGGTTTGTCTTGGGCTTTGTCGGAGTTCCTTCTTCTCTCATAGGTCTTCAGTTTTCCAAAGATCTCGTGAAGCATGAGGTTCCTGTTGGATGGATTTTTTCTGAATGTTGTTCGATCATGAGTCCATTCACCAAAGAGACCATCTATCACCTTCTTGACTTTGATTCGTTCAGTGACTTCACTTTCTGAGATTCCCAAGTCTCAAGCTTAGTTAGTAGTCCCTCGAAGCGGAACTGCTATAATGATACCGTCTCTCCAAGTTCCATCCTGAAGTTGTAGAACTCCTGACGAACATCCATTTGATGATCTTCCATTAGATCTGAGCTTCCCATGTGTCCATGTGCATGTGTTCGATTGCAGCCCACATCTCTTTAGCGGTTTTTAGATTTCCAACCTTGGCTGAATCGATCTCACTCATGGAATAGTTGAGATACATCTTTGCCTTGTAGTTGGCTTCCATGCACTTCCACTCATTCGGCCCCCATTTTGTGAGATCATTCTCGATTTCTGGAATGATGGTGAAGTTCCCTCTCTCGATTACAGCCCATGCCTGATAATCGTGGCTTCGTATCCAATCCTTCATCAACCCTTGCCATCGCTCAAAGCGTCCTTCGATCAGCCTAGGTGGTTTGTTGCTTCCATGTCCAACAACACTGAGATTTGAAGACATTCTTGTAGACATCCTGCGAGTTTTCACAGAAAATCTAGAGCCAAGATCTAATACCAATTGTAGGATCGTAGTTAGTCAAGACAATCGGGAACTGTTCCAGTGACAGTTCCCTTACGCAGCGGAATAATCTAAAACAAACTTTAAACAGGAAATCAAAGACAGGGACACGGTTCCTTATAGAGGAACCTCTTTAGCCAACTAGCTAAAGAGTAAACTTCTACCTCCCTTGGAGGATTTTGAACACACACTATATTCTATTGATAGATCTCAGGTTCCACAATACAAAGTCGAACTTCTCTATTGTTCGCAATCCCACTCACAAACAATACTAACGACTAAGACATAGTAGTTCCTAGATCTAAACACAACTGAATATAGATAGTGAACCTTACTCGTTCTCGTGCAGTTCCCTTTAGCACAGGAACCACCTTCTTCAAGTTGATGAAGATCTTCACGCAACCTTCATCACTTGATGCTTCCTTCCTTGAACTTCTGGATTGTTATCTTCACTGAATCAGCTCAGGCTCTCGATTTTACTCTTTCCTTTTGTGGATCTGGTTTTCTTTCGTTCGAGAGCTCAGCTCGACCTAGCGGCGTCGCATTCTATTTATGGAGTCTCTATCTTTAGCTTTGACGTCTTTTCCCTTCTTGTCTTGGGGAGTACGACACTATTCAAAAAGACTAGCGTACCCTTTTGCATTTCTATTCATTCGGAGCTTTGGCTTGCCGCCCAAGACAATAGTGAAAAGTCTTCACTATCCTTTCATTTACTTGCCACGTATACAGATGGCTTGACAGGGAACGTTTCCCTTGCTTTTCTTGTGAACCTGTTATCTTTCCTGATATCACTTGTACATGGAATTAGTTCCATCTGTTTGTCATTATCAAAATTTCGATTGCTCGAATGGAGAAACCATTGTTCCAGTGTTAGTTCCCTAACACTGATCCAACAACTTGCTCGACTCTTTATATCACAATTCACAACGCAAGTACATTATTGACTTGTTGGCCCGGAGCAAAATGCTTGGTGAAACACCAAATCATCACCGGCCGAACCCAGATCCTGCTTATGCCAAGAGGGAGATTTGACATCGGTTCCACATTTATATATACCGCAATATTGTTGGAGAATTGCAATATGTGACTTATCCCCGAAATCTCTTATTTTCGTCAATAGAGTTTGTCGATTCATGCACAATCCTATTGAGATTCATTAGTTTGTAGTTAAATGGATTCTATGGTATTTCAAAGGCAATTATCTCACAAACGACCTCTTTTTTGCTCTAGTCCGAGATTCTCGTCTTGTATGCTTCACTCACACAGGTTGTGCATTTGATCCGAATGATTGTTAATTGTTCTCAACACAAGTTTAATTTTCCATTTTTTAAATTAAGGTATCTTTTTAGTAGATCATCCCATAAGCAAAAGGTTGTTGCTCGATCTAGTACTAAAGCAGAATATTGAGCTATCCCCTTTGCTATTGCAAAGATTCGGTAGTTGTTATAAGAAATGTCGGCTCCTATGGTCCATCCGCCCATCATCTTATGTGACAACTTAAGTGCCACTTTTCTTACTGCTAATCCAGTTTTCCATCAATGCTCCAAATAAATCAAAATTGATTATCATTTTGTTCTTGAGCAAGTTCAGGCTAGTGACCTTATTGTTTGGCATCTTCGGTCACTTGATCAGGTTGTTGACATCTTCATTAAAGCAGTGGGATCGATTAGTTTTCAGAATCTCAAACACAAGCTTCTTGTTAGTTTATACTCTGCCATAAGCTTGCAGGAATGCAGATGGCTTTAGATAAGATTCTGGAAATTGTTCATAAAATATTATATAAGCTATATTATTATTTTGTTAATAGAAAATTGTATTTACTTTTAGTATAGATCTCAACCGATGATATTTGTTTATGTACATAAACCCTACGTGATATTTGTTCACAGAAATATAAGCTCCATCCTTTACTTTGACCTTACGATATTTTCCAAATTAACTTTCCTTTTCTTGACCAATTAATATGTAAATTGTGAAATGAAAACATGTAAATATCTCACGTGCCCATGTTTGTGTACGTTACAAATCAAGCCTAACATGATAATATATCAATACCAATCAACAATTACAATGGATTTTGATCAAACCGATCCGCTTTTTCGTACAAACACGCAAAGATGTATAATTGGTTTCAGCCACAACAAGATTGACAAACCTATATATAATCTCTCATTTATCATGAACAAGGTAATTAATCATACATACATTGATACATAGAATAATCATAAAATATGTGATTAGAGCTTAAGCGAAACAAAACAAAACAAAAACGACTCTCGGTCTCATACGATAAACGACTCTTGATATCACTTGGCGAAATCGAGGACAGAAGGGATGCGTTGCAGTTTATCCATGGAAGGCAACGAAACAAGGCGCGATCCACTGCATTGCTGGCAATTCCTAGAAGAGTAGGATTGTTGTTGCATCTCTTGTTGTTGGATGTTGCATCCGACGAGAGAGCATGATCGAACGATTGATGTCGATCCTGCTCCGATGGGGATGATTGGGAGGATGTCACAATTGCACACCTCAATCATCATCCCATCGGGGTCGTGGAAGAAGATCTGGTCAACTCCAACGCCGCCTTCCTCCACTCTACTCTTGACGTACTCTATCTTCATCTCGCCCAGCATTTTCTCCACCTTTCCCATGCTCTCACACTGGAAATAAAATGATGCAAATTTGTTAGATTTCGGGACCGAAATAAACGAATGATGTGTTTTGAGTTATTCACATGTAATGTCTGGATCCACCTTCTAATCCAAAAAAAAAGCTTAAGCCAATGGACAGGGCTTCACTCCGTTATATGTTAGTGGTATTTTTCTAGGAGAAGTTTACTAAAGGAGATTGAGCTTACTTGGAAAGAAATGTGGTTGTCTTTGAGGTTGATTTTGTTGATTGGAGGCATGTTTTCTGGGTCTTCAGATTGCAGAAGATGTATCCCGAAACCGAAATTGAATAGCCTGAGAAACAATATAAATTAGCTAGGCACATTACGTTTCACAATGTAAGTTTGAATGTAACATATATAAGATTTTGCAAACATGTAAGTTTGAATGGAGTGAATTAATTACCAAGCACCGTCGAAATCGAAGGAACCGGGTCTTCTAATGGGGACGAACCCAAGTACATTTTGGTAGAAATCGATGGACTTCTCGAGTGAATGACACACCACCGAGATGTGGTTGAGGGATGTAAGACGCAGAGGATTCGCCATTGATTAAATTTCACTTTCCTTTGCTAAACTAACTCTCTTGAACAAGTTGTGTTTACTAGCTTTAGCTTGCAAAACAGAATGGAATAATGAGTATGTGTGAGATGGAATGGAATCCCTTTGAAGGCTTAAATAGGCGGAAAAAAATAGAGGACGGCGTCGTTTTCGCTCACCTAATTCATATGTTGAAAATAATTGATAAGACGGACAAGCTATCGTTTTTATTCATTTGTTGTTTTCCTATACGTATATATGAATCTTATTCAATGTACTTTTACACGTAGGCACCACGTTTTATTTGATAACTATTGATCCAAAAATATCATGTTGATGTGTATGTACGTAGTCTGGCCCCGTGTTTCTTCGTTGTTATTTCGGGATCAAATGGGTAGCTGGTAACCATGTGAATTGAAAGTGGACTCAATCAATACTCATACTCTACCAACCCCGGCAACTTGAAAATGTTGAATTTTGTTAAAAAACAAAGTTTGAATTAGAAATCTAAGCACCCAGCTCAATTGAATTTAATACACATATACAAAATCTTAATAAAAGTGTGAATAATTCAAGCGTTATACGATAGAATGACCTTAGCAAGAGAGGAAATCAAGAAAGTATGGCGTGTGCAAACTCAAAACTCGTACCACGACATAGTGACCATAAAATCATATAAGCGATGAGCTACAAGATAGGATAACTCTCGCCAGTATATGAACACTGCACAGAATCAATTAAGAATATAAAGCTCCAAGAGCGACTCCCACGACACTCAAGCGTAAACAACGTGCATAACCAACATGGCAACTGACAATTTAATCTAATCAACACGTTGGATGAACGCCAGGTGATCGAAGCCAAAACCTACGAAGACCAGCTGAGCAAGTGATGACGCTCAATTATGTCACATACTCAACTCACCGACCTATGGCACAAGTCACATCAACCTCAAACTCCACCAATCAATGGCCGACACCTCGAAGATCAATAAGGCTCTCCCACATCGGAAGATCTTCTCCAATTGAAATCGCATCTTCAACCAATGGCAATGCAACACGTCGTACACCTCACCTTTCACCAATCAAACAATCGACACCTCGAAGATATATCAATAAGGTTCTCCCACATCAAGAAACTCCAACTTCCGACCTCTCTCGGCGTCTATAAATAGAAGAAGAAGGCGAATGTTGCAAGGGCCATCTCTAACTTAATAAGGACTTTTCTTATTAACGGGGATTCGGCATGTTGAAATTTTTTGGAGAACTTTGTTATTTACGAGAGAGATCAATTATAAAAGGTTCTAAAGTCATTATTTGTAAGAGATAAAACACCACAACTTGTAAGAGAACACATACTTTGAACACGGATAGTCCAGAATTGTAAATTCTCTTTTAAAACACGCATGGGTCATTCTCACATGCAAAATAAAGAGTAAAGTTTTTGTATGCCTGTGTTCTATTATCTTAAGTCCTTGAACTTAATAATCATTTATTTTGGACCGGGTTTCAATAATAATTAATCCACAATTGTGTGGGCATTAGTATATAAAATTTTCTAATATAAGCCCTTAAGAACTATGATGGAAAAAAAACATAATTATATATTCGCTTTTGGGTAATTTTGAGTTCGAATGGTGGTAGCTGTAAAGTTATTAAGAAAATAAGGCATAATTATACCAAGTAATAATTATGTTGGAACAATTTATATATGTTTAGCCCTTAGCTTGTATCCCTAATTCCATGATCATGATGAAGATAGGTGGCGTCCTCATCTGCTCCTACCTGGCAGCCAGCTGGCACGACTTCGACATTTCGCTTTGATTTTAGTGAATTAAATTTTTGAAAATAAGATTTTGAGGATATATAGAAAGACAAGTAGAATTTAACACAGTTAGAGTATAAATTATCGCTGCTTAGAGATGCCCTAGTTTACGCTAAAAATATCCTTGCTATATTCTTTAATTTCACATCTTGCTGGTCGGTTCGGAGTTATTGGTGCATGTTTGGATGCGTATGCCACGTATTCATGGTTTTAATTGATCGTTGAAGTCAACTAAGGAAAACACAGCGTACGCGGCTGACTGACACATAACACATTTGGAGCCTAGGCTAATTTGTAATTAAGAAAAATGTAGATCGATCAATACTTTAAAACTCGATATAAACTACATCGGTCAAATGTCGCGGTATTGTTTGGTGCATGATTTTTTTGTAAGGAAAGCATGTTTGAAAAATCGATAGGTTGAAATAAATTAGTAAGAGAACACAAATACAAAATCTCCAAATAAATTCAAAAAAATTAAAGTTAACCGAATTTTTTTTTTTTAAAAAAAAAGCTAACATGGTATGGGAGTGTTGAGCCAAATACTATTGAAAGTAGACATGGACCTGGTTTTGGAACTGTCGGTTCTGGTTCCGAGCCTGACTGGTTCCACGGTCCCTGCCGGTTATGAAGTCGGCTCCGAAACCGGCCATAATAATTGAAAAATTGTCCAGTCACGACCGCGGTTTCTCATATCTACTGGAAAGAGACATAATACAAAACCGCAAACGTGAGCCAAAGTGTCGCGATCACGGGTTCCATTCAATTCAGCACGGGCAAAAATCGCCGGTTCAATGGTTCTCAAGGTTGTATAACCAGCCCTCGGAGCCGTTCCAGAGAACCTTTTCGTTTTGCATAGTCCCGATTCCGATCGGTTTCGAACCGACCCAAATCTAACTGAAAATAGTATCATCGATATGTAGAGAAAACGTGCGCCATGCTCCCTTTAAAAAATGGACCATTATATTTGCCCACCTAGACAATGACTTGTTATGGTTGTTGGGTGAAAAATCAGTGAATTATAATTTATGGATCAAGCATCATGCACGTGGAAAATTGGAAATGATGTGGTCCTTCAATGCGACATAGTCACATAGTCAATACTACCGAGTATGAATTGAATTTTGTTATATGGTTATTTAGTTTTGAATTGACTTTTCATTAAGCTAGTGTGACGACTAGAATGTGCAATTATCACATTTTATATATTTTCCTCCTCATATCACTCTATATTAATTTATCTGTATTTTATTATTATTATTATTAATAATTAAGGACGTGGAAGCTACCCGTAATTATATAATGATCGCGGTCCAACTTATTGTCAATTTCAACAAATAGTTATTTTGTTTACAAGATCAAAGTCAATATTAACCATATCATATATATACTTAAGGTTAAGGCAAAAGTTTAAGCTAATTTTCTTATATGCATGCATGTGACTTTTAATATAAGTTCATCTTCTAACATTAAATTTTAATTAAGCTACGTAGGACGATGATTTTTGGTATCACTCAACGGATGTGTGACGAACTTCAACAATAGCACGTGGTAGTGCACTAGTGTGGAGACAATAAATGCGTACACATTATAATGTTTTGTGTACGCACAAAAACGTGTTACATGGTAGGTGAAAATGATAAAGACTTTCAAATTTAGGTTGGAGCAAAGTTACAAAGGATGTGTTTTTGGTAGAAAACAAACAAATTAACATGAATAATATGCACTCATCACTTATTGCTTTTTCACTCGTATAAAGTAAGAGGTGTTTAATTAATTTTGATTGGTATAAATTATGAATTGTAACCGAATTATTAATAGCGGTTATTCGTAGTTCCATTAACCAATTTTCAGTTCCCGATTAACCAATAATCACATATATAATTTTACCTTAATTAAAATGAAAAATTTTGAATAAAAAAGGTGATCAAACTTTATTTTTATTTTAAAATTTGTACTTGTAACATATTTTTTTGGTGGTTGTAAATACTGAGAATATGAGTGTAAAATCAAACACAAAAATTATTTTTTTATTAAATTTATTAAGTGAATCTCATATCAATGACAAGTGTTTTAACCGACTTAACACATTGATGTCGGTTTTAATGGCAGTTGATTAACCGACTTAAGACACGGAAGTGTGTTAAATTTTAACAATTCTAAGATGATTCACATGTTCGTGAATCTTCTTTGCTGCCCATTAAGAAAGATCTTCGTTGGCAGGCTCCATTTGCCAACTTCTTCTATTAGCCCACCATTATAAATTTGGATAATGAGATTGGGCTATGTTATCACGGGCCTTTTTACTATTTTATGCAGCAATTCTAGCTCACTTCCTAAACAGGGTGCACTAATTTAACTGTGGATTTGTACGTTGTAATATACTAGGGAAGGACCGCGCGCGGGAATGTTTTGTTTTTAGTCTAAACGGTATAGGTGCACCATACACATGCTAACCCTATCAAAATAATGTAGAAACCCAAAATAGGCTGTCTGGTGTGGTTTTGACAATAAAACAACAGTAGCATACATAATCCTTGCCAATGTTTCATCTTGAAGGCACCTTTAAACTTCCTACAAGCTAGAAGAGCACCCACCTTGCAAATTGCCACATTACACAAAACATGTTGTGGTATATATAAGATACAGAAAAAAAAAATGGTCATCCATTAAAAGAACCAAATGTTGTTGTTGTTATAGGAAACAAATGGTTCATGTATTAAAAAAACCAAATGTTCAGTGCATTAATGAATTTTGAATGCTCACAGGAAAATCTAGGAAAATGGCATATGAAATTGAAAACCATCTTTCACTGTAAAATAGTAAAGCAATACAGGCTTACAGCAACCTCCAATTGCATAGCAAATAAGCAATGGAATCAATTACATTAGAGGAAAATAATCCCCACAAAAGGAGGGACTATGGAGTGATTGACTATAAAGATAAATATCCTACAACCACACAAAATAAAATGATAGGAAGATTTAAAGAATAAGCCAACAAATTTTACAAATACATACGAAAACAATATCATGACAATAAAAGGGGTATTTGTAGTGCTACTGGTACAATTTCTAAAATCTCGTAATAGAATACTTGCTATTGAGCATTAATAATCTAAAAGAACTTCAAAAATGTCCAAACTTTCATGCAGAAACTAAAACCACTGAATGATAACTCTGCCTATATACATGACCCAAGTTCCACCAATGGAAGGAAAATTTGAGTTCTGCACACGGCACACCCTCTTTCTTATATAGGGGAATTTCATCAAATTTTACATTCAATAATGGAGTACAATAATTGATGCACTATCAGCTTACATTAACTGAATTTATACTTTGTTCATTGTGCACATGCGTAGCTAAGATAGCTAGCTAGCTATCACACTTTTGGTTCATTGAATCAAATGTATTCATGGACGAACTTAACTAAACTTATAAAACAGAGTAGATAGTGATGAAGAAAAACAAACAGTGGCCCTGAATTTGTTAAGGAAAATCATCGGAATTGAAGATTTCACACAAAGGCCTAAAGCACGAAGTGTATATATATAAGAACCCCTAATTAAAGCATATAACCAATAGCAAATTGAAAACCTAGATAGGCCTCAAACCCTTTTAAGCTTAAGAATCAATTCAAATGTTGCAGGTCTATCTCTTACACACCTTCAAAGAAGCAATAAATTTCACAAACCATCTACATGGCGGTGTCTGAAAGTTGAAAATGGAACTAAAATAGGATGACAATACAAACGAGGAATTGAAAACCACTTCCGAAGAAAAATCCAATTGAATGTCGTAACCAAAGCTGAATTCCAGATGAAGAGCCACACTTTGAGGAGAGAGAAGTCGGAAATTATATCAACAAACACAGGCACAAGCGAAATGGAGGATTTAAGGCCGGAACCCTAAACGGCCTGATTTAGGCGGGAGGTGGTGCGGGCGGTGCGATTGACCGGCGGTGATTTGTTGCGGTCGCCGGTCGGAAGAGATGAGAAGAAAGGTGAGCATGGAAACAGGAGAGGGACAAGGTAAAGAACTAGGCAAATCAGAGAGGGTAAAGGGAAAATTAAGTAAATAAGGAAAAAGATAAAAGATGAATTTTGGGCTCGAAATTATAAGTTTTTACTATTCATAAGAGTTTTTCCCTTCTTTATTTGTTTTTTGATATTAGTCAAGTCTAACCAATCTACTATATATATATAAAAAGCAATAAGTCTTGGAGCCTCCACGTTGCGCCACCTCAGCTTTTTCCACGTGTCGTTTCGATAATACGCCACCTTGGATTTTGCCACATGTCACATTTTCCTTAAGCCATGTCATTATATTTTTTACACATCATATTATATTCTGCCATATCATTAACATATCATATTTAAATATAATTAATAAATAATAAATAATTCAAATAAAAAACTACAATGATTATATATGGCAATTTATAACAAAATCAAGAAGAATTTTAGGCAATTTATGTACAACCACCATATCAAGCCATATCAATATATATTCTTTCCAACTTTTCAATTAAATAACGAATTGGAAATTATAAAAGAGTATATTTGTTTGATTGAATTCATAATTTTTATAGTAACATTTGATTTTATATGTGAAATATCTTCCTACTACATTTTTTTAAATTTTAAACTTAATAACCTAAATTTAATTTGTTTTATTTGATTTTAAAAAACAAAATAATTTTTATACATATTACGGGCAACAAATTATTTACATTAAATTTTATATTATATTTTTATTTATTAGTATCTTTTTTTATAGTACATCTAAAAAATATCGAGTCATAGTCGTGCATGGCACGACGGGGTCAACTAGTCTATATAATAACCCTGTATATACCTGTGTATTGAAAATCCTGTAATTTGACCTTCATATACGGTTCATTGAATTGAATAAATACTTAATAGAACATGTAAGGTTCATTGCAATATCAGGAATTGGTTCAGCTTATTTTCTTTAGCAATGAACAATGTTTGATCTTAACTACATCTTGCAAATATCATAATTTAGAAATCAACCTGAACTGGGAAACTAAAACATAGACATCAGCTTTAAAATAGATAGGCCCTGTTACTTAACGGCATCTTCTTGTTTTCTAAAATGTTGCTGTATATACATCTTCAGATCTCAAACCAAGTGATGATACTTGTTTCTTTGACATGCTCTATGTAAAAAGCATAAAGTAATGTCACTTCAGCTGAAATTATCTGAAAAACAAGTAAGAATTGGAAACAGATCCCAACCCAAATGCATTAATTCATAATGACACCTTGATTTCATTGACCTGACCTGAAGCTTAAGACGTTTACAATGCTTTGCTTCCTATCTCATTCATGCTAACAACACAAAACATACATGATTTTAATGCAGCATAAAACCAAAATACTTTAAAATCTTGCAACAAGCTCTATGAAACTAGAAAAAATTGATAAGTATCAAAACTGAACTAGGCCAGACCTAATACAATCCCAGAAAACAGAAGCTAATCAATAACTATTGCATAGAAAAATCAAGGCTCACTGTCATCTAAGTAGAACCCGACAGAGCAATCCTTCTAAAAATTGCTCGGAAAGTCATCCCACCATTACGCGCAACTTTCTGTCCTTCCTCGGTTGCAGAACTCAGAAGCTTCACACACGGGTCACCTTCCACTTCATCCTCCGAAAGGGCCTCAAACAAAGGATGGTTCTCTAAACACTCCTTCATCCACACACCGAGCTCCTCAACATCAGTAATAGTATAAATTATCCCACCAACACGAAGAACATAAGCATATTCATCCAGCAAGTGGGTGCTGATCACTCTCCTTCTATGATTCTTCTCCTTAAAATGAGGATCAGGAAACAAAAAGAACATCTTCGAAAGCTGCCCCTTTTCAAAGTAATTCGGGATGTACTTCATTGAGTTGGTTCTTACAACAGAGACGTTTTGGTATTGACCCGGATTCGTCCCCCTCAATGCAAGTATCCGTTCCTTGACATACTCTGTCACTTTATCTCTAAGCTCCATGCCAATCATTAGCTTATCAGGGAAGAGGGTTGAGAGGCTGATTAAGAGCCCGCCAAAGCCACAGCCAACGTCTGCAAACTCGACTTTCTTGGAATTTTCGGCATTGCCAGAAGACGAAATGAATTGAGGATAGTGAGCAGAGTAATCAACGTGTTGAGGTGAGAGCGGGACCGGAAAATGTGAATCACTCAACGGATTGCTATGGGCCCGAGCTCGATAGAAACGTTTCCTCGGTAAACCGGTTGATTTGCTGAAATTAGGGTTTCCTTTATTCTCCAACATCTTTTTCTAGCCACAATCAGAAAGCTATTCATTAAAATAGGGAAACGATCAGAATCATATTAGTTTTTATCATAAGATTAATGCATGAATACCAGAAAATAGATACAAAAAAATGAAAACAACACACTGATTTCCAATCAAGATTTCAAATTAACTGGAAAACTCAAGCCAGGAAAGAAAGGGAAACCCCAAATATGGATTAATTTGAAGAACTGAGCAAAACTAAGAGATGAGGTATGAAGTGAAGTAAATCGAACCAACCGAATTCGAGCACGGCCGACTAGAGCTGAGCCGTCAATGCCAATCAATCGACCACGAAGAGTAACCGCTGATGAGGTGGTTGGCCGGATCGGAGAGAGACGACGGACGACGATGAGGACTGGGGAGAGAGACCAAGACGAGCAGAGAGTATGAGAATTAGGGTTTGGAGTAAACGGCTGAGAATAAGAGCGTGAATTGAAAACGGGTAAATTCAGAAAAGCACCCGTTATATTGGGGTTGTTTTCAATAAACCACCCACTTTGTGTTTCATTTTACATAAAACCACCCATTAAAGCATTTTTCAATACAATCAACCACCCCTTTCAAACTCTATTACCAAATTGTTTTTAATCTCTCGCTCGGTTCGATTAGCTTGGACCAATCTACGTATAAATCGGGTACTGCAGAGGCCTATTATTGGGACGACCCTCCCAATTTAATTTTTCATGTTCCACTGAGAGGATTGGCCATCCTCTTGTCATAAAACAAATCAAAATAACAAAAAGCTTTGTATTGTAATTCGACATTGATCCAACGTATTTGGGAGTTCATATATATGAATTCACTTTGAATTACAAGAGCAGAGTGAATGTACCGACCAAATTAAACGTTGCTTGTTAGAATCGATGGATGAGATGAATTAGTTGCTTATCAAGCAAACTGTGAAATAGATAAAAGCAGAAAAAAAATAGAAAACAAAATTAGAATAGAAAGAGGAAGAGATTATATTATTATAATTGTTATGTAACTACAATATTCATCAAGATAAGTGATGTGTCCCTTTACATAGCTTATAAACTTAGCTTAACTAACCCCTAATTAACATGATAATACTTCTTTACCAACCACCCCCAAGTTGGAGGGTGGGATTAACTACACCCAACTTGGACAAAACACCATAATGAGATACACTAAAAATGGGCTTAGTTAAATATCTACTAATTAATTGATGTTGAGTTGAAACATGAGAAAGGGAAATCACACATGCTAAAAGTTGTTATCAAACAGAACGACAATCCAAGTAAATGTATTTTGTGCGCTCACGATAAATCAGATTGCGAGCAATTTATATTACAACCTAATTATCACGTTTCAGATCAATAGGAGTGATATTTGAAACTCCTAATTCATGAAGTAAACGGGACAACCAAGCCAATTCTACACATACCCTTCTCATTGATCGGTATTCTGCTTGTGTTGATGACAATTTGTTGCTTTTTAAACTTCCTTGAAAACAAACATCCTCCAAAGAAGACAATATAACCACTCACTAATTGTTTGGAGTGTGGGCAATATGCCCAATCAGTATCACAATAAGCTTGTAAATGATAGGAAGATTAATTGTTAAGCAAAATTCCCAAATCAATAGTACATCACAGATACCTAAGTATATGTATAGTTTCATCATAATGTGGCTGGAGAGAGTCCTCCATAAACTGACTCAAAAATGGCACAATAAATCCAATGCCAGGCCGAATATGAGTGAGAAAATTAAATATCACAATCAACCTCCTATACAAAGAGGCATCAAGAATGGGATCTCTAATAACATGTTACAACTTACAACTGAGATCCAATGGAGCAATCAAAGGCTTGATGTTGTGACAACCAGATTTAGAAAGCAACTCAGAGATAAACTTCATGTGTCAAAATTATTCATTGTGATTGGAAAAAAAAACTCAATCCAAAGAAAAAAAAATTGAATTCCCAAATCCTTGATTCTAAATTCTGTGTCAAGAAACCTCTTTATGCTTTAAATTTCATCATGATCATCCGCAGTGATTAGTATATCATCAACATATATTACCATATAAACTAAAGATTTAGGTGATTTCCTATGAAAGAGAGAATAAGCGTTAAGATATCGAGCATAGCCTCTTGGTCTCAAGGTTGTTGAAATTCTAGCATACCACTATCGTGACGCTTGCTTTAATCCATGAAGAGATTTCTTTAAGTGACATACAATGTAGCACCCCTACTATATCCTAAGGGATATTACTGTCAGTGATCCAAAACAACATCATAAAATTGGTTATTTGCCATGAACTAAGAGTTTCTAATTCATGCTAAACATAGAGAATGACACTCCTACCAACATCATTGCAGTAGGTGCACAATGCACAGTATTTTCTTTTAAGACTGAATAAGTTTCAAATTTCCTACTAAATTCAATCACCATTTTGACATAATCATCCACTATTAAGTTTGACTATCTTCCCGTTTCAATAGAACTATTTCAACAAATGAAAGGTGGCATGCTATCTTGTTGTAGCCATTGGCATTAGATACCAAATTAAGTATTTGAAGGATATGAAGTGATCGAATAGTAAAAGGGGGCTACAATATTAACATCTACCGAGGATTATTTATTTCAAATTTCAGATCTACTAAGGACATGATTATTGATTGGGAGGCGGTGGATTAATAATGACAGAGCAACAAATTTCAAAAGAGAGGGGGAGAAAGAGGAAGAATAAGAAGAGGGTTTAAGATTTGGATAGAGATGGCAGCAGTTGCTCTAGTGAGAAAAGTAATGGTGTTGAGACTATGCTAAGCAATACATAACGGTCACATGACCGTATTCCATTCTAGAATATACTATGTACTATCCACACCTAATCTAGGGACAAGTGGCACCGTAGGATTGCTTTGTTCTAGGGTTAGGCCACTATATAAACTTGTAAATGCTACAGAAATCGATGAGCTGAATATATTCTTCTCAATACACAAATCCCAAGCTCTAGCCTTTTGGCATGGTATCAGAGCTTATAAGACACACGTCTCTCCTTTGATCCTCTCCCCTTTTTCTCTTTTTGTTTCTCCACCATGGATAATCTTCTAGACAATCTCCAGCTGTTTCCTACAACTCAAAATCCTCAAAATCAAAACCCAGCTCTACCCTCCTTCTCAAGCTTTATTACAATAAAGCTGAATATTGACAACTTTCCCTTATGGAAAGGACAGGTGCTTCCTTATCTAAGAGCTCAAGGTCTGTATGGCTTTGTAGATGGTTCCAACCCAGCCCCACCAGCCGAGATCAATGGCCGACCCAACCAGGCGTACACAACATGGCTTGCTCGTAATCAGCTTGTCATGGCCATCCTCACATCCTCCTTGACCGAATCTGTTCTTGCTCAAGTACTAGAGTGCACAACCTCTGCTGCAATATGGAAGCTACTTCATGATATCTTCACAGCCAAATCCACAGCACACATTGTTCAGACTCGCCTTCAGCTGGCATCTCTAAAGAAGGGAGGTGACTCCATTTCTACTTATTTTAACAAAGCTCGTTCTCTTGTTTCTTCTCTACTCGCGGCTGGTCAAAAAATCTCTGATGCTGAATTTGTAGTCTATCTCCTTGCCGGATTAGGCCCTGATTATGAGTCCATTGTCACCTCTCTCAGCAAACAACCCATTCTACCCTCACCTCATCTCGTTTTCTCTCACCTCCTCAATCATGAATCTCGTCTCTCTTCTCAACATCAAGAAATCACAAACAATATGCAACTCTCTGCCAATACAGCCTCAAACCACAACACACCCACTCCAAATCCACAAGCAAATTACTCCCAAACCAGGGGGAATTCCAGCCAAAACAGAAACAGTGGTCGGGGACCACAAGGAAACAGAGGCGGTAGAGGAAATAGAGGGGGCAGACGAGGTGGCTATCGAGGAGGCTTCACTCAAGTCTACAATCCCACCAATTTCACTGGTGCGCCTGACACAAGGCCCATATGTCAAGTATGTGAAAAACCAGGGCATACGGCTTTAACTTGCTACAACCGATTCAATCATGCTTATCAGGCCGCTGCACCAACCTCCATTCAAGCCAACATTGTTGTTGCATCACTATCTCATTGGTTTCCTGATACTGTTGCTACATACCATTACACACCAGATTTGTCGAACCTCTCGCTCAATGCTCTTCCCTACCAAGGCACTGAAGAAGTTTCCATAGGAGATGGTTCCTCTCTTTCAATCTCTCACACTGGTTCTTCAAATCTTTCTTCTAACTCTCATAACTTTCGCCTTCATAATTTACTTCATGTTCCTTCTATCTCTCGCAATCTTCTTTTTGTTCGACAATTTTGCTCCGATAATGGAGTCCTCTTTGAATTCCATCCTAACTTCTTCTTGATTAAGGATTTGCAGACTCGCACCACGCTTCTCAAAGGTCCCGTTGAAGATGGACTCTATGTGATGACTGGCCGCTCCCTCTCCCCAGAAGCTCTTTCCTCTACCACCACAAATAAAGCTCTCCAGCAGTGGCACTGTCGTTTGGGGCACCCCTCTCCTGCCGTCACTGCAACCCTACTCCGCCAGCTGCATTTTTCTGTTCCAGCTGATTTTGTCAAGACTTTCCAATGCTCATCTTGCAATCGAGCCAAGGCCCAAGCCCTACCTCATCCTCTTTCTCCTTCTAGGTCCAAAAACCCTTTTGATCTTCTTTTTGTTGACACTTGGGGCCCAGCCCATATCATGTCCACTAAAGGTCATCGATACTATGTGTCTATTTTGGATGATTGTACCAAGTACTTATGGATATTTTCCATTTCAATGAAATCTGAAATTCCATCTATTTTACAAGCTTTCATTTACTTTGTTCAAATTTTTTTCTCCACAAATATTAAATCCATCCAAACTGATGGAGGAACTGAATTCAAGCCTCTCAAACCTCTTTTTACTAGCCTTGGCATACTACACCGCCTAACATGTCCATACTCACACCCTCAAAATGGAAGCATTGAAAATCGCCACAAACACATCGTCAATACCGGCTTAGCCCTTTTAGCTCAATCCTCGCTACCTTTCTCTTATTGGGACTATGCCTTTGCAACCGCAGTCTACCTTATAAACCGTCTTCCCACTCCTCTCTTAAACAATTCCTCACCATATGAACTTCTAATGGGCACTACTCCCGTCTATCGAACCCTCAAAACCTTTGGTTGCCTTTGTTTTCCCAATTTAAGACCATACACAAAACACAAATTTGAATTTCGTTCTAAACCTTGTGTCTTCTTGGGATATAGCTCTCAACATTGTGGGTACATATGTCTTGATGTCTCCACAAATCGCATCTACATAAACAGGGACGTTCGTTTCCATGAAAATACCTTCCCATTTGCCCAAGAACAAGCCCGAACACATGAAGCCCAACCCACACCAGCTCATCAATCCACCCACTCTATTCTTCCCCATTTATTAGACAGGCCCGCTTCTCCAGGCCCAATTTGCCCCATCTCTCCAAGCCCAACCCACACTCCCTCCTCAAATCAACCCACTTCTCCACCAAACTCACCAAATCGACCCACTTCCCCACCAAACTCACCCAACCCACCCTCATTATTGTCCCCTTCTCCTCACCCTACGACTCCGCCCTCTGAATCTCTGCCCCCCTCTCCAACACCTCCATCTATTCATCCCATGGTTACTCGCTCTCGTGACCATACTCTTAAACCTCTCGTGCGGCAAGATGGGACCGTCCCTTGGCCAACAAAATCCGCCCCTACTCCGCCACCGCCACAATGCTCCTCTTCCACCGTCACCTCTGTACCCGACAAACCTTCATGTTATAGTGAGGCTGTCAAATATACAGAATGGAGGGAAGCCATGGCCTCGGAATTCCAAACACTTCTCTCCACCCATACTTGAGATTTAGTCCCATCCCAACCCTCTCAAAATCCTCTGGGAGTCAAATGGGTTTTTCGCACTAAGCGTCATTCAAATGGGACTATTGAGCGTCGGAAAGCCCGTTTAGTCGCCAAAGGCTTCCATCAACAACATGGCCTTGATTTCACAGAAACCTTCAGCCCCGTCGTTAAGCCCTCAACGGTCCGCCTTGTTCTTACAATTGCCGTAATGTTCAAATGGCCGGTCACACAACTAGATGTCCAAAATGCATTTCTTCACGGGGACTTGGAAGAAGCGGTCTTTACGGTGCAACCTCCAGGTTCTACTCATCCCGACTTCCCCTCTCATGTTTGTCGATTACGCAAATCTTTATACGGCCTTAAACAAGCTCCTAGAGCTTGGTTTGGAAAACTCTCCGATGCCTTAATCCGTCTTGGCTTTACTGCCTCTCAATCCGACACCTCCTTGTTTACATTCAAAAATTCTCACCAGATTGTCTACATCCTCGTCTACGTCGACGACATCCTTGTCGTTGGCTCTCACCCAAATCTCATCAACCAGTTCATTACCTCTCTTTCTTCCTTATTTCTTGTAAAAAAATCTAGGCAATTTAAGCTACTTTCTAGGAATTGAGGTGTCACGCAACTCCTCTGGCTTCTTCCTTAACCAACAAAATTACATCAGTGATCTCCTCACCAGTTCCAAAATGGTCAACTGCAAACCCGCTTCCACTCCCATGGCTACAAATCTTGACCTCAGCTCCACCTCCTCTCCTCCTTTTTCTGACCCCCAACTCTTCCGCAGCATTGTCGGTAGCCTCCAATACCTTAATTTCACTCGCCCTGACATTGCCTTTACTGTCAACAAAGCCTGTCAATTTATGCACAATCCCTTAGATATCCATTGGCAAGCCGTTAAACGAATACTTCGGTATTTAAAAGGCACGCCTCATCTCTCCTTACATCTTTCCTCTCAATCCAAACCTCTCTTGTGTGCTTTTTCAGATGCTGATTGGGTAGGGGATTGCCTCGATCGACGATCAACTGGAGCATATAGTGTGTATTTTGGCTCCTCTCTGGTGTCCTGGTCTTCAAAGAAACAACCAACAGTCTCGAGATCCTCCATTGAGGGTGAATATCGATCCCTCGCCACTGCTGCGTGTGAATTCATTTGGCTACAATCATTACTTGCTGAGCTGGGCATTCGACTATCCACTCCGCCAATTCTCTGGTGTGACAACATGGGTGCAACATATCTAGCAGCAAATCCAATGTTCCACCAACGCAGCAAACATATTGATCTCGACATTCATTTTGTTAGAGAACGTGTTGCCAACAAATCACTTCAAGTTTCATTCATCTCAACCAAGGACCAGCTTGTTGATCTCCTAACAAAGCCCTTATCCTCTACCAGATTTCTACAAATACGATCCAAACTTTCACTCACCAGTTCCAGCTTGGATCGAGGGGGAATGCTAAGCAATACATAACGGTCACATGACTGTATTCCATTCTAGAATATGCTATGTACTATCCACACCTAATCTAGGGACAAGTGGCACCGTAGGATTGCTTTGTTTTAGGGTTAGGCCACTATATAAACTTGTAAATGCTACAGAAATCGATGAGCTGAATATATTCTTCTTAATACACAAATCCCAAGCTCTAGCCTTTTGGCAGACTAGAAAGGGGGAGATGTACAGTAATGGGTTTTTGGTTTTTTAAAGTTAAAACCTTTTTTTAAAATTTCTGAATTATTTCTAATATAAAAATTTGACGAAATTATGGAAAAAACGGATAGAAGTGCACAGAAAAACTAGGATCAAAACACGTGGTACTACTCGGAATCACTTTTTTTTGGGCATCACTCAAAAAACGCAAAGTTCAAAAGTACCAAACATAATTTTCCTTTATTTATTATGACCATATACAATTAATTTATATTTTTTATTATTTTTATGTCAGATTTCATTAAATCATAAATAATTAGTCTAGCTTATTAAAATATTTTAATTGATTGAAATTTAACTAAACTTGATTTTAATTAGTTAAAATTTAACTATACATCCCACATATAAATAACATACATATACAAAATAATTATAAGCATAAATTGCCCATTCTCAAAGTTTTGTTACATACACAAAATAATCATAAGTATACATTGTCCATTCTCGAAGGCCTACTGGGAGGCCAAATCGCCTTCATTGCTGGCTGTTGTCACTTCTAATCCTGTCGTTGGTGTTGCTGCTTTGTGGACTTGCCCGCCTGGAGGATGGCTGAAATTGAACATGATGGTTGCTCCAGAGGCAACCCCGGGTTGGCCGGTAGAGGAGGCCTTGTTCGTGTCGAAGCTGGTGCTTTTCTTCATGGCTTTATGTTCAGTTGCGGAGTTTGCTCAACTCTCATTGTTGAATTGAAGGCATGTCTTCATGGCCTGCAACACTTTTGTTGATTATGGCCTTGATCGGGTCATGATTGAAAGTGATTCCTTGAATGTCGTGGAGCTGTTGGTTGGTCCTGAGGTGGCCACACCTCTTGACCTTTCGTTAATTAGGCAGTGTTGTCGCCTCATGGCAAGATACAACTGGGAGATCAAGCTTACCCATGTACGCCGCAACTCGGACGCGGTGGTCGATGCTCTAGCAAATCTTGCTGTTAACATCACTTGTGATTTACATTCCTTTGATATTTTACCTAGCCAAGCTATGAACCTTTATCATGCTGATGTTAATGCTCTTGATGTGATTGTTTGATTTCGTTTAATAAAATTTTGCATGGATAATACCCGTTTTTTGATAAAAAAAAAGAACTAAAAAAAGCGCATGTATACACAAACTAACTACAACTTTGTGAGTAAACTATTTGTTTGTTCTACTGATGTGCTAGAGTTTCGTCTTACATACGTCCAGTTTGACACGAGTCGTGCACCTAACTTTGGCGAGTTAGTCTCCTAAAGGGACTTTTTTAGATCTCTCGTCCAGTTTGATTAGGGGCAATGAGGGGCGCCCCGCTCAGAGCTGTAGGGCGCCCCGGTATTTACAACGGTGGGCCCTACCGCTGCACATAGCAGCGGTAGAACCTATCGCTTGACTAATTTTTTTTTATATACTGCAACGAGGCAGATTCCCACGCGGGAATCTGCCTCTGAAAATGCAGAGGCAGCGACAACGGTGGCTGCTGCCGCTGCATTTATTATTTTATTTTTTTTAAAAACAGACAACGAGGCAGGGAATCTTTCCCTGCCTCTCCATGCAGAGGCAGCGGCAGCGGTGGCCGTTGCCGCTGCACCTGGGATTCTGCAATTGCAGAATCCCAGTTTGACCAGGGGAGCGGGTTTGCATGTTCAAATTGAAAGAGGCCGAGAGGAGGGTTTTAAGAGGAGTCCGTTCTTCATTTCACTCCAACTCTTCCTCACTCCCTCTCCATTTTCATCCACAACCTGCTCCGAACGAGCCCTCTTCATTTTCGCCCCAATTCTTTGCAAGGAGGTTCGAAATCCGATTGAAAGTGGTCCAAATTTTGTTAATTCGATTCAAACGGTTCCAAAAATGAGAAGTTTATCGCTATCGGTATGTATGATTTTTATTTATTTTAATTGAATTATTTTAAGTTATTAAGGTTAAAACTAACTTAATTTTTTTATTAGAATTTGTTTGGCTTGAAGTCATCTTCAAGTAGGCGGCGGAATGAATCCCGACGAAATATCAACTTAAACGAGAGCGAGGCAACCTCGAGAGTTCGAGAGGAGGTTGAAGTCCCGCTTCCGGAAGTGACGACGAGCCAACCCGTCGCCAACGTCGCCCCCGTGGAGGGTTTAGGTATGCAAAATATTAAATTTATTTTTATATTATGAATTAATTATTAGTTTTATGTATTAAGTAGTTTATAGGTTAATTATCGAGAGTTTGATCGATTAAGTAGTTTATATGATAGTAAATTTATATGTTAATTTATGTGGTAAAAATAATTAATTAACTTAATCAATGTATAATTTATAGACTAATGTATGTATAATTATTAGTGACTAAGTAGTTGTAGAAATTAATTATAAATTTTCATAATTTGAATAATTAATTTATTTATGGTGTAATTATTAGTATTTTTCATTAATTATGAGTTTAAATTAGGTTCATACATGTTAGTAAGTTAATTTATAAGTATTATAAAAATAAGCGATTAAGTAGTTGTTGAGGGTGAATATGAATTTTTCTTAATGTGCATGTTTACTATATTTACGGATGAATTAGTAGTTTGATATATTAATTATATGCTTAAATGAGCATTATGCACGTTATTGGATTTTAGAGAAATATTGTAAAAAATGCATGCAGATGATATTTCAACAATCGAAAGATTGCTGAATAGAAGTGGTGATACATTTCCGGACCTCTATGTGGACCGTACCCAACCCACATTTGCTAATACGGGTTATGGTGAAGTTGGTCCATTATTCGCTCATGGGCAATACGGGGCCGCTCATGTGCAATACGGGGGTTACCAATTTCCCCTGCAATATCCAACACAAGAGGCGTATAATTACGGTAGTACGAGTTATATGCCATTCCAAGAAACGCAGTATGGTTGTAGTACGAGCTATATGCCACCGCCAGAGACGCAGTATGGTGGTACAAGCTATATGCCACCACAGGAGACGCACCATTATGGTAGTACGAGCCATATTACGCCACCAGAAGAGCCGTCTACGTTGATGACGTTGTACACAAACCCGGCTCCTGCGTCGTACACAAACCCACCCCCTCCCATGCGCTACTCGGCTCCTCCGGAGCCCGATATCCCGGCCCATGATTATAAGGTCCCGCCTTATGAGGACCCTGGATTAGCGGCCCCGGTCCATCCGGTGGGCGGATATGGTGGCGGTCCAAGCGACACGTCCTTACTCACCCACTTTCATACGCATAGGGCACATTACATATGGGATCACCAACAGGTAAGAACGACCTATAATCTTAAAATTTATGATATTATTTATAATGTTCAAAACTTAATTTTTGTTGTAATGTGAACAGTGGGCAAAAAACCTTAAGGTGCAAGGTCGGTCCGAGGCGTTACACTTCTTGAAAACCTTAGCGGACAACCATTCAAACCAGGATTGGGTGACGCTTGTAAACCAAAGCGGCTTGAGTCATCTGAAGGATTGGAAGTTCCGGGAAATGGACAGAGCGCAGATTTCTGCATTCGTGGAAAGATGGCACCCGGAAACGAATAGTTTCCACTTTCCTTGGGGGGAGATTACCATCACCCTCCACGACGTCTCAAAGATACTAAACCTTCCATTGAATGGCGCTAAGGTTAAGAAAGGGCTTTTGAGTGATGAAGCTTTACGCCTGAGGATGGCGGAAATGCTAGGAGTTGAAGTTAGGGAGGTGAATAGGCAGACCTCAGGCGGTGGCATCAACACGGTATTTTTGAGGGATAGGTTGACAGCCCTGGTGGCACAAGAAGCGGACCCACATTTGATCGCATCTCTTTACTTGTTTATGTTGCTTGGAAACACGTTGTTTTTGGACAAGTCTGATGGCGCTACCCAGCTACAGCTCTTGCATCTGGTACTAGACCATACGACGACATCTCATTATGCATGGGCAGCGGGTACATTGGCCTACTTGTACAGGCAGTTGGGTTGTGCAAGGCGCAGAGATGTTGCGGGTATTAGTGGGTGCATGTACGTCCTACACGTGAGTATATCTAACCTTATATACACTTTAAATATATTGTAACGTTTTGTACACACATATAACATAACATATTTATATATTTCACAGACTTGGATTTGGAGGTACTTTCTGACCTTTAGAGGTCGGTTGAGCAGATTGTTGGGTGATGATCCGACCCCGTACCATTCAGATCGGAACCGACACAGCAATGATGAAGAATGTCTTGCCATACGACGTCAATTAGATGAGATCAAGATTGATCAGGTTATGTGGATGCCGTGGGGCCAGTGCCTTAACTTTTCCACCGGCAAGCTTGTGCTCTCTCGTTATCGTGGGGTACTCACCTACTTCGATGTGAGGGAGCCGTATATGTCGGACAGATGCTACAGGCAACTCGGTTACCACCAAAAGATTCCAGTGTTGGACGTCATTAGGCCAGAAACTGTAAAAAGAGAGACGAGATTGGGTCCAACCAAATATAAAGTCACTTTCAGAGACGAGGATGACCGTTGGGAATCCCGTTATCAATCCTTGGTGCCCGAGGGGGAGATGGCCATATTCCCTTATGCAGCGGACAGAAACTATGTACCATGGCTTCAGCCTCTGTCTCATCCATATCTTATGAGAGATCAACGTGCTCATCCACCGCCAGTTCCCCGTGAGGTCGAACTTGTCCAGGTACTGTATTGAACCATATATGTTGTTCATTATTACCTATACTAATTTATTAATATTTAAATAATCATGTTTTTTTGACGCAGCGCATGGCTTACTTGGAAGGGTACGTCCGAAGTTTCCGTCCATACGCTAGTGAAATGAGAGGTCCATATGCCACAGATTTTTTCAATGGTATTGACAGAGCAGTTTTTGGAGAGTTGCCCCAAGCTGAACCGGACATGCGCCCATTTCCGCCACCCCCTCGTTACCAGCCTGGACGGCGTAGTGATGCCGGCTATTACAGATAGATGTTTTATGGATTACTTGTTTGGATGTGTTATTGACTTTTTATGTTTGGATATTTAGATGTTTTATGCATTATTAGTTTGGATGTGTTATGGACTTTTATGTTTGGATATTTGGATGTTTTATGGATATTTGAATGTTTTATGGAATACTAGTAGAAATACAAATACAAATACAAATACTAGTCCCACAAATAATAATAACCATAATAATATCTTACAAATACAAGTACCAATACAAGTACCAGTAGAAATACAAATACAAATACTAATACTAGTCCTACTCTAATAAAAACTAGGAGGCAACCCTTCTGCGTTGTGGTAACTGCCGTACCGGGCCATGCGTTCATGAAAGCGAATATCCACCCCATCAACGCTAGGATGATGATATTGGGGCCAAAGCTTCGCAGAGGTCGGCATGGGGGCTTCATCTACGAGCGTAACCTACAATGACAAATTCGTAAATAATATAATAAAAGTTAGTCCACTATGAAATTTATGTAAATGTATGACGTTTACCGGGACATAGTGGTTCCCTAGATGAGCTATCGCCACGACACTGCCCCACACAGGAGTACT
The DNA here is from genome assembly GCA_964016875.1 of Fallopia convolvulus. Classification (NCBI taxonomy): domain Eukaryota; kingdom Viridiplantae; phylum Streptophyta; class Magnoliopsida; order Caryophyllales; family Polygonaceae; genus Fallopia; species Fallopia convolvulus. The sequence continues at coordinate 4,018,895 of OZ024725.1, read as the reverse complement.
CGGAGCTTCACTAGATATCATCGGAAGGCATGTATGAGGACCTTGTTCGGATAGTACGACAAGTGCACACTGGAATCTAGTAGCAAACGCCAATCCAACTGTTGGCGTCTCCATCCAGTAGTAGTCTGTACTGACTTGATTGATCAACTCATCAATATGCGTAATATAAGGATATAAGCGTGCATACGTCTCGTAATGGGTCCTCAACTCCAAAGCCATCTCCTCTCGCATCCTCCTCCAATAATCCTGCCCCCACCCAACAAGACAAGCAAGTGCCCTATACCCGCAATTACCGTCTCCTATGACATTAGGAGCGCTAACGATGAATCGCCTCATGAATTGGGGTACATGGACACCGAGATCAACTTCAATGTGACCTCCTTCTTCAACCGTCGGACGATATACATCTTCTCCTTCCTGCTCCTCCTCCTCCTCCTCCTCAACCGGGTCCTCCTCCTCCTCCTCCTCCTCCTCCTCTGGAACATGGCTAAGTGCGACCCCAGGCATAGAACGAGTGCCTTTCCCGCGTTGTTGAAGATGCTCCAGCCTAGTCAAGTTTCTTGGTTGAACCTTTGAGTTCTTCCTTGGCCTACCCTTCTTCTTCCTATTGCGATATGGCTCCACCACATCCCCCTCCTCGGGATAATTGAGGTTCAAGTATTTTCGACCAACCTGGTGTTTGATAGTAGAATCAATCTTGCCTTCATAGAAGTCTTGTATCATCCTCGTCCAAATCTCGTCAGTTGGATTTAGGGTTGTGGGGGCCACCTGTTCATCTACTGCCCTTTGGCCTTCCCACACCAATTGTTTCCAGAAATCATGAATCATTGAAAGTTGAATAGGCCTGCATTCATAGATACAAGCTTGGACTTGGTGAGGGCATGGTAGTCCACGGGCGGTTGTCCATCACGCATCGTCGCATGTCTGACGGAAAGACCTGTTCGGGTCAAGTATAGTGCGGACATGGGCAAACAACTCTCCGATACACTTGTTGGAAACCTTCCCTGGAAGATGAGAGAAGACAGTTTTGAGTGGCTCGTCCATGTGTTTGATGGACAACGGTTCGCTGGTACGGTCTCGTTCCATCTCTCCCCTAATATTGTGCACCTGAATGTCACCATGGCGTGAATCTTTTCAAGACCGTGCTGAACCCCCCAACAGAAGACTCCAAATAATCCTTCAACACAGAGTGTTGGGACTCGACCCTGATAAATATTTCGTTAATTTAATGCCAATAACTAATATTTGTGTTTAAGAGTTTTCTCGTAAGGAAAATTGATTAGCGTACCTGTTTGTGGTCCTAGTAAACAAATGTAGACAATGATCCGTGTAGGCTCTAACAATGTGATCACGCCAAGGAGTAAGCCAGTTCCTCCGGAGGTACGCTAACAACAACGGACTGAGCTTTTTTTGTACTCCAATCTCACCAGTCTGCAATAGATGAAGTCGTGCCTCATACTCTGCTACGGTCGTTGAGCAAAATAGCTCCCATGCTTTGTTTCCGAACCACTCCGCAGTCCCCTCAGAAAACCCGTTCGCCAAAGCGTACGCCTTGCAATTCCGCTTGATATGCACCCAACACAAAAGGTGTTTGACGTTGGGAAACAAGACCGCAACGGCGTTAACCTCGACAATATCCCAATCTGTGACAATAACTTCTGGCATTTTTCCAACCATTTCGAACACCTCCCGCAACTGATATAACACCCATTCGTAGTGATCTTGGGTCTCTCTTGCCATAAATGCAAACCCAATACAAAAAGTGTGCCCGGTGCAAGTAAATCCTACCATCTCACTCAAAGGCATGTTATACCTGAAATGTTAATTAATTTGAATAAGTTAACGTGTAAAACTTACATTTCAAGTAAAAATGCTTTTATTATAATTACTTACATGTTGGTTTTGTATGTCGCATCCATGATCACAACATACGAAAACAACTTCAGCAGATTCAACGACTTGGGATGGGCAAAGAAAAAGTCTATTATCTCGTTGCTTCCTTCCTCGGCTCGATAATCAAGATAATAGCCATTTGACTTTAAGAAATGGAGTGAGAATTGAGTTACATTCATTAAGCTCATCTCTTTCTTCAGTACATCGTGCCGAAAAGTGTACAACTATCTCATCGAAGTTGTGATGTCCGGCCACTTTTCACGCAAGTATGTCATAACAAACTTCGGGGCACCATGTGAGAGGGTTAATATCCTTGCATCCTCCTTTTGCTCATCAGTTAAGCGGCCGACAAAAGGATATCCCTCCAGACCAGTGGAAAGGTCGTGGTTGTGGCAACCGGATTTCACGCTTAGCCGCCAATGATGGGTCCTCCTGTCCCGTTGGCCAACCAATTCGAACGGGCAGCCCATCTTCCTGCTACGTGGTTTTTCCTTTAGATCATCACCAACTTGTAGGGTCGGCATATTAACACCGGATTTACCCTTCTTCTTTGGCTTGTATTCACCGGCCAACGCACATGCTAAAAGGACCTTCGTTTCCCATGAGTTCTTAATTGTCAACACCATGTTCAAATTACGTCCTACTTCTCTAGCCCATTTTAGCATATGATTCCGTTCTGACCACTCATTATCAGTCACAAAATAGGTAGAAAAATCGGGAAACTGGAAACAATTATGACAAATACTTCATTAATTAATTCGATTATAAACTCACAAATCCATCTGATGGAATTTAAATATCGTTCTAGGTAATTACACACAAATTAAGGAAAATAAAAGCAACCAATAAGTAATTAATACGATCAATTTGTTCAACCTAAAACGACATCTAATTTCGATCGGAGGGAGTATAAAATATGATTAGTTATAACAACCCTAAAATATGATTGTTTATAATAAAATTAATAATTTAATAAATAATAGATTACATACCGTTTCTTCGTTTTCATGCAAAACCTCCTCATTCTCATGTGCACTATAAGGAATTCCTTCTAAACCGCCATATTGATCGTCGCTCGCATTCACCGGATTTGAACTAGAATAGCCATGTCCACCATAAGGAATTCCTTCTAAACCGCCATATTGATCGTCGTTCACATTCGCCGGATTTGAACTAAAATAGCCCTGCCCTTCATCAAATGGCCAATAATCCGACATTATTTTAGTAGAGGTGTTTTGGGGATGGATTTGGGGAGGATTTGAAGACGAATTTGGAGACGAATTTGAGAAGGCAAGGGAGCGGACCCGACATCTCCAACCTCGTCTCGCTCGCTATAAATAGCCGCGGTAGTTTTTTTTTTTTACTGAGGGCAAGGCAGCGGCAGCGGTAGCCGCTGCCTTTTATTCAATTTTTTTTTTTAAAATTTGGAGCGGTAGGGCACACCGCTGCTAAAAAGCCGGTGCGCCCTACAACTCTGACCGGGGCGCTACAACTCGGCTTTGATTAGTTAAAGTTAAGCAACGTTCGGACCAGGTACTGTAGAGGCCTATTGTTGGAGGCAACCTTCCTAACTTAGTTCTTTTCTATACACACTCGTTAGGGAGATTCGAACTTTCTGAACTAATACTTAATGAGTCTAATACCTCATCTCACTATACTAGTTATTGGTTCAAAAGAAATTTTTTACTATCCAGAGTAAACTCTCATAGCAAACATCATGTATAACAATCATCCTTCAAATGTTCAAAAATTAAAATTTATTCAAATACACCAATATAACACAATATTTTAAGAGTAAAAGTCGATTAACCTATTATTATACCGAAAAAAAAAACGTCCAAAGCAAGTGTGAAATGAATCAATGGTCATGAAACCACACTTGACACTTTCATAATATTTTTTCCCACAATTTCTATCCGATCAATTTGACCGAAAACGAGAGGAAAATATTTTTAAAAATAAAAACGCATGTTTTTTTTTGAAAAAAAAAACTTGAAGAAAAAGTTTCTACTGGTCAGCGGAAAACAGATGGAAGTTTCAAAAGGATTATTGAGATATGGAGATTTTCGCTTTCCCAATTTCGGCGTCATCACCGTTGCAACACACACGGAAGACGGAAGGTATCTCAACTGCAAAATCTTCCGCTTTCTTCCTCCACAGAACATGCTGCTTCTTCTTCTCCCTCACAAGTAAACTCTCCTCTTCCTAACTTCCACCTACGAAGAAAAAAGCCCCTAATCCCCTATTATGCTCTAATTGACGAGTTTGCTCCCTGATCTTTGCTCATTTTCAGTTGAATTTGAAGGCGGGCGACTACCGGAGAATTCTGAGCTGTAAAGAGTTGGGCCGGTCTCGGCGGTGTGGGTTCATGGTGTAATTTCTAAATTTGGGCCCTATTTCCGATTGCAATCGCTTTACGGACGCAAGGGTTTTAGTTTAGGGTTCTTTGTGTCCGAATTGATTTGAAAATCTTGTGATAATATTGATTGGGGCGTCTTGTTAGCTGATTGATTGAGTTCTTGCTGGTTGGATTTCTGAGTATCAGGAGAAGAGATTGTTTGATTGATTCCTTTTAACATTTTATGAGCAATGTCTGGTGGGACACCGAGGAGTACTTTTGTGAGACAGAGGCATAGCTGGGGTTATGCATCGAGTAGCGATGACCTAGAGGATGATGCTTGCTCGAGGTTTACTCTTTCAAGCCCTTCAATTTCTAGGGCAAAATCATGGGTCGAGGTTTTGGAAAATGTCGTTTGGATAGCATCGGCGCTTTTCATCATATATTTCGGTGATTGGCACTACAACTTTATTCATCTTGTATTGCATGATGAGCGGATTAGGAGGTAAAAACCCCCTTGCAACTACTCTATTTGACTTATTGCTCCTAAATTTCTCACTCTGGTTCTTGCATTTGGTTTTCTTGGCGTGTTATCTTGAGTTCTTGTGGAGCTTTTTATTATATATTAGCTTTAAGAGTTGGTTGAACTTAGATAATCATTTATACTTCATTTTCAAATTTCAACTTGTCTTAGTTCTTACACACTAATTGAAGTTTCTATATGCAGTGCTGATTGTTTTGTTCTTTGTGAATTAATGTCCATCCGGGCAACTAGGATTAGCAGATTTCAGTGTTAAAATTTATTATCACCTAACCCATTGGAGATTTCATTGTGATGTCAAGAATTGAATGTTTTTTTTTTCTTTGTGAAGCTAGCTTTTTTTTTTTGGTGTAACGTTTGACTTACATTAGAACTATGCCCTTCCCATTTCAGTATGGATAATGTTTGAATGTTCTGCAGAGGGATTAAAACCTCCTGGGTGGGTATTTATTATCTGACAAATTTGTCTGACTGTCATTCTAGAGTTAATATGTGCTGCTAACTAAGCCCCTTCTAACCCCAGTACTTGTGTGATTTCTATAATGTACAATTCCAAATCAACAATAAATTGACAACCCAAGCCCCACCTCGGCCCGCTCCACCCATACTGTCTTGTTTCCACTATCAGTATTCATCCTCAATCTACAGACCACATCCTTACTTTCTCTAAGCCTCTTTCTTCTCACTCCCTTTACTTTCACTAAGCTATCATTGCTTGTCAGTCATGCTTCAATCTGGTGCTGAGAAGTACAAAATTGTGGAAAGCACACAATGTTGTTATGGGTTTTTGGTCCTGTAGTGCTAATTGCCAAATGCTCTGTGGATAGAGCAACTGGTGAGGCAAGCTATTTTTGGCATATTCTTTTTCTTTATCTGAGAAAATGGTTGACATGGGGAGATATTTAGAGGAAAATATGCAGGAATTATCAATAAACATCAAACTGCTCATAATCTTTTTTAGTTAGAAAAGATAAAATATGAGACATGACAAGTGATGTGTCACAATTGGCCACTTTTAATAGAGTAAATGCTTGATGGATAAGTGCTTGATATAAAATGTAAATTTTACGATAATAAGCATCACATATTTGGGGTGTGGCATTAACTTGTGGTGATGAAGAGTATTAACTTCTCTCAAGTTTTGATGGATATGCAAGTGCATACTTCCCTGATTGATATTTTGTATTCTTTTTTTAAAAAAAGTTTTAGCGTTTGACTTACCTTATTCCTCAAAACTCTATTCATGATTAGCTTCCAGTTTAGTCAAGTAATTAATATATTTCTCATTCTACTTTCCGGAGTTAGCATTATTTGAAGCTTGAAATATTCAAACGGTCTATTCATGATTCGATTCCAGTTTAGTCAAGTACTTAATATTTTTCTCATTCTACTTTCCGGAGTTAGCATTATTTGAAGCTTGAAATATTCAAACGGTGCTAGAAATTACGTGCATGATTGAAAATATTGCTTGTATATGATTACTCGGAGTCTTGTGAGTCCTGATAGTTATTACATATTTTGCCTCTCTGCAAGACGCAGAAAAGAGAATGGGTGAACTGACAAAATTGTTTCCTTATGAGATAATTATCAATCTGTGGGTGAACTGTTCTTATCACTTACACTGTTTTGATTGTGGTATTCCTGCAGAACTCCATTATACCTTGGACTTGTAGGTGTTCTTATAAACGTTGCTTATTTCTTCTACGCGAGCTTGTCAACTTGGGGTGTAAAGAAGTACAATGAGAAATGGGAGGTAATTGGTGATTATGCCTTGCAGTTTGTCACCCTTGGGTTCATCACCTTTTGCTTGTAAGTGAACGTACTTTTTAATTTATTTGTACCTTCAATCTTTGGGATACAAAGTTAACAAACTCAATCTCTTTGCAGATTGACCTATGCATTATGGCCAATTTGGAAGTTTTTGACTCTCCCTCTTGTGGTACATTCTCAGGCTCTCCTTTTTAAATCTTTAGTGGAAAAGTGCTTGACCCTCTTATCTCTATTCATTTTGCAGTTCACATTGTTCATGGCTTGCATGGTCTTATCCCCGTATATGATGAATGGATCATTCAAGTCACAAACTGAAGTGATCCGGGATGATTGAAGCTTGATGTGATGGTTCTGGCGAATCTTCCATGGAAGAAATACCCTTTCATAGAGAAGTTTATACACTTGCGCTGTGCGTGATTAGTTAATTAGTTGTTAGCATAATGATCTCCCATATTACACATTGCCGAAACCTCTCTACATTGTGTGTGCTCATACTTTGGGATTCTTTTATCTTGACTTTATAGAGTTAGGCTAGCGGTTTGAAACTGATGTGCTACCTTCTTCTTTTTTCCCTACACTTATCAGAGATTCAGAGAAATCTCTTCGCATTTTAGCCTATCCAAAGCCATCAACCTTTGTTCAGTTCTCTCCCATTCTGGTTGAAGCTTTGTTTTTTCAAATAATGAATGAAATTTCTTCAATCTTGGGCTTGTTTGCAATTTTCAATACAGCACTGGAAAACCATGCATTATTATTTGTGATATGAGTCTGTCTATGAGCATCTGCAACTTGTAACATTCAGATTATAAAGCTAGACAAATTTATCATCAAATCTTGGAAAGGGAAACAACAACTATATTCTAATGCTGCATAATGCATATTCTATTGTAAGCTTTTTGACAGGGTGGTGATCAAGAACTCTGTTTGCTCATGTGTTATCTCACATACTTGTCTGCATGCATGTAAGCTGGCTACTAGAGGCTAAGCACATAAAGACATGGGATTTCTTAAAAAAAAAAGAGTTAATTTCTCACTAGCCCTAATCAATAATTATGCATGTTTATTAGAGGAGATGCCTTTGTTTAATGATGGGTTTGTCTCTTCTTCTCATCTCTTATGATGTCCACAGTAGGAAAAGGAAAATTAGTACTAAACTCTTGGTAATCTTTTAGTAGGATCGGATAAGATTGTGAGGTCTTACTATTCTAACCTAATTGTTTCTCACCATTCTACCAAAAAAAAATGTTTCTCACCATTTGACTCTTTCATTCCATCAAAATAATATTCCAACTTATTTTCTCATCTACTAATCACCAACTTGTATAACAGTTGTCAATATCTGATGTGATTTAAACCTTATGATGCGGAACCCACCTTTCGTGACAAACCTCCTCCTCGTCGCCAACAAGGACCACGGACTAGATAATTTTCCTTTTCCCTTCATGCTCATTGACAACCAAATCATGGATATTCATTGACTCAACCTAATGGAAGGAAGGATGATGGGACTTGCCTTGTTACCCTTCATGCTCGTCACCAACAAGGATTACAAATTAGGTAAACCATCTAGTACCGATCGTCTCGGCCCAATGAAAGGAAGGACGATGGGACTTGCCCTTGTTATCCAATTGAAGGCTAGAGGCTGCAGGAATCGAAATCTCTCAACATCCCTCCATACATCCTACCATTAGGCCACCCCGTGTCCCTTCAAATGATTTTATTACTTGAAGGTAATTGGATGAATTCTTTATTTCATAAACAAATTCCATTTTTTTTTCTTTTGGGTTGGAATCCAAACATAACACTCCAAGTCATGATTATAGATCTTCCCAACTAAAACGGCAGATTTTCTCTTGTAAAAAAGGGAAGTTGAATGTGATTGTGAAAGTGTTGTGATTCCCCCACTTTCTTTCCCCAAATTGAGTGGTCACCGCCACTCCAACACCTTTCTCTTTGCTCCACCAGCCATTGCCCATGAATCTATCCATTACTCAAATACTATACTAAAACTAAAGCCAAAAGTTAACTCACTCAAATCCTAGATGCACTACACACCTCCTTTTTTCTCTCCTACTTTTAATGCATTTTCTCTCTTTTGAATCTTCAAATTTTGCTCAGCAGTTCAAGCTTTCATCTTGACAGCATGACACCATTTGGATTTATTGCCAACTTGAAAGCTTATACGTAAACGGTTTGATTTTAATGGTTGATGGATGAAAGCGAGATGTTAACAACTTTCGCAATCTTCCAGAATGTTTACATTAATCAAAGTCATCGGTTTATACTTTATATACCGTAATTTCCAGGATGTCATTGTTTTAATTTTAAATCCATTCTCTTGCGTCTCTCTCAAAAACAAAAGAAGAAAAAGAATTGAAGGGAGGGAGATAAAAAATTCCACATTTTTTTTGGGTCAACGAAATTACAATTTTTCATGAATGGGTAAGAATATTAAGATAATGTGCCAAAGCTAGGAATGAAATGTCAAGTGCTCCTTCCATGGCCCATCTAACACGTCAAAGAAAATTGTGCCTTGATTTATTTGTACTTTAAAACCGATCTTTACCCGATTAAAAACCTTGAACCAACATCAAGGACCACATATACTTTAAGACACAACTTTTTCTTTAAATATAAAACTACTAAAATTATCTTTAAAATTTCAACATATTATGTTCCATCTGTTCTTATTTGTTTGTCAAAAAAGGACACATTTCACAGTTATTAAGAGATCCTTTCAAAGAAAAATTCCATCGAGTTATATGTGGATGATTCATTCCACCACATAACAGATAATAAAAATGACCCACGCGATTTTAAGACGAATCAAATATATTATGAATGGATCATGGATGAGTCATTTCACCACCCAACACAGTAAAAAAAGGACTCATCCAATTCATCGTCACCATGGAACATTTGACTCGTATTATCTACCCATCCAACATCAGTGAGTTATTCGAGTGAAATTGATATATTTTCTTTATTTTGACTAGTAACAAGGAAATAATTTCTACTATAAAATTAAATGAAAAATCACAATTTACAATATACATATACATATATATACATATATATAATTCAACACTCAATTACAAGTTAAATTGTAAATACATAAAAAAAAATAACAAAAACACAAATCTTATAATTAAATTATGTGGGTGTTAATCGAATGACATGGTTAAACGGACGCTAAATTTCACTCATATCAGACTATAGTCACCTGAGTCGCTCATCACCTTCTTTTATTTGGATTTTTGCTTGTATATTTAGGTCGGGTTATTCAGATAAGTCAATTTCCGGTGGATAAATTCCGGCCCTAATAACAAAGTAAAGAAGAAGAAATGATTTTTGAAAATTTGATGAAAATGGCAGATGTGATGGGGTCAAAGCTCGATAAAGCATAAAAATTCCCCATGATGGACATTATACATGCTTTGAAACTTTGGTGTTTGCTTTAATTTCAAAATCGTGCCTTCTCAAGTCAGCCCATGCAATTTGATGACCCAGAAGGGTAAAACAGTCAAACGACATTGATCACAGGATGTGGGTGGCGAACTGATAAAAGTTGATCACTTTGGGGCACGAGTTTTGCAACAAAGTCATTTGCCCAAAATACCCTTGATGGAGTAGGGGCATGTATTCGAAATTTCGAAGTCATGTTAACATGGTATGTATGAGACATGAATGGTGGGCCGCTTGATGGATTTACCAAAAGTTCTTCCATAATTAAAGATTTTTGGTGGAATTTGAGAGGTTTTGGGTCCCATATGACATTTATGTTCTTGAGTTGAGGTTCTACCATTTTTCTAGTCTTCTTTGTTTTTTAAGAAAATTTTAATTTCAATGTCAAATTGAAAATAGGGGTGTCCAACTCCAACAGGTTAATCCGACCCGATTCAATTCGTTTACCTATAAAAAGAAGGATTTAAAAAAAAAATAAACTTGACATGTAATCCTACCTGTAATTCAATTTACGAATTACAAGTCATGTCACAGGTCGATCCGTTAACTTATAACTAATTTCGAAAATAATTATAATTTTCAAAAGTTTCTACCAAATAACTCTTAGTTAACCAATTTTACGAGCATTTTTTATTAAAAATCAAAACAAATCAAAAAATATAATGTTATATTTGGAATATTTTTTAATAAAAAATTAATTACGGGTTATACGGGTCGACCCGTAAACTGTCAGGTCGACCGGTAAACTAAAAGAATCTAACCCGTAACCCGATCCGTAAATTTACGAGCGGGTCAGTACGGGTGTTCAACGAGTCGTTTGGATATCCCTAATTAAAAATATTATAATATATGTATTATGAAAAAGGATCATGTGAGCATAAACAATTATATGTTAAATAAAAATATATATTGTCGTCTCAAAATTTTGACATTTTAGATTAGATTCTTATTAAAAAGAGAATAATATTATCAATTTTGTCATTTATCACATATATTTTTCTGAAAATGTGTTAAATTTAAATGGTTTAAAATAATTTTAAATACATTAGGATACAAGAATTAATTTATTAAATATTTCAAGTAGCCTCCTTACTATATACATTTTGCATTATTAAATTTATGGTGCTAGTGTCCTAAAAGTCGAAATATTTGAACTAATTTGCTCTTGTATGGAAGAAATTCACACTACAATACAAATACAAGAGGCCACCCATTTGACTCTTGGTTTTCATACTTCTTTGCTCTCTCAAATTCTCTATTGGTTTCCCACTCTCTCCCCCCAACATTCTCTCTCTTTGTGTGTGCTTACTAGAGAGGAGAGGGGGGGTGCTTTGTTTCTCTCCAAGGCAAGGCAAGAACCCACCACCCCCACCCAAAATTTGTCATCATCAGGAATCCTTCAAGTGGTTTAGGTTTGCATTTCGGCTCCTTCTTCCTTTTTCTCTCCTCCTTGTCTCCTTCTTCAATTCTCTCTTCTCCTTGTTGGGTTCCGCCGTTTGGGTTTCATGGGCCCTTTTTTCCACTCAAATTTCATTCACAATTAAGTTCAAGGTTCCCTCTTTTTTCTTTCTGTCTTACCCCAAAGTGCTTTACCGGTTGTCTTGCATTTTAGGGATTGTGGGTGATAAGATTTGGGAAATCTTCTCGTCTCCGGAGGCCAGGATTGCTCAATTTGCTGTTTGGTGATGCTGTTTTGATTCGTCTGTTAATCGAGATAGGATTTTGAGGATTTCTGGGTCTGTTTCATAAGAAATTTGAGGGTTTTGATTTTTGGAGTTTCTGTAGCTGTTTACAAAATATCTTCATTTCCAGTGGCCTTTTTTGGGTAAGAATTATAACCTCTATTAGGGCTACTTAGCTCGTGTATTATTCTAAATCAGGAGGTTTTGTGATGGGCAGTGTGTCATATGTGTGGGTTCTGTGCAGGATGCCAGGATCTGTTGAATGAAATTGAAGTTTTGATTCGGACGATGTTGTGATCCCTCTTCAAAGATTCAAAATGGATAAAATGCATCATCCTCCCTTGGTAAATGCATCTGTGCTTTCTGATTGGCTCTCTTGTACCAAGATTTGTTTTCTTGCTTATTTATTCAGTTCACCTTTGCAATATCTTTTAGGGCAGTGTTGGTTGATTATTTATGTGGAGTCTTTTCTTTTCCTGGTGGTGTATGGCAATTTCCCCTGGCCTTTCCACAACATTTTTCTACATGGATCTGATGTCTTTACTTGCTTCTATGCTGATTTGATGCCTTGATATTCTGAAATTAATGCACATCATATTAGTAATTTCAGGTTTTGCTTGAATTTAGTCGTTGAAGGGTCCATGTGGTAATAGTTTATGTTCTTTATGTTACCACTGAATATTTTCCCTAAATGATTTAAATTATCAGAAATCTAATGAAATGAAGAAGCTTCTTTATGCTGTTTAGTCAAGTAAATTGCAGTGGCCTTCTATGCTTTGTTGGTTGATGATCTATGTTCATGAGTGGTGTTGTGGCATTACGAAGTAGTAACATGGGATTTGATACTATGCTTGTTTAATCACTTAAATGACAAACAATGACTTGTATAGTTCAACTGCACAAGTAAATGAGGAGAAAGACAATGCTTTCAATATTGTAAGGAGTGGAATAACTATCCGGCAGCAGTTGGCCGTTGCATTTGTTTGTGGGAATTTTCGCAATACAGTGATCCCAAAGTTTCATCTATTATTCATTATACGGTTCATAGATGCTCATCATTTCTTCATCCATTTTTCATAAAATTCTTGAAAAACGGAGTAAAAAAAATAAAAATTACCAATAGCCAAAATATAACTCTCCAAATCCAAATGCATGATTCCAGACTGTTAATGTTGCAGGTTGATACCACAGCATGTTTCTGTAGACTAGATGGTGGCCTGAAAACCGTAGCAGGAGCAAAGAAATATGTACCTGGAGCTAAACTCTGCCTTCAACCCAGCATCAAACCGTCTATACATCCAACAAGGCAAAAACCAGCCCGTGATAGAAACCAAAACCAAGCTCCTTTACTTCCTGGCCTCCCTGATGACATGGCCATTGCCTGCTTAATTCGAGTACCCAGAGCAGAACACTGCAAACTTAGACTAGTCTCCAAAAGATGGTACCGTTTTCTGTCTGGAAACTTCTTCTACTCCCTGAGAAGAAGAAACGGTATAGCAGAGGAATGGGTTTACGTAATTAAAAGAGACCGAGAAGGGAAAATATCATGGCATGCATTTGATCCACTTCACCAGCTGTGGCAACCGCTTCCACCCGTTCCAAAAGAGTACTCTGAAGCCCAAGGATTTGGATGCGCCGTTCTTAGTGGGTGTCACCTTTACTTATTTGGAGGAAAACACCCTCTAAGAGGATCAATGAGGCGTGTCGTCTTTTACAGTGCTCGTACAAATAAATGGCTCCGGGCCCCAGATATGTTACGTAGGAGGCATTTATTTGGATGTTGTGTCATCAATAACTGCTTATATGTGGCGGGTGGGGAAAATGAAGATGGGACCCGGTCTTTGAGATCTGCTGAGGTTTATGATCCTCATAAAAACAGGTGGTCCTTTATATCTGATATGAGTACAGCCATGGTGCCTTTCATTGGTGTGGTTTATGAAGGGAAATGGTATTTAAAAGGGCTCAGTTCACACCAGCAAGTCTTGAGTGAAGTATATGACCCGGAATCTGATGGATGGTTTCCGGTTTATGATGGTATGATTGCAGGGTGGAGAAACCCTAGCACTTCTCTAGATGGGAAGCTTTACGCTCTGGATTGCAAAGACGGGTGTAAGATTAGAGTGTATAATCAAGAAAGTGATTCTTGGAGTAAGCATGTAGACAGCAAAGCTCATCTAGGGAATTCCAAGGCTGTGCAGGCAGCTGCCCTTCTTCCAGTAAATGGAAGGCTTTGCATTATTAGGAATGACATGAGCATTTCGCTCGTTGATGTTTCAAGAGCTCAAGGCACAGGTGGCGGTGGAGGGCCCACCTCAGAACATCTCTGGGAAACCATCTCCGGCAAAGGACAGTTCATGACGATGATGACAAATCTGTGGTCGAGAATTGCTGGTGGGAGCAGACTGAAGAGTCATATCATCCATTGCCAGGTGCTCCAAGCTTGAGATAGTAGGGTGCCCAAGAATTGCTATAGGTCTTTCTTTCTTTGTTTCTTTTTGTTGTGCTGTTGCTCTCTGATCTTTGATCTCTACCTCTTGTCTGAAGAACAGTGTTGTGTACATATAGCTTCATGGGGCACCCTACTATCATAGCTTGCTAATCACTCTGGCCATTGTTGCACATTCTAAGTTAATTGCTTGCTTCAATTGTGTTCAGTTGAATGATCACTTGTACCATAAATGTTTTAGACTATTGAGTATGCCTTTTCATTAGTAGTAGTACAAGAGGATAATACACCATCAACTTTCTGCCATTTACATGTCTTTTACAATAGTGTGTTTATTTTTTCTATGTGGGTTACAAGAGGCAAAGTAGTACAAGATAGAAGAGTTCTAAACCTAACATCTAAAAACATATTAGCACAGTGTAACCATCAATGCCCTAATCAGAGCTCATAGCGCCCAGTATATGCGTGACCAAGAGAATCTAGCAGAGAATGTTTCAACTAAAGTGTTCTATAATCAAGCAAACAAGGTGTTCAACACAGAAGTGACCGTCAAGGACAGCATAGAATTCACCCATTCATTTATAATGCTGGTTTTTGACATTCTCTACACCAGGTTGAAATCATGTTGCAAGCCACCCAAGTTGGAGTTGAAAAGTTTAAGAAGAGCAATCAACATTCTTCAGGCGAAGCTAGTATAACTTATGCTGTTGATTCCTACAGCGCTCACCCAATTTTACAGCTCAGCGGTCTGAATTATGGTTCATCATTCATGGGCGTTGATAAGATCCTTCCATTTAGCTTAGCAGCACCTTAGGATGGCATAGACTTAAAGTCAAGGGCAAAAATACATGTTTGCATAATACAATGTAAAGAATCAAAAGGCAATGATTAATGCACTAGAACTACAATCAACCTACATGCTTGATGCTAGTTTAGAATTTTAAAGGGTTTCCTAGCAATTACTATCAACAAAACCTTGTATTGCATAATTTGCATACTAAACCCTCAGTTGTAGTATTCCAAACTGCAGTGTTTGCTATAAAGTTCCAAATTCATGTCCTCACTCTCCAAGAACTTCATTTCCAGACCCATCGTCTTCGCCATCTTGTAAATCTCCCAGGATCTTGGATGAGACGTATCATCCGAAGAAAACCCATGCATGTATAAAGAACCATCAACAGTGCCAACATCCACCCAACTAAACCCAATCTCTTTCTTCACTCCCTTATCCCTCATCCTTCTCCTTATTCTGGCCACCTTTTCCCAATCACCCTTTGCAGCATACAAATTTGACATCAGTACATAAGAACCCGACTCCTCGGGCTCCATCTCTATCAAAGCATTTGCTATTCTCTGCCCCATTTCCACATCCCCATGTATCCTACACGCCCCTAGCAAGCTCTGCAATGCAGAAATCCCGGGCCCTCCTGGAATTTGATTAACTAAATCCTCCGCCTCCTTAATCTTCCCCGCCCTTCCCAACATATCCACCATGCAAGCATAATGCTCAGCTGAAGGCTCAATCTTTTGCTCATTCATGATATAGTTGTTGAAGATATCTTGACCCACATCAACCATTCCTTTTCTTCCACAAGCTGTAAGAACAGTAAGGAGAGTAATTGAATCAGGTGTAACACCCTGAGACTCCATTTCTTTAAAAATGTGCATGACTGAGTCATAGTCCCCATGTCTTGCATGTGCAGACATAATAGTTGTCCAAGCAACTTGGGTTCTTTGACTGATTTCTTGAAATACCAATCTAGACTCATAAAGGCTACCTCTTTTAGCATACATATCAAGCAGGGCACCGGAAACAATGGGGTTCGTGTTTAAACCCAGTTTCAGCAAATGTGAGTGACATGTTTGGCCGTGTCTAAGGGAAATGGATTCCGCAGTTCCAATTGCGCTCAAGACACTGCCAAACGTGTACTCGTTTGGCTGGCTCTCTAACACCGCTGAAGAAAACATCTCAAGTGCTTCTTGAAACAGACAGTTCTGAGTATATCCTGTTATCAGAGCATTCCAGGATACAATTTCCCTGTAGTGATTCTCTTTGAAAGCCTTCAGTGAATCTTCCATATTCCGAAACTTAGCATACATGGTCACAAGACTGTTAGAGACATTCAATTCGGAAATAAAATCAGTCTTGATACAGTTCCCATGAATCAGACCACCTTCAGCTGCTAGATTCATATTCGTGATGGAATGGAGCACACTGATTAATGTCACATCATTTGGATAGATACCATCCAACCTCATCTCGCGAAATAGTACAAGAGCGTCATCTTCACTGATAGAGATCATAGTTGTCCAAGACACCACATTCCGTTCAACCATGTCATGGAAAACCAGTTTGGCGTCTTCACTGGCTTCACCCTTAGCATAAGTTGACATCAAGACATTACATACAGAAACATGTGTTGTAAATCCCGCCTTAATACACAAACCATGAATCTGTCTCCCCATCTCCAAATCCCTTTCATGTCCACAAGCCGAAACTGCAGAAGTAAACGAGACATGATCCACCTTCATTCCTTGTGTCAGCATATCACGGAAAGCACAAATAGCATTCAGTCCATAACTTCCCTCTTGGCTATACCCGGATAGCAATGCATTCCACGAGACCAAATCCCTTTTAATCATTTCATCAAACACCTTCTTCGCTTCGGGAATAAGCCCCCACCTAGAATACATAGTAATGAATGCATTTCCAACATAGACATCCCCAATTGACCCTGATTTTTTGGCCATAGAATGCAATTGGCACCCAAACAAAAACCCTATTTCGTCCAAACAATATGCAAGAATAGTGCTGTAGCTAACAGCATCGAACACAATTCCATTAAAATTCATCTGACTAGCAAAAACCAAAGCACCTTGACTGCTCTGAAACCCAGCAAGAACAGTGTTATACGAGACAACATCAGGATCATCCATCGAGTTAAATAGACCCCGCGCTTCATCAAATCTCCCAACTTTACAGTAAAAGTTCATTAAGGAATTCGTGACAGAACGATGTGAGATGAACCCGGATGAAACAGCAAAGCCATGGAGCTCCTCTCCGTATCTTTCGTGGCACCCAATGCAACCTTTTATTGCAACGGCGACAGTATCCTCGTCCACGCCATCAGGATCGTTCAACTGCAGCTGTGCTCTAAAAATGCTGAGAGCCTTGAGCCTGAGATTCTGGTGGATGTAATTGAGCATTGAGCTCCTGATGATGAAGGGGTCATTTGGTAGAGGAATTTCGTCGAACAAGTGGTGGGCATGTTGAGAGGAGTGAAATTTCGCCGCTGGTAGTGGCCGTTGGAAGGTTGATTTATAAAGGGTTTTAAAATTTATTTGGCGGGTAATCATAATGGAACCATTCGCAGGTTACAAGGAGAAGAACGGAGACGGAACAGATAGTGTTTTTGGGCGAGCGAGCCTGTTTGATGGTTCTTTCTTTCTTTCTTTCTTTCGCCCCTTTTTAAGTAAAATTTACTCTTAAGATCGATACGGGAGATACATGTACGTAAATGTGTTTTATAGACCGGAAAAAAAATCAATACATGATGGCCGATGAAATACTAATACTTGATGGGAATTGAGATCTCACACAACATATCATATGAAACTACAAGAAACGAAAGAGCTTACACAACATTATTTATCATATAACAAGTTCGATTACATGAAACAAATAACCTTAAATTTGCAAAAAGTAGATTGGATTCAATAGGAACACAACGAATATAAGGAGATTGCTTACAACAATGTATAAACTAGGTCCATGATTACAAGACATGATCTACTACTGGGATAAATCTTGATTGGATCTTGGCTGCATAGCGTTGCTGACCCCTTCCATTTTAAGACAATACCACAACGACGACGCTCTAGTATAAATAATATCAGAGGCTGCCTTAATTACGATTAACAATCACTACTCCTCTGATATTGTCTTGTAAAAATGATAAATTATACTCTCATGAATAAATGTGCTATCTTGAAATGTAAGAATTTGCAAGGGAGAAAGCCTCTCCTTTCTTCCTCTTGTATTCATTGTAGCGCAAGAAGAAATAACCCAAGTAATCGAAATTAATGGGCGACATCTTTGCCTGTTGAGCAAAGACAGAAAGGGTCAAATATGTGTCATACATTTTAGTTGCTATAAGCATATTCACTTGAATAACTATAAATACCTGAATCAGAGCCCATAGTGCCCACAACAAATGTGAAGCTAACATATACAAGTTTGTCTCAACATAGAGTGCTTCGAGATCACTGTCAGTTGCCTATAATCAGCAAAAATTTGCTTCAACATTCTTAGAATTGTAACCAAACTAAACTCCTTTCTACAATAAAAATTTTCAAAGTTCAATTGAGTAAAAATAATGCACAACTCGGGGCTTTATAGTACACAAAGTCCCAAGTTTAAGTGATCTCTGCAAGTTGTTTTTTCGTTTATTTGTGTAGATGTGAGCTACAAGCTCAATGCATACAACATCATAGTGAAGAATTAACTGGATAAACCTCGTTATATCATTATATGATCCCACATGTAAATAAGAGACTTGAGTTGAGAGTTAGTAAACTTTGGCTATAAGACATGAACAAAGCACTACCTCCTCTGGGGCATCAGGATGCAAGTAATGCCTGAAGAAATGGAATTGTTCTTCCTTACTTGGGTACCTAAAGATTCCATGTCATCAACAATCTGTGAGCATCAACTATAGAGATGATATCCTATAAATCCAAACAGATATAGTAGAGAATGGAGGTTACATACAAGCTGTAATCACAGTCATATCCAGCGTATTCATTAAAATGATTTCCAATATCAAACCCTCTATAGTTGTATGAACCATACTCGAAATCTATCAAGTACAATTTCCCTGAAAATTTCAAAGAAAGAAATATGTAATGTTAATCAGATCAAAGCAAACAAATTATGCATCAGTGAAATAATTAGATACTTCATATATCTGAAAGGAACTAGAATCACTTCGAAGGGAAAGGAAGTTTTAATGAAACAAATATCAAGCATGAGTAGCACCGTGAATAATTTATCATGAATAGATCAAAGCCTCAAAAGTGTAAAACACGCAGAAGGCTATGTGCTATATCACAAACAAATATAAATATTGAAAAAAATTGAATTCACAAAAAAAATGAAGTCACAGACTCATAGTGACAGGTGCACATACTAATTTCACGTCTCACTTAAATATTGTGTGTCCAAGTTCCAACAGAGCATGAATACTAGCTATGCATTGGCTTACAACCGTACATTAATACTCAAAAGTGTCCAATGAAACATCATAAATCAACAAAGAACATCAAATTCATTTCGAATTTCTACATAAACAAACAAGTGTTTAGCAACCACATAAACAGTGAAACACACTTACCATGTTCTTCATTTAGCATCAGGTTTCCTGAAAGCAAATCATTGTGTGCAAAAACCACTGGGGATTCCACTTGGTGAGTTAAATCCTAATAATAAAAAGGGAAAAAAAAATATCGGTAAGAAATTTCCTGCAAATCTGTTTGAGAAGAAAAAAAACATAGTTCAGCATGCAAAAGCAAACCATAATAAAGTACTTTTGTTCAGAAGATTTTTGTAAGCAATTACAGAAGTTAGATTCAGACATAAATGGCTGTAAAAAGTCACAATTAGCTGCATAGATATTAGATATATGTTGCTAATTTGTTCACCTTGAGCTCGTTAATCTCAACGCCAATTTCTTCGAATGAGATGGAATTGTACTTCATCTGCTTCTCGACATCATCATAACTGAGATCAGAGGCTGCAATCAAAATATACACCTTCATAACATGAACCACATATGTGGGTAGAGTGAATCCACTAGCAAGAGAAAGAAGGAAGTATCGACTCGATGGAAGTTTGAATCTGCTACATATGAGTTGCATCTTTCAACAGGAAAACGGAGTAAAAATTGATAGCTAGTTAAGAGGAAGACCTTTCTTATAAAACTTATCCATGTCATCCCACAACTGGGGTTCTTTGGAACCTGGGACTTCTACTTGATGGAACTTACGAAGTTGCTTAGCTATTTCTGGCACCAACTTTGGATTCCTCATATCTGTTAGGTCCTCATTCAGAAAAAGGAAATCGGTCCTGTTAGAACAAAATTCATTCATGAAACAAGCACTAACTACAATTCATACACTGGTTTTCAAAATCACCCCCCAAGAATACGTGAATTTTAAGCTTTTTAGACATAGAAAGATATCTCCTTGATAACCTAACTTCTTCAAAAAAAAAAAACATCATATGCATTTCCCATAAAAGTATCTAGTTATCAGGTGAAAAAAAAAGTAAATCTGTTGTTCAATTAGATCTTAAATCTAGAAAAAGAATCCAGGAAATTAGATATGATTTCCTAGTTGGATAAATAATCACTGGTTTGATAGCCATTGATCTCATGATGTTTACCTTCCGCATCAAGGGTCCGGGCATTAATGAAAGACTGCATCATGCCATTTCCGAAAGTTGCAAGGAGTTTGGGACCAAATCCAGCAGCTGATAAATATCTTGAAGCCTATTAATCATTATATAAGCATTTACCAAAAAACAAACAACTGTATAAGTAATTGACAAATTAGGCACGTAATTATGACATAGAAGATGAAATAAACACAATTTCTCAGAGTCTTGACAGCAAATGTAGGAAGCTTTTAATCATAGATAAAGTACACTCAAATTGTAGGAGAGTCTTTGCAACGGGCAGGTCATTGAGTACATCCAATTGCATAGACACTTAGGGAATAGTTTATCTTCTTACACCCCAATGAGAAACCAACATGGAGAGATCTTTTCCAGAGAAGGATATCCTAATTTATATCATTGGCATAAGCATCTATCACGATTGCCCATCACATGGTTTCCTTGTTTCTTTCGTTTCATTCATAAGAAAAATCAGCACATATCTTAGTAGATTCAAAGGCTAAAATACAAACATAGACATCCTGTCAGCTTGTTTAAAACTGAAGTTTGATCACTCTTGAGTTGAAAGCATAAAACAAAATTAGTTTTTCCAGACAGAAAGAACCAAAATTTGATGTCAGAAGGAAGCAGCATGTGACAAAATACTTATGGAAATAAGGCTAGAACCAGAAGAAAGAAAAACTACCGTCAATTCTCTTTCCCGATTGATAACGTATTCAGTGTTCGGTCCATATAGCCTTATGGTCACAGAGACCTCACTTCCATTCTCTTCAGTGACGGTAACCTTCAGCACTACAAAGATATTGGCCAAAAGTTAAATTTTGAGGGAAAAAAAAACATAAGCCAAAAGTTGCTCGAAATATGATTCGCATCATCCTCGCAAGATATTACTAACACAAATTTGTGATTCCACCAGAGATGGTCTCCACCGAGAATTGCGAATCATCCAAATTCGACCACTTCTTGAACAGATCCTTGCATAGCTCACTGCCAACGATTACAAGAGGAATCAAATCTCCAGAAATACACGCGGTATTGCGATTCAAGTCCAGAATTTACCACAAAAACAGCCCAATCCTACTACAATTGAGATCGCCACAATTGCAGTTCTTGAAACTTACACGATGCGAGGCTTCATCTCCGGAAAAGGCAGAGAGGTATCGACGACGAGAGGAGAGGAAACGATTTCTGAACCGTGAGCGTCGGGAGTTTCGATTGGCACTTCGGCGTCGTCGCAGATCTTCATAGCCACCATTTTCGCTTTCATTTGAATTTCAGAGAGGAGAGAGCGAGAGAGGGAAGATTGAAGAGGCTATTGGAATGGGAATTGGCCGTGTGTCGGGATGGCATTCATAGAGGAGGATATTTTCACCTGACTAGAGAAACCGACCCAAGAAAATGGCGAAGACTAGACGTCACAAAACTCGGATGGGAAATTCGGTTTCGGTTTCGGATCAGGATCAATCCCACTCGGAAAACCGGATTCGGGTGAAATTACCATTGGGTTGTGGTCGGATCGGGTGGCCTAATTTGTAGGTCAAATCAAGATGATTCGTGTGAGACTGAGGGCTGTTAAAATTTGACCCGATCCGAATAATCCGCCCGACTCCGAACCCAACACGACCCGAAAAAACAATAAAAAGTTTTACACCGAAACATGTTTGACCCGAACTGATTTGACCCGAATTCGAAAAAATCCGAACACGAAATTAGCCCAAAATCGATTATATCCGAATGGACTAGCCTGATGCAACCCGATATCCGATGCTACCCGACCCGAAGCCATCCGAAAATCCGAAGTTACCCGACCCGAAACCATCCGAAAATCCGAAGTTACCCGACCCGAAACCATCCGAAAATTATATTATATTTTAAAGTATTAATAATAGTGAATATTTATTATAATTATGTTTAAATTAAATGTTTTATTAAATATTTAGACCATATAGTACTCAAACTACACAAAATAATCATTCGATATATGGTCTGAATCAAATTCCGGCTTACTCAAAATCAGATTAACCCGAAATTCGGCCAAAGTCGAAATCCGATTCACCCAATATCCGAAAAACCCGAAACCGAACTTATCCGAAATCAAGTTGGACCGAAACCCGAATGACCCGACTGAAATTGACTTGAAACCCGACTTCGCCTGATTAATTAAGCACCCGACCCGAAATGATCCAACCCAATTTGACCCGATTTTCAAAATATCCGAATTTGACCCGAATCCAAACTTACCCGAAACTAAATTGACCCGACCCAAACCCGGCCCGACCCGCCCGATTGACACCCCTACGGCTCACTGGGGATCTTTTCGTTACCGTTATTTCTTACTCCTAATAATGAAAGTGAGAACAAATGAAACAAGGGATTGTTAAAATGAAGGATATGTAAGGTTCTAATATAATTTAGCTGAGTCAAACTTTGAATTGTTCAAGCTCGGCTCATTTAAAAATAGGCGAGTTCGAAGTTGAATATAGATCGGTTCGAACTTAAAAATCTTGTTTGAATTTGGTTCATTTAAATGTTCATCGAGCTCGAATTTAGCTCACGGGTCTCTCATTTAGTTTCTTTGTGTGACAAACTCACTTACTTGATCATTTATACAAGCAACTGAAATTGAAAAAATTAAACAACGTCATTTGAGAAAGACGGCTAAAACTATGTAATATATTGAAGTTTATTATATAACTTTTTTTGGTCAAATTAAACTATTGAAGTTTATTATATAATAATATATATTGAAGTTTATTCTTGAATGTATCACTCTAGTTTGTTATATATGAATATATAATCGAACTTACTTATGAACATATAACCAAATTTGCTCATAAATAAAGAAGTTTGGTTTTTTTATGCTCAAACTTAGTTCATTTATATTTCAAGCCTTAAAATTACACAACCAAACATAAACAACACTTAACCAAATCAAACACTGAATTACTCACGAGCGACTCTATTTATTTAAAGCCCTAATTATATGATTATTATTATAAGTATTCAATGTTTGAATATGACTTATATCTACTCACATGAAACGCATGAAATCATCACGTTTTTTTTATATAGAAGAATGAATAATTCAAAGTTTGTTCCTCTAAATTGGAGAGTTTTGCACGGTAAAGCCGAATACCATTGAACTTTTTTTTTTTGAGAATAAAAGAACATTGAACTTGAACTGGTTGACTCTGGCATTTTGCCACTGAAAAAGTTTTCCTGGCATCAAAATCCAAAATTGAAGATTGACTCAACTCGTTAATGTCTAAATTGTGCATAAAAATCACATAGATTATCGTTTGATTTCAATTTGGCTTGAGTAGACTAAGTTCTACTTATTATTGGACAATCATACATTTTACTAGAACATTGAACTTGAGCTGGTTGGAAGATAAAAGGCTTCGGATTTAGATTTTCATTTTAAAAATACAAAACTACAACCTGACAAGAATTTACCAATTTTCACATGGATGATAATGGCTTGCCCGCATTACTAAAAAAATGCTAGCATAATCTAGACATATTATTTAGTTTATGTGCTTTGTCGACTAGTTCACGGACCCGTAATTTACCATAAAAGGTGGGTGCTTTGTTAAGAAAAAGGCCTATTATATTCGAAAACTCCAATACAATAGAGTTTTTTTTTTCGTTTCTGAAGCAAAAACAAAAACTAGAAAATGGAAATAGAAAATTATGGAAATAATGTCTTTTTTTTGTATCTGTTTTGTTTCCATTTCCCGTATCCGTTTCAGTGTAACATATATCCAAACAATATTATCACATGTTTTTTTGGTAGAAATATTATCACATGTTTAACTCTAATGGGAGGGGCAATCTCAAATAAACATAAGAACAAGAGAGCAGCCAAAGGAACTTGAACTTACACTTCTTCAAAGTACGCTTTCATGTGGAGTGTGAATGGATCCGGTTATATCCTGTCCATTGATTTTATTCAATGGCTAGGATTTAATCAATCTGTTTATTAGTAATTCTTTCCCAATTCCGAATTATATTCGTCCTAAACCCTCGCTTCGGTCAAAAACCCTAGCCCCTCTTTTCCTCCCTCCGTCTCTCCCTCTCCTCTCTTCGTGCTTTCATCGACCCGCCATTCAAATGGTACTTTCTTTTTCTCTCTAATTGTAGTGCTAGTTACTAAATTGATTATCAGTGTGTATAATTTCCCTTTCTTTTGGGTAATTTTGCGGTAGTAAATTTGTTTTTATGATGCAGGGAGGAGAAGCGGTGAACCCAAAGGCTTACCCTCTGGCTGATGCTCAGTTGACCATTACGATAATGGATTTGGTTTCACAAGCTGCCAATTACAAGCAACTCAAAAAGGGTGCCAATGAAGGTAATCGTTTTCTACAATTAACATTCTTTTCGTGGTGTTTATATTATGTGTTTCTGGGTCTCAGGATTTGTCCCTGTATTCTGTTTTTATTTTTGTAAACGGGTTTTGATCGGGTAATGATTTGCAGCTACCAAGACATTGAATAGAGGTATATCTGAATTTGTTGTCATGGCTGCTGATACTGAGCCACTTGAAATCCTTCTTCACCTTCCATTGCTTGCTGAAGACAAGGTATCTATCAACGCTGTCAATTTATCTTGTGTTCTTATCAGTATTCATGTAGTTATGAGCTATGGCATGTGCTTTTTAGTATTGTTGACCTGAATGCTTTGATTTTTACTTCTTTTTAGTATTGTTGACCGGAATGCTTTGATTTTTACTTCAAAAACAGCTTTGTGTAAAGCATTTAGCTTTAAAGTTTTTGAGTAGCAGGTTTTATTTAATTTGAGTTGGCGATGCAACAGTCATAAATTGGAAGCTACTGGTCACTGTGTAACACAATAGGTCAGTGGTCAATGCCATTATGTCTTGAATGCGAATAACATGTTAACAACTATAGTCCTATTCTTGTAGAAAGGATATAAAGGATAGATGTGAACACAACGGGTATGATTTTTCAAATTGGAAGCTACTGTGATGATGTCTTTGCTGTTTTGATGAGAGAGGGTTTAGAAATGGTGTTGCGTTTTGATGAGAGGGAGAGGGGTTTGGGAATGGTAATGCATTTTGATTAGATCATTTTATGCAAAAAAAATTTCACGGTTTAAATAATTAATTTTGGAGTTACTTTTCTGAGGTTGTTCGGAGCGAAATATTATGAAGTTGTTGTTGATGATCGAGTGATTTCCATTTTCCAATCAATTTTTGAGAGTAAAATGTTGTTGAACATTTAATTGAGAACCCGTCTTGAATTGTATCTGACAGAGCATCCGTAGATACGCGTTACTAAGTGAAGCATAATGTCTAGTAAACTCAGCTCTTCACCTTGCTAATGTTTTAGGAGCAAACTGATTTCTAAAGCAGGGCAAAGAAAATATTTTTTCATCTTTACCTCAAAACTATTAGTAATCTATCACTTCTGGCATGTTTTTTGGCACATTATAATCTGGTGTCTAGCTCGTTTGTGTTCAAGCTATACAAATGTGAATGTCTTCATCCTATCGATATTCATCCTTTTGAAGCATAATGTCTTCTAGTAAATTCAGCTCTGTACCTTGCTAATATTTTAGGAGCAAACTGATTTCTAAAGTAGGGCAAAGAATATATTTTTTCATCTTTACCTCAAAACTATTAGTAATCTATCACTTGTTTCTTTTGTAATGCTATTAGGTTGTATGTTACTCTTGTGAGTTATGATTCTGTAATATTTACACTGTAGATTGTCATGTAATGTTTGAGGACTCTATATTTCCAACTTATTTAGAATTAACATGTTTTTGAAATTGGAAGCAATGTCCTATTAACCTTATCATTCTGTGATATTTATTCTGGATGATTTTTCAAAATGGAAGCAATGGATTCTGTGATATTTCTTTTGTATGATTTTTCAAATTGGAAGCAAGGTTCATAATTTGTCATATTTTTTTGTCACATTATTAATCTGCTTATCTTTTGTATGTAGAATGCTAGTTCTCTTGTGTAAATACTGCAAATTTTATTTCTAAAGTAGGACATAAACTACATGTTCCTCTTTTCGTCAAAACTGTTAAAAATCTATCACTCCTTTCTTATGTAATGCTATGAGGTTGTTTGTTCATCTTACGACTCTGATATTTATCTGTAGATTGTGATGACTATATTTTCGGCCTCGTGGGGGAAATAACATGAATTCGTGTCTGTGCAGAATGTACCATACGTTTTTGTTCCGTCAAAACAAGCCCTTGGCCGTGCGTGTGGAGTCACAAGACCTGTCATCGCTTGCTCTGTGACCAGCAATGAAGGAAGCCAACTGAAATCTCAAATCAACCAACTGAAGGTGCATTTCTATGATTACACAGTCTTGTTCTTTTCTCTTGTCTTTGTTAAATCCTTGTTAATCAAAGAACTCTCAATGAATACTTGCAGGATGCAATTGAGAAGCTCTTGATCTGATCTGAAGATCATGGGAATGCGTGTGCGAGAGCAGAGTGATAGGCCTCATGGATTGTAGAAGTTTGCTCCTTGGAGGCTCTTTGACTGATGAAAGAAGCTTATGCCACTAGGGACTCTGTGACTTTTTTTTTTTGTTATTTCTCTTCTAGAAAATTTCTTTTGCAAATTGACATTTTTTTCCCTTCCTTCAGAACATGAATGATGATGTGAGCAGCCCTTGTGCATATTTATATGCAGGAAAAAATAGCACTTAGTTCATACCTACTTCTGTAAAAATTGGGAAGAGCTGTTGTTTTCTTTTTCAGAAGTGGTGGTAATGTATTGTTGATTAAAGAATCTACATACTATTACTAAACTCGAATTTCTTTATCTATATGTCGTCGTCTTAATTATGTCACGTAGGTATTTTAATTTTTTCATTTACCTCTTTGCCCTTAATTTTTTTTAGTATTTACAATCCTTATATTTTATAATAATAATTCTTATATTACATATAAAAGTATTATATTGAGTATATTTGGAAGACATAGATTACTCTTTTACTTTATTAATAGATTACATATATATATTTGGAAGATATATGATCCATATCTATTAAAATATTATAATTGGTTAAAATTTAATTAAGAAGATTTTAATTGCTTGAACCCACATATATAATTAATTTATAAATCTTGTTTTTTTTATCTATAACTTTCATAATTATTTAAACTATCATGTTTTGACTATTAATTTAATTCATAATATTAATAATGTATTATTATTTAAATGATATATGGAAATTTTTATAGTTTTTAATTTTATATATTTATTCAAAATTTTCTATACTCGATGTAAATATGATTATTTCTCAAGAATGATTGATATATTAAAAAAATATTTTTAATATTTTGTTTAGGCAAAATCCGTACAAGGTACGGGAATACATACCACTACAATTAAAATAGTGAACTCTTAACTCGAAAAATAATTAGAAAATGACAACTACCTATGATAACCATGGAATAAATTACATCGTTGGTCCCTAAACTTATTCCTTATTAGTCCCTAAACAAAAATCATTCTAAATTGGTCCTTTAACTATTAGAATTTTTATCCAATTAGTCCTTTAACTATTAGTCCCTAAACAAAAATCATTCTAAATTGGTCCTTTAACTATTAGAATATTTATCCCACCCATCCTTTTGTTAATTATATCGTGAGACTCAGTTAATATATTACTAATATGCTGATATGGCTGTTGACGAGTAAAATTTCATGAATTTAAAATTTTCATGATTTTATATGATATGGTGAGAATTAATCAAAATAATAAATTTGATTAACTTATCATAAACTTAACAAAAACGCTCTCATTTTAAAAATGGACTTTTACAAATTTTCTTGGGCTCAAACTGAGTTTTGTTTGAATAAATTTAAACTAGCCCAAAAGAAAAATAAAACAAACAGAAATTGGCAGTTGCAAATTATGGTTTCTAAATTCCGTCGGTTTAGGGCGGTTGAGTCCCTAGCACGCTCTCTAGGGGATTGTCTGGCCGTTTGGTCAGTTCTTGTCGACGGTGACGGTTCGTGGCGGTTCCGGCGGTGCTGTCTCTTTCTTCTTCTTCCTTGCCACCGTGTCTTCCTTTCTCATCTTATGGCACCCTCAAACAGTCCATTTTCTTCCCCCGTCAAGTTATTTAACCCTTTCGAGGCAATGAACATTCCAGATCTGGATCGTGGTGTTATCTATTCCATTTGTTTTGGACAGAAGACAAATTGTTCCTTACTATGTTGGAAGAATTCATATCTGAAGAACTCAAGGTCTTTTCATGTTCAATTATCCATTATTTTGTTTCTCTCTTTTTGGTTTCATGATCAATTGCGAGAAATTGTTGATGTTTGGCCACTCGGTTCCCACCGATTGCCAATCATCTTTGTTTGTACCATGTTTGGTACTCTTTCCAATCTCTGTATTTTTGTTGGCGTTGTCGGTTTCCGACGAGATCGGTTGCCTGATCAAATTGGAGAAGGAGAGAACCACCATGATTGGATAGATCTGGTATATGGCTTTCTTGCTAATTCAGAGTTACTTCCTCTTGTAAATCTATTGCCTTCCAATTCATATTCACCGCCACGGTCTCCTGCATTTCTTTCTCAAGTTGATTGGTATTTTGATTTGTGGTCTCCTCCATTCGATTCATGTACCGAGGATCACTCTAATTGTGCAACTACTATCTTCTTCAATGCACTTAATGATTTTTGGGTAATTGGTACGACCTCTCTAATACCACAACTCCGTTTCGTTGTTGATGACTTACTTTTCGCAAAGGCAAACTTGCACGAATGCTCAACAAAAACTGATATTTTCAGTATGTATGCACGAGCATTTGGTTGGAAGAGTCATATGGCATTATTAACAGTCTGCTTTAGCCGTATTTTATCAGCTTATCGGAATGCTATCTTATGTAGTGCTAATGGTTGGGGCTTAGTGGTTGTTTTCAAACACTGTTATGGTTTAGGTCATGTTTCGGTTATTAATCGACCACTTGTTGTAATTTTTATTTTATGTTCTTTTACTTGTAAACATGTCACTAGACATGAAAATATTGTGACTCTTTTTGTAACTCGTTCTAAGCCCTTTATGGGATACGAACAGATATAATAATAACACAATATTTATTTCAAAAAAAAAAAATTATGGTTTCTCATTTATCAGATTAATGAAGAGAAAAAAATTAATTAATCCCCTTAAACGTTTTTGGGTGGTTATCACTTATCTCATCCATTAACTACTTTTATTTTCCTATAAATAGGGAAAAATAAGTGGAAAAAAGGGTTGGCCAATGGGTAAGAGATCGGGGGATTTATCCTTCTTCGCGTGAGAGGCACAACCGAAAACAACAATGGGGTTCTCCATCCACAAAAAAATGTCGATCACTTTCTCTATATGCACAAACACAAGTTTAAAGAGAGGGGGGGAGTCAACATGAAAAATATGGTGACAAATGCCATATTTAATTTTGAGAGAATCACTTCTTCCTAGTGTGCATGAAATTAAATGTTCATGTGAGAAGACAGTGATCAAAGAAAACTTGTACGTGGAAGAAGGCAAATGAAGTCGGCGTCATCTCCACTTTAATCTCTTAAATCTTAATTATCTTGTGGCATGGGAGGATCCGAATGGGTCCGAACACCACATCCCTACATAAACCCGTGGTCTGGGAGGAACCGAATGGACCGAACACCAATTTTATCCAGAATTTATTCCAGATTCAATCGAAATTGAGTACAAGGATAATCCTGTTTGACAAAAGGGAACGATTTCTTGTTCTTGCAAATCAGAATTATACAATTTTAAAACAAGATGATTCTTTACTCAATGTGGGGTCACTGAATTAATGCCCGCTTAAGTCTTGTTTAAATATTTTGATTTAAGATATAGTTTGGACATGAGATTACAGAGGCTTGAATAATAACCATGTCCAATTGACGGTTCCACGCTCAAGTTTAACGATATATATCATTTAAGATCGTTCACAATGGACATTTAATGTTCATGAAGTTGAAAAACATGAAAGATACTTGGGGCTACCAACAATGATTAGACGATCCAAAAAGGTGATCTTTGGGCAAATTAAAGAGCGGATGTGGAAGAAATTGAAGGGTTGGAAAGCGCATTCTCTTTCAAGAGCCGGAAAAGAAGTACTTCTGAAATCAGTGGTACAATCAATCCCCTTATATGCTATGTCCTGTTTTAAATTTCCTACTTAATTTTGTCGGGAATTAGAACATCATATGTGCAACTTCCTGTGGGGTGACACTAGCGCTTCAAGGAAAATTCATTGGATGAGTTGGGCTCGAATGTGTCACACGAAAGGACGAGGTGGTCTTGGCTTTCGGGATTTGGAAGCTTTTAACTTGGCTCTCTTGGAAAAACAGGGCTGGCAACTTGTTCAAAATCCGAACTCCCTGATTGGTCAAATACTGAAAACAAAGTACTTTCCGAATTCGCATTTCTTAGAAACCTCGGTGGGTCACAATCCAAGTTACACTTGGCGTAGCATCATGGTGGCTCGAAAGGTGCTTGAAGAGGGCACATTTTGGAAAGTCGGGAATGGGAGTACCATAAATGTTTGGAGGGACAGATGGTTACCAAGACCGGTTTCTTTTAGGCCTGTGGGTAATTTCTATGGTGCTGATTCTGAGTTAAAAGTGATTGATCTCATTGACTGGAATGCTGGGAACTGGGACGAGGATCAAGTGCGTGCTTTATGTGCCCCCTACGATGTTGACATTATTTTGGCACAACATTTAGTTGATCCACAGATTACTGACCAACTTGTTTGGTACTACTCATCCCATGGTGATTTTACTGTCCGATCCGCATATCATTTAATTTTTGAACAAAAAATGAATAGAGTAAATGTTGCTTCCTCTGCTGATAATCTTGATGGGCCTGTTTGGAAACATTTATGGACGATCAAAACCATTCCGAGGGTCAAATCCTTTTTATGGCGTGCTTGTCGTCAAATTCTCCCTTGCAAATAAAATCTTTTCAGAAGGAAAGTTGTCTCGGATACGCTTTGCCCGACTTGTGGTCTTGTTGAAACAACTCTACATGCTTTGCGTGATTGCATACTGCCGCAGTTGGTTTGGGATCTATGCTCTGATTTGGGTTCTCTGGGAGAAGGGGCTGTTTATGTGGTGGATTGGACAGAACAGATTTTTGCAAAGTTATCTTCTGATCAAGTAGCTCTTTGGGCAAGTGTGGTTAGTGGTATTTGGAGAGCACGCAACAAATTCTTGTTTGAAGGAATAAAAGAAAATTCGGCTGATATCATTGAATCGATTATGCAGCTGCAGAAGGAATTTGAAGCGCAAATCACCAAAATGCAGGGTTTGCCCCGAGTACAACACACGACAATCACTTCATGGTGTAAACCAGATCAAGGGTGGATGAAACTGAATTGTGATGCTGTAGTAAATGATCGTGCGTGTGGGATCGGTTTTGTTTGTCGATTGTCGACTGGAGAAGTCCACTTTGCTGGTGCAAATAGGATTCAATCCGGATCTTCAGTAGAGATTGTTGAGGCTGAGGCTGTATTGCAGGGGCTTCGAGTGGCTAAGTCGGTGGGGATCACCCATATTCAAGTATAATCTGACTGTCTCCCGCTTATGCAAAAAGTTCAGCACAAGGAACTTCCTCATTCAATTCTAGGATCTCTGATTGCTATGATTACTGATCTCAGCTTTGATTTTATTAGCTGTAAGTTTAGTTATATTAGTAGGAATGAAAATAGAGTGGCTCACTGGCTTGCTCATTGGAAGCCTTCGAGTCCTTTCTTAGAATTTCAGTATTTTAGTTTCCCTCTTGAATTGTACTGCTTGTTAGACTCTGACTTGGTTGTTGCTGGTGTTTATTGAAGTTTGATGTTAGTTATCAAAAAAACAAACAAAGATCATTACAAAAGCCCACGTTAATGTGCAGGAATTACGTGAAAGGGCTTTGATGAATTTGAACTTCATTTAATTTAATGGGCTTGTCCATATTATGTACGCTTGACTAATTATATATATTTAGCCGTGCATTAAGATATAAACCTGCCTTACTTAATATTTTGTACATACGTAGGTTTTGTTATTTAATATGGGTTTATTGCTGAATTCACCCATAAAATGATATATTTATAAAATTTGTCATGAATTTTATTTTAACCCTTATAAAGCAAGGGTTTAGAAAAAAATATGTATTTATAAAGAACTATGTATGATTTGATGCCTTTTAAAAGGCTACGTAGGAAACCCGACATAAAGCAAATGCTCGTCAGGTTCAATCACAACTTCAAAATTAATTAAAATTAAATTAAGACCATATATAATATTAATTGGTCTTTATTGAGAATTACGTTAAGACTTGATGCTTTTTATAAAGCTACGTAGGCACTCGATATTCAATATAATATATATCGAGTTCAATCGCATACACATAAAAATCAATCTAAAATACTTGTTCTATGTTTAGAACTATGTATAATATAATGTCCTTTATGGACTATGTGGAAAACTTGATTAATATATAATATCGAGTTGACATAAAAATTTAAGTTGACTTTCGAACATAAAGAAAAGTCGATAATAAAATTAAATAGTTCTTTTTAACAATTACACCCGACTTGATCCTCTTAAAAGAGCATGTAGGGTGCCCAATATAAAATATATAATATTGGGTTTAACAATTATTTGAAATAAAATCAAAATATGAAATAAAGTTGTCTTTCATTTTGCATTTGATAATATGGAGGTGGATTTATTTTCATCCTTTGATGCATTAAAGATAAGATAAAATAATAAAATAATAATATACATGCAAATGATAGTTGAAGAGAGTTTGGACAACCCTTCCTAGATAGAAGGTGGGTTCGAATTCAATTCTTTGATGCATAGAAATAAATTTAATAGACATAATATCCAATGTCTTAATCTTTGAATTATGATGACTTGATTCTGATTCGTCAGATACGTAGGAAGCTCAATATAAAGCAAAAAGTTCATTGAGTTCAGTCACGATCAAAAAATAAAATCATATTTAATCGAACCTATGGTTCATTGAGACCTACATTCGACTCGATATCTCTTTCAAAAGAGTCGTGTAGCAGACTCGACATCTAAAGGTTGAGTCCAATCATAAATATTAAGTTGAATTTTAAATATAAAGATAAAGTCAAACACGAATCCATATTATTTGATTTCTAGAACTACGTTTGACTTGATTCCACAACATATAAGTGGATACGTAGGACATTTGACATAATATATAAGTATGTCATATTCAGTCACAAATCAAATTAAAATATATAAACCTTTAATCACATGTTTGATATTGAAGAGATTAGACAACCCTTCCTAGAAATTGGGTTTAATCTTATTCACGTCGCGTAGATGATAGTTGGCTTGAGTCCGAGCAACTCTTCCTAGAAGGTGGGTTCAGGCTCGTTCCCCTGATGCGTGAAAATCAAACCAAACCAAAATTAAAACACTTTGAACTATGTAGGGCTTGATTCTCTTTAAAGAGATACGTAGGCAACCCACCAAAACTGTGTGCAACCCAAATCATAAAAATCACTTAATATTTTGTATTGGTGTTGCTTTTAATCAAAAGAGTCAAAAGAGATGGTCGAACTAAAATAAAAATAATTTAAATGTGTTTTACAATTTTGTGTATATTTTTGCTCAACAATGTTGACAATTGTTTTTTTAAAGATTAAAATAAATTAGGATTAAATCAAAGTAATAGATTACGTTACAAGCCTAAACATTTAACCTACAAGATTAAGCAGGCTACCACCAAAATCCTCATTGCTCTTGATATTGTGAGGATGAAGAATTTTCAATTGTCAGGAAATAGAGTGAACGAGATGCCCAGTATCAAGCACAAAACGGTGAGTATGTAATTATTGTATTGTAATTATGCTTTATGAATTTCAAAATCAGATTTGTTTGAAGTAAAGAATTTTGGTTACTGTATGTATGTTCAAGTAATCACTAATGGGTGATGATGCATACTAGGGGCATTTATGTTTGTATATATGTTCGTGAACTGAAATAAATGAGACTCATTGTGATCTTATTTTGAGGATTTAGTTTTGTTAATGTTGTTTTATACTCCCTCCGTTCTATTCTACTTGTCCATGAAAATCTAATACACATATATTAAGGCATGATATAATTTTACCAAATTACCCTTATAAATTATACCTTTCTCTTTTTCTTAAGAGACTTTTCTCAAGTGTATTAATTACAAACAAGGGTACAAATGAAAATTTTTGTACAAATATAATTTCAAGGACAAGTAGAACTGAAAAACAGTTTAAAACTTCATGGACAAGTAGAATAGAACGGAGGGAGTAATTTTTAACGATATTTTTTTAACGGGAGTAAAATTTTCGTGAGTTTGGAAAACAAAAACAAGAATGAATGATTGGTGTATTTGGTTAACATCTTAATTGTACCATTTGGCGGTGGAACTGAACAACTTAAGAAACAAAAATCAATTTCGTTTAATTTCTTAAAATATGAATAGTTTTTTAATGCAATTTCATATATATTCTTAACTAACATTTGTTAATTATTAATGTTTTGCGTCTAGAAGGAGAAGTTGAGCTTGTTGAACAAATACAATTTGATGGAGAGTTTGGTCAAGATGAATTTCAAGTGCGAACAGATGGACATATTGGGCATGGTATTAGCTCAGACAGTGATGAGTTAAGTAGTGATGGAGATTATACTGAAGAAGGATGCATTTGTGATGCTGAGTTGGTAGATGAAGAGAATGAAATCCAAGGGGATGATGTTGAACTTAATATCACAATGCCTATCCCTTCCACAAAACTCGACATGGCTAGTGGTAGAAAAAGCTTGAACTTTATTGGTACAAGGGAAAGGTCACAACTAGAAGATGTGATACTCATTTGATATTGATTCTGAGTATGAAGATTCTGATGATTTTGAAAGTTTAGATGAAGATAACGATGGGGAAATGGTTTCCAAAGTTCAATATAAGAACTGATAAGGATGACCCAAAATTCTTAGTAGGAATGATTTTTCCATCACTTAAATTGTTGAAGGAAGCTGTACAAAGGTATTCTATAAAAGAATAGAAGAGCAATCAACTTTAGAAGAATGATCTAAGTAGGTCGAGGATGATTTGCAAGAGTGGGTGTCCATGGACGTCGTATGCAACTCTAATACAAGGTGGTAATAAAGTTCAGATTAGAACATTCAAAGATCAACACACTTGTTGTAAAGTGTTCAAAAACAAGTATGCCACATATGTTTGGGTTGCTTACGAATATGGAGACAATCAGAGAAAATCCCAGTATTCCTTTGTCAGCACTACAAATGCAAGTTAAAAAAGACACTGGTTTCACAATTCCTACTACAAAGTTGTGGAGGGCAAAGAAACTCGCCTTTAAGCTTTGAAGGGGCAATGAGGAACAACAATTTTTGAAGCTTGTTGATTATGGAGGAGAACTTAAAACACAAATCCTAGTAGCACCGTATCATTAGATAATTTGATGTTTTACAAAGTATTTGTTTGTATATTCGAGTGTAAGAATGGGTTTAAAGCTGGTTGTAGACCAATGATAAACATTGATGTGTGTTTTTTAAAAAGGGAGATATGGTGGTCAGTTGTTAGCGGTTGTAGGAATTGATCCAATACTTATACAATACTTGCTATGTGAAAAGTCACAAATAAGCTAGAAAACAACCATTATAGAGTCGAATTTCAGTAAGAAATTAGCATGTAAATTAGCATACCAAATTTACCCATGCATAGAGACCGAAATACAACTCGATCTAAAAATAAAGGAGAGCCAAAACGCTGCCAACCATTTGCAATTTACCGAACTTGAAACACCAGTCAAAAAACTCTCTAAACCTCAGTGTGCATAACTCATAACCCATAACTAAGTGCACACTCATGACCCATAACTAAGCCACTTTTTACTGATTCGCCTGTTCATTGCAACTTTGATCTTTGGATTTGTCATTGCACCTAACCCGTTTTGAACTCTCATCTTCGGATTTGTCATTGCACCTAACCCGTTTTGAATTGCTGATCTTGACTTCGGATTTGAGTCTAACTTGTTCATTGCTGCTAACCCGTTTGGAATTGCAGTTGAGATTCCTCAAAGACTGCTCTCCTTTGTCTTCATCGCCCAAAATAAGGTCAATAAGATTGTCTATACAGTGCTAGTGCCAAGCGAGTTTTGATGCGTTCGTATTTATCCCTTTCAGTCATTGTTAGGATTGGCGGCACGCACGAGGCATGCAAAATCTGCAAGGCACACCAAAGCTATTAAATCTATTGACATTGCTCTTACATCTGGTTCCATCAAGATGGTAAAATTTATGCATAAACTTTCTTTTTTTTTGTAGGTGGGACACAAGGTATAATTCACCTCTGCAACTAGGGATCAAACCAGGACACAAGGTATAATTTTTTAAAATGGAGGCAATGTCTTATTAATCTTATGATTCTGTGATATTTGTTTTGTATGATTTTTCAAATTGGAAGCAAGGTCCTTGACTTGGCATGTTGTTTCGGCACATTATTAATCTGCTTATTTTTTAGGAACAATTTTTGTCTATAGAATGCTAGTTCTCATGTGTAAACACTGCATAGAATACATAACTATTTAAAATCTATCACTCGTTTCTTTTATAATGCTATTAGATTGTTTGCTATTCTTATGAGTGGTTCATAACTTTCTAAACTTCCAGTCAAAAAAAATTCTAATACCTCAGTATGCATACATAGTCATATTAATAATGAGTAGTTCATAACCCATAATTGTCCCAATTTATAAGACCTCAGTCCCAAAATCCAATTCGGATCGGATTTTGCCCAGCCCTACATGCAATGCTGGAGTCTTGTATGACATTTTATAGATAAGACATCAAACTCATGACCCATAATTGTCCCAACTGTGTTCTTTATGCATGTGTGTCTAAAAATAATGGTGGGCTGGGATTAGTGGATAAGCCTAACTCTATGGTTAATTAGTCTTATTTCATGTATTTCCCTAATATTAATGATGGGATTAGTGGATAAGCCTAACTCTATGGTTAATTGGCCTTATTTCATGTATTTCCCTAATATTAAGGTTAATTGGTATTCCATTTCATGTATTGTATTTCCCTATGCACTCCTTCTATTGGTTCCCTATGCACTCCTTCACTCATGCTCTTTATAAATAAAGCTCCTCTTTACGATTTGGAAACTCCTCTTTTTTGGACTTTATACCACTCGGAGATCAAACACATCACTCAGAGATCAAACACATCAAATATAGGTACAGGAAAATATCCCGACCCGATAATATTTTTCCATCCTTTTATTGTACATGATCTCCCTCTATATATAGTGATGGTGAGCTGCCTGCTTGCTCATTTATGATCGATGTGGGATGTATTTCTCATGAGATTATTTTGCAAGGGGCATGTTATGCATAACCCTGTAAAAATAATAAAAACACACAAATTTAGTAAATTTGCTAAGAAGCCCCTTACACAATTTTTAAGCTTTCTCATTCCTCTCTCTTCCTTCTAGACAGAACAATGTTTACGTTTAATTTGAGGGCAAATCAAAGGGGTTTTGGAAACCTGTGATCACCAAAATTATCGACTAAGTGACATTAAACAAGACCCAGGTGATAATTAACCTAAAATTAATCAAATTCGAGGTATAAATGAAGTTTTAAATTTAGCAATTTGGGGTTTTCTCTTGTGTAAAATTAACAACGAAAGTGAAAAATTTCTTCTCCATTTGTGTGAAATCAGGTGTATATATATTGGTGGAGTATGGCGTAATTTGTTAATTTTGTGTGTTTATTGAATTGAATTTGCACAAATTCGAGATGCAATTGAGTTGGGGCTGATTTAGGGTTCTTTAGTGTTCATACAAATTCTTTTTCTGGATAATAGGAGAAGGGGGATAATGGTGGTCAGAGGTAGGAAGGATGACGACGGACAACCATGGACGGGGGTGGGGAAACCGTTGGCTACCGACGTAAAATTGAAATTGCCCAATTTTAGCGTTGGAGAGTGCAGGAGAGAAGGGAGGAAAAAGGTGAAGGGTTAAACGACTACTTTGTAAATTAAGTAAATTTAGGGTGATGACTTTGCAATCTTTGCAATGAAACGACTACTTTGTAAATTAAGTAAATTTAGGGTGATGACTTTGCAATCTTTGCAATGAAGTGCTACATGGCCAATTCCCATTGGACTTGAGTATTTAATTGAAAGCCAAAGAAAGTTGTCCATTTATGCTTAGCCTCAGATATTGACGCGCTTGCAATGGGTAGCACAAAGCGCCCCGCTGACATTTCTTCAAGCGTCCAGTTTTTTGAAATTTAATTGCAATTTTTTCCCTTTTATTTGTAATATCTATATTCCACTCCCGTTATTCTTAGATAATTACAAAATTAATCAGTAAGTTATAAAAATAAATAAAAAATATCCTTAGATATAAAAATATTAGCTTTAATCACGTATCTATTATTATAGTTTGTCTTAGTAACTCTTAAATTAATAAAGGACCTGATCATACGCTTTAATCGCGTATCTATTATTATAGTTTGTCTTAGTAACTCTTAAATTAATAAAGGACCTGTAATTTGGTATCGGAGCCATATTAAAAAGGTGACAAGTTGAAAATTATCAAGTCGACAAGCTGGAAATTTCCGATAAGTGTCCTAATCGAGAATCTCCAGATATTAAACATCTAAAAATTGGCGAAAAACATTATGAAGCCATACTAAACACCATTGTCGACGACATCGCAGATTTGAAAAGTTGTATTTTTAGATTGAGTGAGAAAATCCAAAAAATTAAAGAAGAACTCACTCTAGTCCAACGAATCCACCTAGAAGAAAACCAAAAAATTGTTGTTGCACTTACTAACGAAATTAGACACCAAGGTGCTATTACTAAAACAATAGTAGGTAAAAGACCGAGTCTGTTTCCACATAAATATCCT
This sequence comes from Fallopia convolvulus, assembly GCA_964016875.1. NCBI lineage: Eukaryota > Viridiplantae > Streptophyta > Magnoliopsida > Caryophyllales > Polygonaceae > Fallopia > Fallopia convolvulus. Next base: position 3,979,341 of record OZ024725.1, on the reverse strand, counting down.
TTTCAAAATCAAAACCCATCAAAAACATTTTCAGTCCCCAATTTAAAAATTGAAAAGAAAACCGAACCTGAAGATGAAGAAACATGAAGTAGAGAATAACTCTAAGTTACTAGAAAATATCATGGAAGAATCAGGTATAACGAGTAGCGAAGAATCTGAATATGGTACTGAAGAAGAAGAGATGTACCAACAAATGGGATTAATAAAATTAAAAGATATGGAAACAATACCCATTAATGAAGTCAAAAGAAGAGTGGATAAAATTGTTGGTAAAAGGGTGTTAGATTTCAATGAAGTTGAGGAAGAGATAACACCTATAATGTTAGAAGAGACTAATGAGGCAAACAGATCCTACTATAAAAAATATGAAGAAGGATCATGTAGCTATCGAAGGCCCAATGTTAAACCTAAAGAGTTTTTAGAAAAAACGGCTAGATTTGGAGTAAGGATTATGCCAAATCATCGACCTAAGAAAAAAGAACTCACTTTAGAACCAATAAGTGAAACTGGATATAAGCTAAATCTAGATGGAGTAAGAAGACGAGAAGAAGTAATAGATTTTTGGAAGAAAAGCATGATGAGTGTCTTAAACCTAAATACAGATTGGAGATCATCAAAATTTTTAAATTACATAGAACACAGTCTGTATGGTATAGTAGCTGATTGGTATGAAGGAATACCTGAAGAATATAAAGAAAATCTTAGAACAAAAGAATCTCCAGTAGAAATGTTTACCACATTATGTGAAGCTATAGACGAAGAGTTTGTAGGAGAAAGAGATGAAATTGACAAAAAATTTATTGAGTGGCAAAGAAAGTTAAACACTCTTGAAATCTGTAATATGAGATATTTGGATAACTATCTCTCTGAATTTGAACATTATTATTATAAGATAGGAGAAAACCAAACTAATCTTCAAATGCTCTTCGATAAGCTCCCAAAACCTATTAACGAAGAAATTAGTGATGGATATCATGAATGGAAAAATAGGTATAATTCTAGAGATACTTTGGGTAATAGAACGAAATTTATAAAAAGATGGGTAGAAAAGAAATGTCGAGAAGTGAAAGGAACACAACAAATGAAGAGACAATTTCTACCATGTTAGGATTTACCAAATGAATGGGGGTGTGATAGAAGAGATAATCAAAGAAGAAATAATTATAGAAAGAAAAGCTTCAACAAACAAAGAGGGGAAAAATATCATAAGAAGTATTATAAGAAACCGTTTATTAAGAAAAGAAGGTTTTTTAGGAAAGCCTCTTACTGCCCTGAAAAGAAAAGAAATTGCAAGTGTTGGGCATGTGGCGAAACGGGGCATTATGCTAATGAATGCAAAAATAGGAAAAACAATAAGTTAGCAGAAGCATTAGGAAGTATGGATTACATTGAAATATCCGAGGATGAAGCTATTGAATTAGCTTTAAGCAACAACAAAGGAGTTGTTGAAGTAGTTGAGGAAGAAGAAGGTGAGGAGTCGGATTATGAGGAAGTCAATGAGATGATGCAAGGAGAGGAAATAGATTCTTCAAATTTCACCGAAGAAGCCTTCGATTCAGGTGGAGAAATGACCACTCTAGCTCAACTCCAAGAAGCAGAGTCATCCATAGATGAAGAACAAATAGAAAATATGCGAAAATCAGGGGTCGAATTCCCGGTTATCGCTAAAGAACAGTTCTTCAAGAGGCATTTCTTCCCAGCATTCTCTAAATTCGTGTGCGAAGAAATGCTAGGAGATATAGTAATAAAAAATAACGAAAATCAAGCTACTGAAATCAACCTAATTAATTGGAAAAATATTCAAAAACAAAACAAGGACAAAAAGTACAAATATATTTATGTGTGTGGAATCCAAATATTCATCACTCCTCTACAAGATTTTGGTAAAAATGTGCACTGCATTAACTTTGTTTGTGACACTAGGCACAAGAGATTTAGTGACCAAACTATTAGTGGAGTAGTATGTAACTTGAGTCAAGGACCAGTGTCTTGGATATGTAGGCCAAACTATTATGTTAGTTTAGAAGACCAATTTGCATCTAAGTTTTTATCGTTAAAACTGTTAACTGAAGGGATTAATATGCATAAGGGAACTTGTCCTCTACAATTAAAGTGGAAGGTAGTATATAAGTTAGAAAATACCACCAATCCTCCAATGAGAACTCAAATGGTAGAAGCTGATAAATATGAGATTAGTGGACCAGGACAATTAGCAGTACCCGTTAAGGTAAAGCCAGAACAAATTAATCTAAAAACAGTTTGGGTAAATGCCTTTGAAAATCCTTCGACCACTAAATGTGAAAAGGTCTTAACAATTGATGAGGAAGGAAAAATCCATACAAACTCACAATCTCCATCAAGTTTAACAAGAAACAGGAGTCTTTCTAGGAGTCAAAGTTCTAGGTTCAATCCTAGTCTTAATCTTGCTCAAAGAAACCAGTTATCCCCTTCAATTAGAAGTGTTAAGGAAGAGAGTCCATTCCGAGTAGATGACGATATTGCTAGTCTTCTAGCAGCACTAAATAGGAAGTTAGAACTTAACAGCCTTGGAAGAACACTTCATGAACCAACTAGACATAGTATAGATCTAGGATCAACATCAGTGTCTAGTTCTAGTTCTAGTGCTAGCTCAAACCCTTCATTTCTTCCAGCCACACCAGGAGAAGCGTCTACTTCTAGAGCTGATAAAAGGTTAATAGGGTTTAAAACAAAAACTATTAGTGAACCTGTCTATGAAGGAGACGAGGAATCAAATATGCAAATAGAAACGTTCATGAGAGTCACTAACCCAAATAGCATCTACATCCCTATAACTATATGCATTGAAGGATTTAATGATTATCAATTATGTGCTTTCGTAGACAGTGGATGTTCTGTGTGTTTTGGAAAGAAATCTTTATTTCCAGAATTTATGTGGAAATCAGCATCCAAACCTATTCAGGTAAGAATTGCTGATAATAGTATCATGACTCACTCAGAAGTCATTCTAGATCTACCAATTATGCTAGGGGGTTACCCATGTATAATTCCTATATTATGGGCTACTGAACAAACATCTCATGACATGATATTAGGAAATAATTTCCAAATGTTATATTCTCCATGTACTCAAAGTTTAGATAAAATGATATTTACTGTTAATGGAGAATTAGCTTGGGTAAGAAAAATAAAAGAAGCCTATACACATCAAAAGATTGAATTCACGCGCAGTAAGCGTGGTGAGGAGCATATTGTTCCTACACAAAGAGAATTTGCACTATTAATAGACGAGATAACTATAAAAGAACAAATTATTAATCAACAAAAGGATTTGTGTAAGGAGTTATACTCTGAAAACCCTTTAAAGTTTTGGGATAAAGATAAGTCATTTGCTAAGATAGAATTAATAGATCCTAAAACTGTTATTAGAGTAAGGCAGATGGTTTACACCTTTAAAGACCAACAAGAATTTAAGGAGCAAATTGATGATTTACTAAAAAAGGGTTTAATTAGAGAAAGTAAAAGTCCTCATTCTAGTCCTGCTTTTATGGTTAGAAATCATGCTGAAGAAAAGAGAGGAAAGGCTAGAATGGTTATCAATTATAAGAAATTAAATGATAATACTGTCTTTGATGGATATTATATCCCTAACAAAACAGTTCTATTTAATAGAATACAGGGAGCCACATGGTTCTCAAAAATGGACTGTAAAAGTGGATATTGGCAAATTAAGATGGAAGAAGACAGTATACCATTAACAGCTTTTAGTGCACCACAAGGTCATTATGAATGGGTAGTTATGCCATTTGGTCTAAAGAATGCACCACAAATATTTCAAAGGAGAATGGATAAAATCTTTAAGAATCTTAAGCATTGTTGTCTTGTCTACATTGATGATATCTTAATATTTTCAAAAACATTAGAACAACATATGCACGACCTTAGGGCTATAACTCAAGAATGTGTTAATCATGGCATCATCTTAGGACAGAAAAAATGTATTTATGCTATGCTAGAGATTGAATTTCTTGGGTTGAAGATTAAAGCTGGACAAATAGTATTACAAGATCATATCCTAGAAAAGGTAGAAAAATTTCCTGATAAAATAGAGGATAGGAAGCAATTAGAAAGATTTTTAGGATGTCTTACTTATGCCTCTGATTTTATAAAAAATTTGGCTAAATTAAGAAAACCCTTACAAGTCAAGTTGAAAAAAGAAGAGGTTTGGAACTGGACTAATCAGGATACAAAAGTAGTCCAAGAACTTAAAAAATGTTGCATGAATTTGCCAGTGTTAACTCTACCCAATGAGGAGGATGAACTTGTTCTTGAAACTGATGCTAGTAATTATCATTGGGGTGCTGTTTTGAAATTAAAGAAAGATAACAAGCTTTGCAGGTATAGCAGTGGAAGTTTCAACAAAGCCGAATGTAATTACACTGTAATGGAGAAGGAGATTCTTGCTATCTTAAAAGGAATTAATAAATTCATAATTTTTCTTGCTCCAAAACCCTTTACAGTGAGAACTGATTGTAAAGGAATATTGGGATTTATCCATAATAATTTGGATAATATGAAAGCACAAGGGAGGCTCCTGCGTTGGCAATTAGCCCTTAACCAGTTTTCCTTTAATATTGAACATGTGCAGGGATCAAAAAACTCATTAGCAGACAGCTTGACACGAGAACTTGCAAGTGAGAAGAATGGTGAACAGAGTACCACCTCCACAAGGAATTTTAAGGATGTATCACGATTATGGGTACGAGAATTTCTCTCCAGAAGAAATGGTCCGAATAGCCCACAATTCCCTATCTCAGCGTCCATCAAACGCAGAGAGGAGGGAACTTGAGGAGAAAGAAAAGTACCACAAGGGATGGGTGTCACCTCCCAGTCAGTTTAAAATTTCAATAATGGAAGAAGTTAGTAAGAGTAGGTGTCGTTATGGGTATCAATTGGTGAACCATTTGATGACCTTACGAGTGTTAGAATTGGACATAACCAATAAAATACTTCAGCTCCCTTGGGAGCTCCAAGAAAAGCTAAAGGGTTATTGGAAGTATAAAGAGTTTCCACAATGGTATTCTTACGTGATGAGCAGAGATAGATGGTACTATGATATTTGGGAAGAATGGGGAACGCTAGTTCTTTTTCGTGATAATTCTGGAATTGGAGGAATAAACCTTCCTGGTAATCCTTCTGAAAATATGGGAATATTAAAGGCATGGGATTACGGAATGTGCAGCGACATATATGGAAAATTTCCTTATAAATGGAGTCCAATCAGAAAGCATTCACCAAGTTTCAGAACTATGTGTTCAAACAGAGTCAAGCAATCAGGGATAGAAGAAAAGCTAATCTGTTTTGTGCATGGAGCAAACATGGAGACAGAAGGAGGAAAATCAAGAGCACCTCACTACTTGATTAGGTTTGTTAAAGATCAGTTCTCTGCGGATCCAATAACATTAAGGCAACCAATCCTAAAAAATGCCACTGAAGCCAGAGCCATGGGACTTTTCTACATCTATGAATACATCAAGCAGTATCAAAAAACCGACATGCTACTATTCAAAGTAGGATTCACCACTGTTATAATTCCGAAGGAGCTTCAACCATATTTTTCAGAAGCAATAGAGTCATCTGATTCAATCCAGGATTACTTATCAGCAATAGAATTTGGGAGATATCTATCGCCCAAAGGTCAAGACTTTATATGGGATAAGCTTATGGATTGGGATCCAGAATATTCAGAAAATTTGATGAAGCAATTAGAGCTCGACTTAGATGAAGATGCTGCTGTAGGATGGGAGGATAATGTTGGAGAAGAAGGCATGTACAACATCGAATACTGCATGGATTATTAACCATCAAAGACCACATCATGATGCCAAGCCACGTGGACCACCAGAAGGAATCTCTTTAGTGTGATGTCTTTTTATTACTGTTCAGTGTGTGTTTTCTTTTCAGAGTGATGAACACTGTTTTTACTTTTTCTTTTCAGAGTGGTGGCACTGTTTGCCATGTGAGTGGATTCCCTAAGACTTTGTCGGTAGCAAGTTGTAAAGAGCATTGATAGAGCATCCAATACTCTCCAAGGCTCTATAAATAGGACCCTTGTAAGCTGAAGGAAGGGCACCGAAAATCAGAAAACAAAGTCTGAATCTAGAGAAAGAGAAAGAGAAAGCTTTGAACTTGAAAGTGAAACGGTGTTCCCTCACTCTAAGAGTTCAAATCCTTCTATGGATCTTTCTAGTTTGAGTGTTTGAGTGTTTTCAGTGTGTTTGTGTGCTTGTAATCCTTTCAAATTCAATAAAAGTTTGTTTTTAAGTAAGGGAAAGCTACTTAATCGAAAACTATGTCTTGAATAAACCTTTTTCTTGACTACAAATCCTCCATCCACTAAAATTGAGAGATTTTAAGTTAGAGACTACGGTCTGAGGTAGGAAACGAAACAGATCTGTGCTGAGCTTGAGCTAAGGGAGTCATGGTTGAGGATTAGCAACCCCTAGAAATCCGGAAGCTACAGGAACACCGGAGGTCCAGCGATACTACGCTCAGGTAACGGTCAAACCTCTCTAATTTATAATTTTCTTTAATTACGGAGCATGGTGGGCTTGTGTTCATAGAAAATAGTTTATTCATGTTATAGTTAGTGGATTATGGTAGTTAGTACCATTTAAAGTCATAAAATTTATAAACAGTTTTATTTTGGATATATTTATATAAATTTAAAAACATAGGACAAATCTAGTAATATAACCTAAATTAAGGGCAAGAGTTGAAATAAAATATAAAATAATTCAACTTATCCAATGCGCTCTACAAGTCTGCAAGGGCCGCACTGTATTGACCCTTGCAATATAGCCAATGGGCTGCTCGCTCATGTTTGGTTGTTGGGCCGGTTTTAAGGAACGTGGGCTAGGCCATTTATGCCTCTACGAGACCAAAATCAATCAACACAATGCAATGTGATAATGCACATAAGTTGTGCTTCAAACGCGTGCATGTAACACGATCCTTCTATATCCTTTCTTATTTATGTTCTCTATTTTGCCCTTAATTACTTAGCGGTTATTTTGTGCACCATCAGTATGTTAATGTGATATTTCGAAAAGATACTTGGATTCCCAGACCTCGTACTTTTTCCTTGTTCACTCCTCTATTACATAGCGAAACCCATCTCTTTGACAAGATTTCTTTGACATGATTTCTTTGATTGAAATGCCATCCTTGGAGAACTTATTTCTTAATGGTGATTTTCTTTTTACTGAAGATGATTTTTTAGAATTCGACACAATTGTTAAGTAATTTTACAAGACAATGAATAAAGAAAATTTACATAAAAAAGTGAGTATATGTATTTTTCAACAAAAAAACCCCTTAGCTCACCACTAAATCATAACCTAAAAAGTCTGAAATGAAAATATTTGGACAATCTTTTCTGAATGAATGTAGTACTTCTTAACGTATGGAAATTATAGGTTGTTTATAGAGCTGTCAAAAGATGACCTAACCCGTTAACCCGATCCGAACCCCCCGATAATTTTAGGGTCAAGACTCGAAAATTTAAACCCGAAATCCGAAATCAACCGAACACGATAGTCGATAGAACCTGAAACCCGTTGGGTTGACCACTTTAGTATATTTATAGAATTTTTAAAATTTATTAGTAAAATTATAATATATTTTATTATTAAAATAAATGAAAATAATATATTATTATTAAATATTATTATTTAATTAAAAATTGATTTTAATAATTATAAAAAAATGATATTTTAGACCCGCTGGTCAACCAATCCGACCGAACACCCGATACAACCCGACCCGATTGACCCGTGACCCATAAAAACCGAACCCAATTTAAACTGAATCCGAATTGACCGAACCCGAACCCGTTCGATCCGACCCGATTGACATGTCTAATTGTTTAGTATTGAAAAAATATAAATTTCAGGTGGTTTTGAGAGAGTGGCTTATCCCCTCATTATAATCATACTCAAAACCGAACTTTACTATAATGAAATTATGCAATAGACGGAGTATTGCAACGAGAACGATAATTACAAAGAAAGATACAGAAATTTAACGTGGTTTACTAACAATGCATTAGTTACGTCCACGGGCAGAGAGTTATAATTCTTATTATGTAGACTAAAAAAATATATTATAATTATGAGGCGTTTTAAGAGTATATATATAATTCAAAACCCTAATTCAAATTATGGATTATAGGTCAAAATAGATCATAATATACCCAAAAATATAAAACAATATACCGTTTTGACCGGGATACGAAAGCACCCCAGACTCTCTACCAGAGGACGGTCAACAACGTGCAGATAGCAGTCAACAACATATCCAAGTTACGTTAGCCCGAAGAGATAAGATCAAAGGAATATTGCAGGCCGACTTCATAACCACATTAATTAGGATAAGAGCCAAAAACACACAAGTCTAATACCAAGCAGTTTTGAAAATTATGTTATTCTAAAAAGCCATAAGGCAAATTGGCCACTTGTTGGTAGTCATGTCATCTTGTCACAAGTCTAAGGAAGGTACATCATAGCTACTAGTATATTCATTAAATTCAAGTGTTGTACATACATGCACTAGCTAGAATCACTTTGGCTCTTGGTTCGAGTCAAGTGGTGCCAGGAATCCATCCATGCGCCAGTGGAATCTTGAGTCTGTTGACCCTTGAGCACATTTTCTTGATACATGTCCTTATCATGTAAAAGAAGAATTTGGTACCAATTATTCTACCCAAATTGAGACAGCCATGCCCGTCCAATATCAAGACCAAATCAGAATCAAAAGGCGATGACTTGTTCAACTAGGACTACATTCAAAGTCATTCTTGTGAAGACAACTATCTCATATCGGGAGATTGAGAAAAGAATTGTCTAATACATATATTCTTGGGTTATTTCTCTTATTGGGCTAATTAGTTGGTTTTACGATGGAACTCTATAAACTTATGTGTTAGGTTCGTTGTGCATGTGTGCTAGGACGGTCCCCCATCTGTATTGACCTACCAGACTTTGACATGATATTAGAGCCTGTTCGGTCTTAGGTCCAGCCTGCCATGATGGGGCGACTTAGTCTCGCCGATGGTTTGTCGACTCTAAAGCCAGATGTTACTCAGTTGTCACTTGAAGAAGCGTGTAAAGTTAGCTATCCTAATTGATTTTAGAATGGAATCCCATGAACTTATGTGTTGGACATATTGTGTATGTTGGTTGGGACAGTCTCCCTCCATCTGTATTGACCCACCGGACTTTGACAATGCTAAGTCATGCTTAATGCTAAGTTAATTAGAACGTATGACTTTGCCATGTTGTAAACGAAGAACGTAAGTACCATAAAACAAATGAAAAGGGCAAAAAGTATCTGCATTTTAATTTGCAAGCTAGGCTACATAGTGGGAAGAAAAAAGAAGTCTAAATCTTTGGGAAGGCAGCAAAGCGTAGCCAAGAGTTTGTAAAAGGTGCACAATATGTAACTCCACTTATAAGGTAGGTTGTGAATGCCTTTTACCAACATTAATGTTGATTTGTTTACGAGGTTGATGATTCATCAAGATCAATATAAGTAAGACATAGCATTCACTAAATTTGTTTTTTCCCCAAAGAATGTATGCTTTTCCTTTAAAAATTTGCAATGTGATAATGTATAAAATACATTTGTTAAAGTGCATTAAGAAAATAATGTTAACTACTATGATTACAAGATATTTAGGAGATATTACTAATGTAGTGTCCATGCAGGATAATTAAGATATTTATAATCTAAAAAGTAAAAACAAAAAAAGAAGATATTTTGATTAAAAAAATAAGAATATATTTTTCTTATTCATCCTATCATGAATCATGATAATTGTCATTACCCTATTTTAAAGAAAGTAAAATGGTTGAAAAATTAACTTTATTTGTATTTAGTACAAATAAATAAACCCTAAATACATGTACTAGACTAATTTTTGAGATCTTCTAATTATTTTTATTTTGTGGAAATAAGAATGAAATTAAATAGGCTTCTTACATCAAAAATTTGATAAATTAAAGCTTAATATATAATCATTTAAGTTACTTATTCTATTGTAAATTGGTTTTAAAATGAAAATTTATACACTTATGTGCTAGATCTGTCGCGCATGTATGCTGGGACGACTTTTTCCTATGTCCATATTTTACTAACCAGACTAAAAAGTAAAAACATTTAGCAAAGGTAAATGATACATATCTAACAACCTAATTTGAGTTTGGTGAAGAAGAATTTGATACTTTAGCTTGGTGGAAGACCAATAAAAAGACTTTCCCAACCTTGGTAAAGATTGCGGATCAAGTGCTTATTGTTCCCGCCTCAGCCATATCGGTAGAGAAAACATTTAGCGAAGGAGGACACGTCCTAGACACAAAGCGATCGAACTTAAAACTCAATGTCTTGGAAGCCCAAGTGTGCAAGTGTGATTGGAAGAGGCAGAAATTCATCAACAAAAGTCGGAGGCATTCGAAACTTTCGACTCGGATAACCTAGATGATGACTCTCAATCCCAAAGTGCTTCCAATGGATATCGTAGATGGTAAGCAAGCTGGGTTTCATATCGAAAAGTAAGAGAACTACGTGGGTTTTGATCTGTAACCCCGAAAGGATACATAAGCAACTTAATTATAAGTTCAAGCCCTTTAATTACCCAACCCTTTCTATGTGTTTTTCTCGGCACATCGAACCTCGGTCATTGTTTGTATAATCGCGACCGCGGTCTAATGAGTTGCGATCGCGATTTGTTGACCGCAACCACAGCCCAATGGGCCGCAATTGCAACCCTCTTTATTTTTTTCGGAGAGTTTTTTTATTTTTTATTTTTAATATTTCCGGTTTTAATTCACCGAACGGAACCGAACCCGATCCGAAAAACCGGCCAAAGTGGATTTCGGTTCCAGTTTCAGTGTTCAATGAAATTGAAACCGACGGTTTTAACACCAGACCCATGCCTAGTTTCTCATCAATCATCATCCAACATCTCCTATTCATTTTCTTAATTATTTCACATCTGAACACATCACACGTGATCCTCCACTCCACTCTTGTACTCCCTCCGTTCTATTCTACTTGTAATTTTAGCTAAATTCACGCATATTAAAAAACTATAATATATTATTCTACCAGAAAAAAAAGAAACTATAATATCTTACTAAAATATCCCTATTAAATACAATTTAAATTATTATTTATTTTCTTTCTTTAACCAATAAAATTGATCCACATAATAATTGTTCATAGAAACTTGAAATATAATTAAGTTGAGAGAGAGATTTAGGTAATAAATAAAGGTGTATATTTAGAAAATTATGAATAAAATATCAAAAATAACATGTTTTATTAAACACAAAATCAAGAGTAAAGTGACAAGTAAAATAGAACGGAGAGAGTATAAATTTGTTCTTCCTTTTAATTACTTGATTGATAGTTGTGCACTTGTGATGTACATAAGTTATTATAAATTTATACACGAATTTAATCATGGCCTATCGCAATTCCCAATCAACGTTCTACTATTGCGCAATTTGCAGTGTCCACGGAAACTTTAAATACTCCCACCAGCAGAGTAGAAATATGTCAAGCAAATAAAACCTGACAAAATAGAAAATGACAATTGTACCCTTCACTGTACCAATACTTTTATCCCCAATCCCTAAATGTCATATCCATGAAATGTCAAATCAAATAATCAAACCATTGCTTGACTGAAATCATATCAATCATACACATAATTTATATCCATTTTATCACAAACAAGTAAACAACCAAAGTTTCCAGGCAAAATACAACAATAGACACTCGAACTTGTAACTTTTTTTCAACTAATCCCTCGTACTATAAAAGTTTCAAAAACACACCTAAACTTAACTAAATTTGTTCAATCACATACTTTATACTCATGTGGCATTGCGCGTGAAAATCAATCGATATTTGAGAGAGTAGATTCATTGGCATTTGAATTTTTTAAATTTTATTTTATTTTTCTTCTTTTTCTTCTTTATTTGTTAATAACTTCTTGTTTAATTTTTGTTTATATTTTCTTCATGTATTTCTTTTATGTTTTCTATTTTCCTTCTTTTTTTTCTTTTTTCTTTTATTCTTTCTCATATCTCCAGATCTGATTTTATAGATATGATTTCCGGCAGAAGGTTTGGACGAAACGACGGCATATCTTCTCTTGACAAAACGACATACTGAAAAGAATTGGATCCTCGACATTACAAGCAACTAGAACCAGAAAGTATCAGGACGGAACGATGGACAGAGAGAATTCGAAGTCTTCACCGGCGACATAGGAAGGAACCGGAACAAGAGAGAACTACAGATCTAGAGAGAAGACAGACTCGATAGAAAGAATTCTCACCGCATGGTACGTTCTCTGCCTCGATTTCGTGTTGTCGGAGTCCGGATTCCACGAATCAAGTCATCCAAAAACCTTCTCCCTTTTGAATTAATGGGAGATGGATTTTGATTGCAATTTGAAGAATATCAAGCATTCCATTTCTAGTGCTAATAAGGAAGGTGTTGTGATTCGAATCAGGCCGGAACGACTTCGCTGCCTCCGCTCCCTCGTCATCCACCAGACTTCCAGATCTGGGAACAAATCCCGCTCTACCTCGTCGCCCTCTTCGCCGCCTTCTTCAACCACCTCCGCTCCCTCCTCCAATTCGGATCCTCCGACTCCGACTCCTCCCTCCTCGGCACCGGCCTCGCGGGTCTCGTCGTCCTCCGCTCCCTCTTTCTTTCTGGTTCCTTCGTACGCCGGCGGTGAAAATATGCCATCGATGAAGAATTCCGAACTCTCGAGTCCGTCGTTCCGTCCTTTCAGATCTAGAGTTGTAGACTATGACAAGGCAAAGAACATAAGCCGACGGTGAAGAACTCGGAACTCCCGAGTCCATCGTTCCAGAGTGGCCTTTTAAATCTGAGAATTGACGAGGCAGACAGGCCGTCCCGAGTCCGTCATTCCAAATCCGCCGGTGAAGTGAATCTGAGATTTGGAAAGATAGATTTAGGATTTTTTTTAATAGATTTGGAAAGTGAATATGAGATTTTTGGTACAAAGATAGAATTAGGATTTTTTTAATAAATTTGGAAAGTGTATTAGAGTTTATTTTTAATATTTTATTTATTTATTTATTAAATTAAAAAATAAAAATAATTACATATGTGGCATCTATATGGCATCCGCATGGCGCATATGTGGCATCCAAGTCAGCGCTAGTGAAGTTCACTCAAGGGTTTAGTGTCTAAAAGTGCAAAAATTGTTAAGTTGAGGTATTTATTTGAAACTTTCATAGTATGGGGGGCTGATTGAAAAAAAGTTACAAGTTTGAGTGTCTATTGATGTATTCTGCCAAAGTTTCCACATAGCATGTCCAATAGAAAAATTAATAGGCATGTAACCGAATCGAGTCGAGTCGATCTCTGAGTTGCTCAAGTTCGGTTTGGTTAAAAATAGACGAGTTTGAACTTAGCGTGAGTTTGGTTCGAACTTAAAATCTTGTTTAAGCTTGGTTCATTTAAATGTTAACTGAGCTTGAGCTTACTTGCGAACCTCTCATTTAGTTTTTTCGAGAGACAAATCCGTGAACAAATTGTTTACTTGATCATTTATATAAGTAAATGAAACTAAAATGTAAACTACGTGGTTTGAGAAACACCACCAAAACTATGTAATTTAATATAAACTATATATTGTATATAGAGGTTGATTCACATGGAATTGGGGCTTATCATGAAAACTAAGAACAAATGAGGACCCTTGGATTTGAGAAATGGATGGCTAAGATTATAAGTGATACGGACAAAATGGTATTTTTGACAAAAAATAAAAATAAAATATAAAATAAAATAAAATAAAATTTTTCTTTAAATTTTCTTACTTTCGCTTGTATTTGCCAAAAACACGAAATTTAATTTTTTCCGTTACGTTCACATATTTTATGCATGTATTCACAGTATTATAAGACATGTCCACATATTATCACATTTTTCAGTTTAGAGTTTTTATAATATGTTCACATATATTAGGTACAAGTGTGTTCACATATTATTACTGTTTGTTCATGTTCGATTAAATCATAACACAGGCGTTAAACGACTTAAAAATTTAAAAAAAAATTAATATTTTTTTATTTTTTGCTTATTTTTTCCATAAACACGACGGTTGAGATTTTACGTTCTGTTTACATATACACTTGTTTACATTATTACAAGGGTTGTTCACATATAACCGCATATTAACTTCAGAAAATTTAGTATAAGTTCACATATAATATAGGTACGTTCACATATTAGTATTGCATGTTCACGTTTTATGACCTTATGTTCATACGCGATTTATATCATTATACATACGTAAAAAGACTTAAAAAAACAAGAGAAATTAGTACCCCATGCGGCCATGCCCCACTTTGTAAATTTGTTTGCAAAAATGTCTTGTTATTTCCAATGTAGCGTTTTCGTTTCGATGTGGCATTGCGTCTGCGCTCACTGCTGAACTCTGGTCCATACTTCACGGGCTTAGGCAAGGATCGCATCTCGGCCTGCAAGATCATCGGAGATTGTAGGATCGTTGTTAGTCAAGACAATCGGGAACTGTTCCAGTGACAGTTCCCTTACGCATCGGAATAACATAGAACAAAGATTAAACAGGAAATCAAGACAGAGACACGGTTTCTTATAGAGGAAGCTCCTTAGCCAACTAGCTAAAGAGTAAACCTGTACCTCCCTTGGAGGATTTTGAACACACACTATATTCTATTGATAGATCTTGGGTTCCACAATACAAAGTCGAACTTCTCTATTATTTGCAATCCCACTCACAAACAATACTAACGACTAAGACATAGTAGTTCCTAGATCTAAACACAACTGAATATAGAGAGTGAACCTTACTCGTTCCTGTGCAGTTCCCTTTAGCACAAGAACCTCCTTCTTCAAGCTGATGAAGATCTTCACGCAGCCTTCATCACTTGATACTTCCTTCCTTGAATTTCTGAATTGATGTCTTCACTGAATCAGCTCGGGCTCTCGATCTCTTTCTTTCCTTTTGTAGATCTGGTTTTCTTGTGTGCGAGAGCTCAATTAGTTCGCATACTATTTATAGAGTTTCCATCTTTAGTTCTGACGTCTTTGCCCTTCTTGTCTTGGGGAGTACGACACTATTAAAAAGACTAGCGTACCCTTCTTCATCTCTATTCATTCCGAGCTTTGGCTTGCCGCCCAAGACAATAGTGAAATGTCTTTCATGTCCTTTTAATTACTTGCCACGTACACAGGTGGCTTGACAGGGAACGTTTCCCTTTGCTTTTCCTGTGAACCTGCTATCTTTCCTGAGATCACTTGTACAGGGAATTAGTTCCATTTGTTTGTCATTATCAAAACTTCAATTGCTCGAATAGAGAAACCATTGTTCCAGTGTTAGTTCCCTAACACTGTTTCAACAGAGATAACAATCGGCTTCCTCACCCGGATTACCACCTTATTGACCAGTGTCGTAATCTGATTCACAATAATACTTGGCAAGTTATTGTTCAACATGTTCCAAGACAACTCAATGGCGTGGCGGACAGACTTGCCAATCATGCTATCACCATCGATGATTCCTTTTTTACTTATGTTCACCCTCCTGCTTGTATTGCTGCTTTAATAAGCACACATAACACTTATTGTGCACCCATCTAAGCTAAATAAAGTTATTTGGGCTTTGCCCCCTTTTAACCAAAAAAAATAAAATCAATGCCTAAAATAATAGCCTAAATTTTCAAAAATATAGTAAAAATGCCCAAAATCATGCCCTTTCCTTTTTTAGAGAATTATTAAAATAATTTATTTTTTAACTTTAAATTACGAAAATTATTTTCAATTTAAAACTTAAAATGGTTTCTACTATTAAAAAACAAGATTTAAAAATTTTAATTAAATTAAGAGGAATGAATTAAAAACAGATCAAAACAAAACACGTCGTCTCCATTCTTCTCTCGAACCAGAGTCTCTCTCCTCGCCATTCTTCTTTCTTGAGCCAGCATCATCTCTTTCGTCACCATTCTTCTTTTATTATTGTTTCTATTAAGATTGTTAATTTTTAATATCCGTTATATTTCTCATTTAAAGGAAACAAAATATTTCGTAACAAATCTAATTGGTTTACAATTTCATTTTCCTTTTTAAGTTTGTGACATGATCATATAAATGTATGACAGTAAAATAGACAAGCATGACAATATAAAATCTAGTTCAAGTAGACTTTGACGGAAATCTCAACCAACTAGTATTTTTGTCATATCTTTGACTTTTCTTTTATCTTCTAATAATTGGTTATTATTGTTTCCATTAATATTGATATTTTTTAAAATTGTTATCTTTCTAATATTCGTTATACCTTTTATTTAAAGGAAATAAAATATTTCGTAACAAATCTAATTCGTTTGTAATGTCCTTTTCCTTTTTAAGTACGTGACAGGATCATACAGAAATATGAAAGTAGAATAGGCAAGCATGACTGTATAAAATCTAGTCCGAGTAGACTTTAACGGAAATCTCAATCAACTAGTATCTTTGTCATATCTTTGACTTTTCTTTTTTCCATTTTTACTCTTTATTTTCCGTAAACACTTTAAGATCATAACCAATAAATCATTTAAAAATATCTTTTCACATTATTTTTATTTATCTATTTGTTCAATTTTCCTTTTCTGATTTTAGTTTTTCCAATTTAATAATTCATTTCTAAAAAACATCACAAATTTAAACTCAAATAATTAAAAAATAAAATAATGAAAAATAAATTGCACAAATGCCAAAAATGCATGATTTGCAGTTTTCTATAATATGGGGTACTTTTGCAAACTTTTTTTGTACATGGGGTACCCTTGCAAATCCGCAAAAAAAATAAAGTAAGAAAATTTTAAAAAAAAAACTTTATTAATTTTTTTTATCGGATGTCCTATATTCATTTCTAGTGTTTCAATCGGATGATACAGATTTGTTCTTAGTTTTCATGATAAGTCCCATTTTCATTTGATTCAATCTCATATATATAGTATAGCTTATTCATGAATATATAATCTAGTTTTTTATGAGTGTAATCAAGCTTGCTCATGAGCATATAATCGTGTTTGCTCATGAGCAAACAAGCCGAGTTATCTTGTACTCAAACTCAGTTCATTTATCTTTCAAGTCTTAAAATTTTGCTCAAGTTTAATTTATTTATAAATCGACTCAAACACGAACAAGATTTAACCGAACTGAACACTGAATCTCACGAACAGCTCCGTTCCTTTATGGCCCTAAAAATTGCCCGAGACTGACCATAAGACAAAAATTACCTCTAGGGTTTGTCCAATAAAAAATGATACTATTATGTTGTTACATTACAGATAACATTTGTCTAAACATTAATTTCTTAAACTTTGAGACAAGGTTTTCCACATAAGTATGCTATATTATTATAAGCACAAATAATTAAAAAGATCTAAACACTTCATGTGTTTGATGGAAAATCAAGTTAAATATAAAAGAAGCATCCAACTTAATATTATACGATCAAAAAATACTTTATAGTTGTTTTCGATCTAAGTAGTGCCCTTTTTCAATCATTCCAAGGAGAAAAAGAAGTCAATCAACAAATCGGAGAGGAAAGGGGATTAAATAAATCTACAATTTTTATAAAAAAAAATATTTTTAATTTAAATATTTTTAAAGTTTTAAATTATGGTATTTTTGGACTTTGATTGGGTGATTAATCAAAATGAATTGCCGTACGTGTTAAAGGGCCAAAAAAGGAGGGAATATATAAAGGAAGGGTTTCCTTTTCATGTTAAGTGGAGCACTAGGGTGTTGTGTTGTGTTTATGGGTAGGAGATCGTGATCACCAAATCCAATAATTTCCAAGTGAAATAAATGGGATATGTTTTTTAAATTTTAGTTTCAAATATTTTTTAAAAAAACTTATATGATTAGTTAGTAATAGTATGTATATTTAAGAATAAAAATTAAGCAAAAATTGAATTGGGAGGTTCATTTTTAACAAAAATCTCTATGATATTAAAAAATATAAGAGTTTTAGCCCATTAAACCAAGTAAAATGTTAAAAGAATCCCACGTCGAAAATTCAAACGATCCAAGTCTAGTATATAAGATAGATGAGTTACTCCTCTTATTGTCAATAGATTTTAGGATAGAACTTGTTGGGTTTATGTGTTGCGCTTGGTAGCTTAGTCCATTCTGAGTTTTTTCCCTTAACAAGTGGTATCAGAGTTGACAGTTCGGCGTGGGGCCAGTTGCACCAGGTTGAGACATAATTCCACAGTGCCTCTCAACGGGTTAGCCTTTGACCCATTGGTCTCAGTTCTAAGAGTGAGCACGCGACGATCGTTCAAGTCAAAGGCAATTTTTGGTGGTTCAGTGCGTTGTGGGTTCGGACTTGTGAGAAGTTCACAAGTGAAGGCGGAGATTTGTTAAGTCAATTGTGAATCTCACATCGAGATTTCAAAAGATCCATAAATTGGTTTTAGGATGGAATCCCATTTGACTTATAGTATTTTTTTTTATGAGAACCTTAAGTTTTGGGTGGATTCAAATTTAATCCAACGAGAATGAATAGATGAAAGTTGCAATTTTGTCAGTCACTTTTGATTCACTTCTCTGAAATCATGCTTGATTTGTATTGCCAGAAAATTTTGCAACTGAGCTAGGATATCGGAGATAAGAATCTCAACTTTGCAACTGAGCTAGGATATCGGAGATGAGAATCTCAATTTTCGAGGACATTGACATATTTTCTTAATAGCGTTAATAACTACCACACTTTTCTCCTTCAATACAAATGTGGTCGGAGTCCCATTTTTTTCGCTTCATGTATTCCATGTCGAAGGGCTATCATTTTAGGTTGTTCAGCTTGAAAGATTGAATTGTAGTCATAGTTCTCGCCTCCAAAAGAGATGGGAGCTCCAATATGGTCTCGGATATTAATATATAAGTTTTGTTTTTGACAATATCTTATGATCAACTTCTTTTTAAAAATTTATTTATCATTGTCCAATTTCAATGGATTGTACTAAATAAAGGGAATAAACATGCGCACAGTGCACATGGGAAATTCGAAGAAACCATGATGGCTCATCCAAATAAGAGGCACTTAATCGATGGATCGAACACAAATTATTTTGACAGCAATGTAGACACTTGAAATAATTGAGACAAGTCACTCAGAAGAACTTAGCAAAGAGGTTTGCTTTTTGGATTTGTCAACTTCTCCAACATTTGTGTTGTTCTTTAGCATTGCCCCACCCTATTGCAATTATATGCACTGAATCGATTTTGACGTTTTTCCTCGTCACACATCCATTTTACTGTACTAGATAAGGGAAGCTATTTCCTTTCATTTTATCACAACGTATATTATTAGGGTTGTGCAGACTAGGACCGGACCGGATCGGATCGAAATTTTACTTCCGGTCCACCACACATTTCACCGCCACCTCCGTCGCACAACCACTCGGTTCGACCGTCACGGTGCACATATCCAATTCTAATTGAAAAAAGAATCTCAACAAAAATCAGAAACTTAGGATGTAAGTTAACTATACTATTTAAGGGAAATAAAACGGAGTATCATTTTAAAGATCTTAACCTATAACTTTTTAAAAATATATATTTTATATAACTAGAATTTTAGAATTTTTAATAATTGTAAGAATTTATACCTAATCAAATCTTTTTTTTTATTAAAGATCATAAACGAAAATTTCTCTTCTTATTATCTGAACTATTTGTACCCATCGTACCATGTACGACTACGATTCAATATTTTATATATATTAATAAATAAAATATAATATAAGTAATTTATTACTCGTAGAATGTATATTTTTTTAATCAATATAAATGACTAAATTTAATGTTGAGAATGATGATATATTATTAAGATTAAATAATTACATTTCTCTTTTTCCTTGATGATATTTCATAGATATTTAATTAAAAAAAGATAAAATATGAATAAATGAAATTTATATATTCGAATATGGAAGAAATAAGAATTTAAAAAATAATAATTAACTTAATAAATAAGATATAATAAAGTATGAACGATAAAGATAATTTAATTATATAAAATATTTAAAATTTAATTAATTTAATTTAATATGGGACCAAACTCATTTTGTGGTTCGATAAAGTAAAGATTAGATAAAAATTAAATATTATATTATTTATATTTTATTACTTTGCATGTACGTAAATTTAGAGATTATCAAATATTTCAAAATATCAATCAAATATTTTATTATCAATTTTTATTAATTTTAAACATTATAAATATTTTTCACTAATTTTTTATTATAAAAGAAAATCAATATATATATCTATAAATAAATTTGTCAAAAGATATATGCCAAAATATTTTATCTTTAATTTTAAATACTTGTATAAGGAAGCTTTCAAAAGATGCTATACTAAATAAATATTTGTTTGATGTTAGAGATAAATTTAAATAGTTAAAAAAAAATTAATAGAAAGAAGTTATAATAATAATTTAATTTTATCTATAATTTTAAGCAAACTAAGCCAATATTTGAATTATACGATTAGCGAACAACAAATAATGTTTTTTAAGTATTTTTAAGGTGTGAATATGGTAATTGAATTTCGGCACATTAATTAAGATCAAATAATCAACTAGAAACTCAAGTGTTAATGCATGAACCTCTGCCGTGTCATTTTGTGTATTTGTATGGAGAGAGAACGGTTGGTGAATGATCAATTGCCAACTCAATTGGGTTTGGACCTACATTGCTTGCCAGTTGTCCCTCTTTCATTCATTTAGAATAGCATACTTGTTTAATTCAAAAATAAATAATTTCAATAGCAAATTAATAAGAAGTATATAAATAGAAAGTGTCATGTGCGAATGGGCGTCCAAGTGAGAATTAAGAATAAATCTCGTTCGTTCCTTCCAAAAAATTAACGTCCCTGATTAAATATTTATTAGAAAAAATGCGGCACAGACAGATTTTTTCTCGTATTATTCACGTATTTTTCAATAAAATACGGCACGGATGAATTTTTCCGTATTATTCACGTATTCTTCAAAAATTACTGTTTTATGAGACGCACCCAATTTGTTCATCAAAACTAGGGATTCGTTCATCAATATTGACCAATTGTTCATCAATACTAACTAATTGTGCATCTAGTTTTTGATAACATTGTTCATCGATTTTGAATTTTTTTTATTTTGAATTTTATTTTTTAACCTTATTTATGTGTATGAATGCAATATTATCTAGTTTCGATATACCAATATTCGTTCATTGATATGCTACTATTTGTTTATTGATATAACTTTTTTTGTTCATTGATATACCATTATTTGTTCATTGGTATACCATTATTTGTTCATTGGTATACCATTATTTGTTCATTGGTATACTCTTTTCACTGATATACCCTATTTGTTCATGGATATACCCCTATTTGTTCATTGATATAACCTTATTTGTGAATTGAAATAAACTACTGTTTATGTGTCAATGTCATCAACTTGTACATTTAGGACTATTAATACCATCAACTTGTACATTTAGGACTATTAATACCATCAACTTGTACATTTAGGACTATCTATTTGTGTATTTTTGCATTTATTTTGTGCTTTAGGCTATCTTGAACGCAAATGATAATACAAATGAAGTGTTTTAAGGCTAACTTGTCAATATGAATGAAGTGCTCAATATAGTACCAGAATAAGATAAGTTTGATGTAGAAACTTGAATGCAAATGATAATAGATAAAGAATCTGACTTAATTTGCAATAATATGGTATATGCTAAGAGAACGAGATAGCACAAATCGAAGAGGAGTGCTTGTGCCTTATTTAGCTATGAACAAATTGATGTTACTAATGAACAAATATGCATATAGCAATGGAAAAACTGAGGTTACTAGTGAACAAATATGCATTTAGCAATGAACAATTATATGAAAAAGGCGGAAATTAAACAATCCAACTCACTTTTTTACACTCTTTTGGATTAACTCTTTGCTAGCTATCGATTTAAAAAAAAAAGAAACACGCTCCCAAGGGAGCCTATGGGCACCGGCCCTAAGCATCCTTCGCCCCTCCTCTTTCATGGATGCCTCTCCCTTCCCCCTAGCCGCAGCCTTCCCCCTCCAATTCCTCGCCCCCTCCCTTAGTTCTCGTCTCAGTACCTCGTTGACGTCCCTGCCTGCGTTTCTAGCGGCAAATTTAACCCTTTCCCCCTCACCGGTGTCTTCGCTGACTGTGAACCACTCCACGGTGTACCGCCGTGCGCTACCGCCCTCTTTTGTGGAGGTGGTGTCTGGTTTTGTTGTCCGTCATAAAACAAATCTGTCCATCCTCTTTGTTGAAGGTATTGTTGTTGGAGTCATTCCCTTTTTCCCCTTATTCGACTTCTCAATTGAAATTTTAGAGTTCGGGTTTCTTGTTGGTCCATTTCGGTGTGGATCTGATCTTGCTCGTTGCACTTTTGACCCTTTTCGGATTGATTTCTGGATTGACTTCTATGGCCAAGCTTTGTGCTGTTCTTGAGCTTTTGTAGAAGGGGAAGATTTTTCTTGCCCTTTTTCTTGCTTTTGGATATCGGCATCTACAGATTTGAAGATCTGAAGTTTTGAAGCCTTAAATTTTGTTTTGCCTAGATTTGGTTTGTTGTTGTTGTATCAAGATCACCATCTTCTAGATGGTGAATTAGGTCAGCCTTTACTGGTAGCCTAGTTTTTGCCAATGGTTATTGTTGTTGCAATAACTTATCAAAAAAAAATTATATGAAAAAGGCAATGAACAAATATGCATAAACCAATGAACAAATTGATGTTACTAATGAACAAATATGCACAAAACGATGAACAAATATGTCAAAACCAATGAACTTATATGAATATAACAATGAACAAATCCACAGTGTTGATGAACAAATCCATATTGTTGATGAACAAATCCACAGTTTTAATGAACAATTTGGACCCTTTTTTTTTCAAAAATTCGTCTGTGCCGTTTTTCCCCCCTTTAAGTGAAATGGTCAACATCTTTGATTTTTCTTTATCTAATGACTCTTATTCTTTCTTATTTCGCACCTGGACATCCATTTACACCTGAATCGGACTCTATAATTTAAGAACCTTTCTTCTCGACTGCATTCAGCCTTGCCATTAACCCATTATATTTGAATTCATTTCATTATTTTTGTTAACGTTTAGATGCTTGTCATATGCAAATATGCAGTGAAGAGATTTCCATAGATGACAAACAACACGATTTGGTATTCCTCTGATATTGCCATATAAACTTCCTCATTTAGACCCCAGGTAGAAACACATCATTAATTAACATCTAGCTTATAGAGTGACCATATAGACTGATTCTTGTGAAATAGCAACTCATATGGACTTTGGTTATCAACGAATAGTGATGGGGTTCGGTTGATGAGAAAGGTGGTGGATTGGACTTAAATTTTCAAAGCTCTGGCTACCTTTAGTAAATGACAAGGTTCTCTTTCAACTACACCGTTTTGTTCAGATCTAGTATCAAACACAATTTTTATTTTTTAGGAATTTCGATTCCTAGAATATTACTTCTAGGAGCTGACTTTTATAAATTTGAATTTCTATGTTTAGTTAATTGAAGGATAAATGAAATGATTAATTTTGTTTGTATTCAATTAGGACATTTCCTAATGGAACTAAAGAAATTTCTATTCCTAGATTGGAATTTAAATGATTAATTTCTCCCATTTGTAGTCCTTTTTTTTGTTGGCATAAATAAAAATGGTCTTTTTAATGTGTGCATATAAGCACATATTAATAAGTTAAAATTGAAAATATTATTCAAACTATTACCTAAATTGGAATATGTGAACCCTATAAAACGATATTGCCTTTACAAACAATTTTTATACTTTTTCAAATTTGGTATTGTTAATGTGAGCACACATTAAAAAAATCCATTCAAAATATACGAAATTGATACATTATCACACACAATATAATAATTTTTTCTAATGTAATAAAATAGTTTCTTTATTTCATGCATTATTAGATATGGACGAATATCGGCTCTTAAGGCCGAAGCCCTTGCTCTCAAAGACGGTATTAGACTAGCAAAACAAGGGCAACATAGATGTATCGAAATTGAAGGGGACAACCTACAAGTCATCAAAGCATCCCAAGGTGGGAAAAACTGTCCGTGAGAAATTGAAATTATTATAGCGAACAACTTGGTTTCCCTCATCGGGTTCCAGTCGGTCCGGATTTCCCAGATGTGCCTAGGGGCTACAATACTGTGGCTGATAAAATTGCTCGACTAAGCCACAATCTTCCTCTTAGAGCTATTCAGAATCATCCGGAACTTGATGTTCTCATCCGAAAGGATGCGCTAGGACGCCCTCCCTGAAGAGAGAGTCTCCTTATTCTTTCCTTATATAAAAAAGATATAAGACCCTTATAACAACAAATTCATAAAATCTATCAAATTTTGGCGCTGCCCGTGGGAGATTGAGTTGTTGCGGTTGGACATCCATTGCTTGCTTGCTCGGTTCTAGGATTGGAGTATTTCTCACGTCTTCCGTGAGTGCAATTCTATGGCAGACTTCATCGCTGGTTCCTTCCGATGGGTCTCCCCACTTGCAGTTGATTCGGGTTTGCATACCCTCATCCGTCAGGATGCCCTAAGGCGACCACAAATTTGTTAGTGGACACCCTAACTTCTTTCCTTATAAATAAAAAATAAAAAAAATAAAAAAATCTATCCAATTCAAACTAATATAGTGAAAGCATATGACTATTGATGGTCAACCTATATAGTATTCATGCTAAGCCGACCAACTTCATCTTTAATTTGTAACCAACTTTGTTTTGCTGTAAAAAGGAAGAAACAACTTTTGTATTATTCTTTGCATTTTCCTCTGTTGATTATATGATGGAGCTAAATTATTCAAGGTATCAATATCATCCAGGGAACAAGCGTATCATGCATGTGTTTAATTAGTGGGAGGGTCCAACCATTTTATCAATTTTAATCTCAAATCAAATTATTTTCATGGAGAATATGTATCATGCATTTTGTCCATATCTTGTAGATAACACGTCTTTTAATCTTAGACGTATTTACAGAGATTAATTAGGGCTTGATGATTATTACCTGCCGACTAGCTAGTGCCACCCAATCATGGCGCCAATTAGATTATGTGGTGCTGCGACACGATCAGAAAAGTGGACCTTATATTCACATAAAAGATGAGTGTCGTGTCAAGCTAGAGAAGATCGTCGAAGAAGAAGATCGATCCATGATTTGTTGCTGTCTTATCATAAAAATCAACAACAAAATTTAGTCCTATTTATAATCTTTGGCAAGATTCAGGTGGGAATACATATCAGGGTCTTGCTAATCCATTGCCCCCAATAATTTACGAGGGGATCAGCGGCGTATCTAAAATTATTCGCGAGTATGAGTGGACTTTGAACGAAATAATAGTGTACAGAGTTAATAAATGTACAAAAATTAATTTCGGACAAATCAAGCTAGCTAGCTAGTTTAAATTAATTTCGCCGCAATTTTCACCTAGATCATATCCTCTTCCATCGCCGACAAACTTGCACAAATCTCCCCACCTCTTCCTCCCCTAGTCTTCCTCGCCTTTCACCCTCACATTCGCCCCACCCAAAGCTTCTCTATGGGGGCGAAATTCTAAAATTTTTCCTTTGTTCTCGAACCTTCCCTTATAAACTCGTCACGTTTCCGATCGGATGTGGATGACCGCCCCCGCCTAGGGTTAGTACGCTTGTCAATCAAGGTGCCTGTCCCTGGATTATTTTTGGTCTAATTAAAGTTCAAATTTTGTAAGCTACTATATATATATATATTAACTATCAATATCGAACACTCAAAAATGCTTATATAATTTTTGTAAGCTATCATAAGTGCATTTTAATATCATTTTAGCGTCGTCGAATGTACTCTTAGAACTTAAAAAAAATGGAGTACGTGCTAATAATTAATACTTAATTTTTCAGGGCTGATTGAAAACAATTTAAGATAATACTTTATACAGATTTACATATTGAATACTTTGTATTAATCTAAAATAAGTAATAATTTGTTTGTTTAAATTTGATTTTCATTTTAATCTTATTTTTTTTGTTCAATAATATTTGTCAAATTATATATTTTAATCCAATTTTTTTAATATTATATTTACTAAAATAATTGCATAAATATCTAAGAGAGGGTAAAAGAATTATTTTTAATTTTGAAAAATAAAAAAATTATTTAAGTTAAATCAATTTCTTTTGGTTTTTTATGAGACCCATCCTAAAATGACAATTAAATCTAAACAAATAAAATATTATTTAATGATTCTACCCTACATATATTTATTAGTGTCTTTTTTAAACCAACGGAATAGGGTTGTCAATGGGTTGGATTATGGGTGGGTGGAGCACTTCCACCACCCGACCCGCAAGTTAAAACGTCCCATCCGACCCACCCGTCACCCGTGAAATGTTCTACCCATCGCCCAAACCACCCGTCACCCGCTAGTTATATGGGTGACACCATTGTATAATTACTGTATTTTATGTCTATAAATAAATTATCATACATAAACTAAAACAAAAATCTATAATCCATACATAAACAAAAACAAATCTCATAAGCAATAAATATTAAAATGGAGACAAAGATGGATTACAAATGGACTTATTTATCAAAGGCCCGAAACGAGTTATATGGGTGACTTCAAAGGCCCATATATACTGGAACTTATGGGCCGAAACGGGTTATATGAGTGGTTTGGGTGAAACGGGTGATGGGTCGGGTTATTGAGTCGGGTGAATGGGTGATAAAATCCCACCCTTACCCGACCCATAACCCGTTTCACCCGTTACTCGAACTACGTCACCCGCTTTGATTGGGTTTTCACCCGTTTATTTCGGGTGGGTTAAACAGATGAGTTAATCACCCTTAAATAATTGACAGCCCTACAACGGAATATTCCCGGCCCATGTTAGCTGACTCTACCTATGCAAAGAAAGAAGGAATAACCTACACTTTATGTTAATGTCCAGATATTATTGAGCTCGTATATATTAGTAATATTATCAAGTAACTCGTATTGAATTGTGATGCCAGATCATATCAATTAATTTGTTGTGCCTTTTGAACAACTTTTTTAATTCTCATGTTCTCTGTCTCAATGACATGGACTATGTAAAACGACACCGGATCGG
The DNA here is from genome assembly GCA_964016875.1 of Fallopia convolvulus. Lineage (NCBI taxonomy): Eukaryota > Viridiplantae > Streptophyta > Magnoliopsida > Caryophyllales > Polygonaceae > Fallopia > Fallopia convolvulus. The sequence continues at coordinate 3,952,047 of OZ024725.1, read as the reverse complement.
ATCGAACCGATGGCATTTCAGATCAGTACTTTCTTTTTTATTAATCTAGAATATTCGGGTATGTGAAAATGTATCCCCACATCGGAAATTTGAAACTAATTGTCTGGTATGGAGTAATTTCTTAAATTATTTTTCTGGTTGTCAATTATTTTTTTTTTTTTTGGTCATTGCCACCCCAGTTCAGCGGAGAATTTTGCTCTATCAAACGCCTACGTCTGGAGTTCGAGTTTCGCGATGACCCCTTTATTTTTAAGTGGGATCTGCTCGCCCAATAAGTTCATTCTTCCTCCACTGAAAATCAAACCCTCGACCTCAGCGAAGGAAAGTGTAGCCCCTCCCATTTCCAATTAGTTTTCTATTGTACATATATATGCACATGGATGGTTATTCCTCTGTCAAAATTGGCCTACAAACTCTTTCAAGAACAGAAATATTTATGTTTATGTACACCTACATAAAATCCGGGTCAATTTTGAACCGAATCCATATTTTTAGTTTGGTTCATCCAATGTGTAGATGATAGCATTGAAAACTATGCACCACTATTTGAAGATGTTGTACACATATTTCATGCAAGATGCTAGCTCCATCTAGGTGGCAAAATTAACCTCATTTGATCCAATAATTCAAACAGCATTTAATTTATATCTGGGTATAATTCCGGACCTCTGATTTGACATATTAATGATTGAAGACTAAAATTTCAAATAACCTAATTCGGGTGATTTTGATTTTGGCCTAAGCGATAATAGAACCACCTTACCAAATGCTGCCCAAGTTGAACTTGCCTCACCAATAAAAATTCTTTAGTGAATCAATTGCATTCAAATTTTTATATTTGAAAAGTCCATCTCACTTTTGAGATAAAAGGAATCGATGTTTTTTGTGATTGATTTACCCATTCAAGGTTTGGAATTGAATCATTAACATTCTTAATTAGCTAGGGTTGATCCGAAGGTGGCCAACTCTTCGTAATAAATCCAACCCGAATAAGAGGGTGAAATTTTGGGTAATGTCAGGTGATCTATATATGGGTCTGATAACAGGTGAAATGGTTACGAGTTCGATAAGTTGGGGGCTTTGGCAGAGGGGTATTGGGGCAGCGGATGGTGGTCTCGCCAGGACAGGGGTCCAGGGAACGATGTGCCCCTGGCAGGGGCTGGGGCCAACGCCCACCAATCAAAATGATATGTATGTTTTATATTACAAGACTTATCGTGATTTGTTTATGATTGACTTATATTTATAAAACGTCATATTATTGTATTTTTTTTCTTATGACCTATAATCTGATTAGGGTTTATGTATCTTTCTTTTTTCTCGATCTCTCTTTCATGTCGATTCTGAAATTCTCAATTGTTCATAATAATGCGTCCCAACATGGTGGGAGGTGGGCCCGTCATACTACGTGGGTTTCGTTCATCGAACCATGCTCATTCTTATCCAAGCTACACAATAATTCTCAAATCGAAAAATTGCGGTAACACGAATTTTGTGTTATAACATCGTTTTAGTAACAGGTAAAGTTCTTGATTACTCGTAAATTATCAGCCTCTCGTGAGTCCACAAACATACATAAATGAAAAAGGAATGGACAACCCACACATTATTAATTAAATAGTAAAACAACAATGGGGCATATTAAACTCACACCAAAAATAATAAAAGAATACAAAAATTATCTGATTTTTTTAGGGATCCCTAATATTTTTTGTTTGAAATCCTCTAATTTTTTAAAATTACACCTTGGGTTCTTCTTCTTCCTTCTTTGGAAGACCCAGTCATGGCCGCCGCATCAACCGACCTCCCTCATCCACCATCGCCTTTGCAGTGCCACCTCACGCCGCCGCCCTCGCATGAATTTCGGATCTTATAGCACTAAATCTCGTCTTCCTTGCACGATTTTGCTTCTAATCGGCCAATCTCGCCCTCGCATTGTTTTCCTTGAGCCCCGATGTACGCCATCGTTGGATTTGGGATGGTCGACTTTTGATTTGCCTAATTGGGATCAATCATTGCACATCCTTCAAGATAATTGTAACATGATTTTAATAACTACAAAATATAGATTACATGATTTGAGGGATGTAATCAGACATAAAGAAGTGTGGGAGATTGAAACCCGCACATTTCCGGATCTGTTTGGGCGAAAACGGGAGAAAGAATTGGATTTTTTTAATAAAGGACTTCTAAGTAAATAAGATAAAATTTAAAGTTTTATTATCATTTTCTGTGTATAAAATTCCCAAGCAAACCATATAATCAATAGCATATAAACAAACATGTACAACGACTCAAATGCAACGATTTTTCCTTTTCAAGATGGAAATTCAACATATATGAAGTCCATCCATGTTCGGGTCATTATTTGATTTTTATTCAAAAATGGGCTGGAGTTAATTTTGGCTAATTCATGTCTTTTGTTACAAAAAAAATCATGGGTTCGTTATATATCTTCATCATTTACAATCTGTCACTATGTTTGAGAGTTTTTCCGAGTCTGAAAGTTGAGGTTAAAATTATCTAATTTATAATCTTATGAGTTGCTTTATCTATATTATTATAAAATTTTTTGTTGAAATCCTATTCAACTTATATATTAGATTCATTATATATACAAACATCCCTCACAATATTGGCCCATGAATTTTTTTTTTCCGGTTCGATTAGACGGAGCCAATTTACGTCCGAATCGGGTACTGCAGAGGCCCATTACTGGGAGCGACCCTCCCAATTCAATTTTTTTCATACACGCCGCCAGGAAGATTCGAACTTCGAACCTTCTGAACAAACGCTTAAGGAGTATATCACCTCATCCCATTACACCAATTGATTATATTGGCCTATAAATTTTAATATGACATCAAAATATATCTGATCTCAAACCTATTTCCTAGTTATTTGGACTGGACTTAACAAGTGATGCTACCCACCCACCCAAAAATCTAAATGCTAAAAAAATGCTAGATTTTTCTTATCTAGATTACTAAAATGACAGATTGCAATATAATGAATCCGTGAAATTTCTTTATCAAAATATTTATCTTAATCCCAACAAATTTTTGCAAAACAGTCCCAATAAAATGACCCACTCAAATAGAAGAAAACAAAAAACAAAAAATCACAATTTTTTTATTCCTTTCCTGTGGGGCTGAAAAAGCACAGTGAATAGGAGATCAAAACCAGGCAATAATCAGTACCAAGGCTCATATTTCTTCAATTCAAGCCCAACACTTAGCTTTCATTTTTTGGCCACAAAAAGATAGATCAGAATTCAGGATCACAATGCAGCAAATTGATCATCACCATTTACAACTTGGCATTGCATGTTTATGATTCCCTTCTTTGTGGCTCCCCACACACTATATCAACATCACCCTTTTTTACACATTACACTTCAATTTCAATGTATACACACACACACATATTTATATCATTTTTTTTTTGTCATGATAGATTTTTTATTCATTTTTTTCCTACAAAAGAAATATCTTCCATGTAGACAAAAATTGATTAGTGATCCCATAAGCAACCTCCAAATTTGCATAACAAAAATAAAATAAAATAAAACAAAGCAAAAAAAAAATGAAGGAAAGGGAGGATATGGATAGGCTTAATCCACCTCTCTTCCATTATTAACACCTCTAGCTTATATCTCTCTATCTCTCTCAACCCACTATTGGGAAGATCACCTTTATCATTTTCTTCAAAGATTTAAACAATTACAAAGCTTATTATTATTATATATATTTATATTTATTTTTCCCTCTATATATAAAGAGGAACTATCCAAGCCCTACTCAAAACAAGCTTCACTGAGAGCAAATACAAAGTGTTCCTTCTTTCTTCTCACTCAAAACTCACAACATAAACAAAATGGTTGGTTCAATATCTCACTAGCTTGCTACAAGCATATTTCAATGCACTTCTTTTGCTTCTTTAAAGGCTTACTCTTTAAACTTTGTTGATATTGCAGGATGGAAAATTGAGCTGGATTGTTTTGGATGCTCATGATTATAAGGGTTGCCCTGCTGATAGGTCTAAAACTGGTGGTTGGGCTCCTGCTGCATTTATACTAGGTTCATCTCTCTCTTTCTCTGATCATTATGAGGAATTAAACTGTTTGCATATATCTTACACATATTCAGTTCATATATAGGAGGGATTTGAAACCATATTTCATGACTTCTGCATTTTTAAGGAATCATTTTCACTTTTGTCATGCAGTAATATGTACAAGGTGTTTTCTGTTTGCTTTTATGACTAGCTGCTCTTTTTTCCCCTGCCTTTTGGAAGTGAGGTGGCAGCAGCAATAAATAATAAAATTAATAAAAGATCAAATCTTTTTGAATTTTGAGTGTTTTCATTTTTGTTCAATAAGAAATTCAAATTCTGAGCCTGACAAGTGGCAGATTTCATCTTCTATTCTTTCCTTCAAGTTTGGAAGACTTACTTTTGTCTTACTTTTTTTTTTCTCCTTTTTGTGTCAACTTTGGCTTTCCACTCTTCTTCTTGCCCTTTTCCTTCACTTTCTTAATCATCACAAAACACAGTAATTTACTTGGAACCCATCATAGGTCTTGATCTGAACAAGCACAATTCATGAAAAAGCATTGAACTTTCTTCAACAAAAGGTGTTTCCTTTCAAGACTCCATTATGACAGAAACACTTGATTTGCAGGTGTTGAACTATGCGAAAGGCTCGCGACAATGGGAATAGCAGTGAATCTGGTGACTTACCTCATTGGAACCATGCATCTTGCAAGCTCAACCTCAGCCAATATTGTGACTGATTTCTTGGGCACTTCTTTCCTCCTCTGCTTCCTTGGAGGCTTCTTGGCTGATTCTTTCCTTGGCAGATACAAAACTGTTGCTATTTTTGCTGTTATCCAAACATTGGTAAGCAAAGCATCTTCCTCTTTTTTTTAAAAACTCTTAGACTAATTATTAGAAATTTATATATACCATTAGTTGTCAATAAATTAGCTGTAAACTGTTACTATCAAATTTCCAAAAACATATTTAGAAATTTGGAATCCATACAAAGATGCTGGACCACAGACAGTTCACTATTTTCTAGTGCTCCCCACAGATCAGTGAAAGTTCTTGCAATCCTGTCTAGAATCATATAAGAAAGTGATATATACTACCAATCTTAGCTTCATATCAGCTGTCAAATCCTCTTAAAAAGACAGTTACATTAACTCCTTTCTGAAATTTACAGTCTCAATTTTGAATATTCCTTCACAGGGAACAGGCATGTTGGCAGTGATCACAGCCTTGCCACATCTACACCCGCCACCGTGTCACACAACAGAAAACGGTACACAGTTGTGTGACAAAGCAACTGGGTTCCAGATTGGTGTCCTTTATCTTGCCCTTTACCTCATTGCATTAGGCACAGGTGGCCTAAAATCTAGTGTGTCAGGATTTGGGAGTGACCAGTTTGATGAAAAGGACGAAAAGGAAGCGGCCCAAAGGACTCACTTCTTCAGTAGATTCTTCTTCTTCATCAGCCTAGGTGGGCTGTTGGCTGTGACTGTGCTTGTGTACATCCAGGATGAGGTGGGAAGGAGCTGGGCTTACGGGATTTGCTCGGTTTCAATGGCCATAGCCATAGCTGTGTTCTTGGCTGGTACAAAGAGGTATAGGTTTAAGAGGAATTCTGGCAGTCCAATTGTGCATATCATGCAAGTTGCTTCAGCTGCTGTTGAGAAGAGAAGGCTTGAGTTGCCTTATGATGTGAGCTTGTTGTATGAGGAGTTTGATGAAAGCTCAAGAATTTACCACACTCAACAATTTGGGTGAGACATTTTTCATGGACCTACAAAACTGCTGTTTTGCAATTATTTCATACTCTTGTTCAATATATTTTTGGCATGCCCAGTGGCACCTTTTCTACAATAATCAAGAGGGTGACAAAAAAGGGTTGAACTTTGAAGTAAAAAATGAATTTCTCAATAAAAATGGACAAGTTTGATGTGTTTTTATTCAAATGATAGGTGCTTGGACAAGGCAGCCATAGTTAGAGAGGAGGACTTTGAGAAAGTTGTTGATGGCGATTCCACTGTGTCCATGGCCAACCCATGGAAGTTGTCATCAGTGACAAGGATTGAGGAGGTGAAGATGGTGATCAGGCTACTGCCAATATGGGCCACAACAATCTTGTTTTGGACGACATACGCTCAGATGATCACGTTCTCTGTGGAGCAGGCTTCAACCATGGAAAGATCTCTAGGAGGATTCCAAATCCCAGCTGGGTCTCTCACTGTCTTCTTTGTGTCTGCCATCCTCATCTCTTTGGCCGTGTATGATCGCCTCGTTGTTCCTATTTTGAAGAGATGCAATGGCAAATCAGGTAAAAAAACTATGTACAAAGTCATTTCCTTTTCCACTTGCTATCTTTGATTGGATTTTGAAAACTGTAGTTAACTTTATGTTCTGATTAATATGAAAACTTACAGTAAACTTTGACTGTAATCCTTGGACAGGTCTCACCAATCTGCAGAGAGTGGCATTAGGCCTAATACTGTCAATTCTGGGGATGATAACAGCAGCCATAGTTGAGAAGAAGCGTCTTTCGGTTTCAAGAGCTTTCTCCATGGAAGGCAAAGCCATTCCAGAAACTCTGCCTCTCACTGTCTTCATCCTCATCCCACAGTTCTTCCTCGTTGGCGCAGGAGAAGCCTTTATGTACACAGGCCAGTTGGACTTCTTCATAACTGAATCACCCAAGGGAATGAAGACTATGAGCACAGGGCTTTGCTTGACAACTTTATCATTTGGATTCTTCCTCAGCAGCTTCTTGGTTGCAGTTGTCAAGGCTGTGACTAGCGGTGGAGGACGAGGATATGGTTGGTTGGCTGATGATATTAATCATGGGAGGCTCGATCTCTTCTACGCGCTACTCGCTGTACTTAGCTTCATAAACTTTGCTTCCTTCTTGGTTTGTGCAATCTGGTACAGGAATCAGAAGCCCAAGAGCAAGAAGGTGAATACCGCGTCATGCGAAGTTTGATGAATAACAAAAGCTAGCCTTGTAATGCTTGGCTTGGTAGGTTTCGGGTTTAGGGTCTGTTTTAAGTCGAATGTATAATTAGGTGATGATGTTTAGAGGCTTGATGTTAGATTGCTGCATTTTGGGGTTTCACTGGGTGGTCATAAGGCTTTCCAGAGAAGTTAGGAAGGCAATTAAGGCAACTTTGTTGTTGTTCATGCTTGATAATCAAATCATGCTTGCTTGTATATCAATTGCAAGTTATGTTTCTTGTTATGAGTCATATGACAATGAAAATCTCTTGCAGTTCTTCAAGAAAAAGTTTATACAGCAAAAACAACAAATGAACAAGGATGTTGTATAGTAAACTTACATCAGTTGTAGAAGAGAAGGATAGCCCAGCCCTCCATTGTCAATTCGCCATCCTCTTCGAGTGTACCAACCTATCGTTTTCTATTGTGGATTCACTCGATAACAATGGAAGAGGCTCATAACCAACCAAATGGGAAAGTGCAAACTGATAACATCCATCTTTTCGTGCTAAAGTGCAAGAGAGAGTGAAGGCGAAAAGTCATTTGAAATTTTGAAAATGAAGTTTTCATCCTCTACTGGTCTGTTAAGTCTTACTTACTCTCACATCTTCCCTTGATGCGATGTTGAAAATGATATATCTCAAAAGGGAATCCTTTGAAACCATGGTCCATACTCTACTATAGCATATGCTTTTTGTGCATTAAGTTTGTTTTGGCTTGTATCTCCATTGACTCTTATCTTCTTAGGCCATGTAATGTAACAGACGCCTTGTCAGTTGTCACAATCCATAGAGCAACAAAAGAAGTTGTATATTGATTTCTACCACTCAATGTATGAAGGATAGACTAGACATGGCACAGTTAACTGAACTGGCAACTCCGGTTCCAAGTTCAGCCAAACATCAACCTAAATAGTCCCCTCCCCGGTTTGAAGGTTTAGGTTCCAGTCCGGTTCCAATTTTGACCAATTTCGGGCTAATTTTGACCGGTTTGGGAGCTGGTTCCAGTTTGGCCTCAAAAAATAAAGAAAAAAGAGGAAAATGACAGTTTAACCAGTAAAACCGGCGGTTAACGAATAAAACCTTAAACCACCGGTTCGGGGATTGGCCAAACATTAACCTAAACCTTATATGAATAAACCATCGGTTTAGGTTCCGGTCCGGTTTGGCAGTTCAAACCTGAACCGTGCCATGTCTAGGATAGACAGAGGATGAGGTTTCACCAGTTTGAGACGATTTTTAGTTTATCGAGCATAACTAAAGCAAATATGTTGGGTGTGCATTACATATGTGTAAATTATACTCTTGCAATGTAAGACAGCAAAAATGGTCTTTGTTCCATCTCTTGTTGTTCCTGTCATGTCTTCTTATCAGGAGACTAATTTAAGAAACATTGGACTTTAATAGCCCAATAGTTCATTTTAAAATGGGCCTAGTAGATTGGCAATAGGCAGTCCATTAAGATTAAGATTGGAATTGTTTTACTTCAGTGAGTACTAGTAGAGTAGGAAATAGATTTAGGCCTCCCAGAAGCAAGAAAAGGAGACAAAGTAGAGAGACAAGGAAGGGAACAGGATGAGCACAAAATTGTAACGTTCTTTTTTTGTTTAGACATAACTCAAAATGACTTTTTCCTGGTTTATACTCGTAGTATCAATATAGGAGATTATACCTATTAGTATGGCTAAAAATATGGATCTCACTAATCAGATCTTGAGAAAAAAAATTAATAAAAAAGAGTCAGCAATGCCAGCTAGAAGCCTATAGTTTGATTAACTTCTAGTGGCATTAATGCATAATTACTGTACTTCAATTATTTCAACAAGCGACCACAAGCATACCATTAGCAACCAAGAATTAGAGACTGAAACCAGAAGAGTCACAAGTCACAACACATCTTCAAACATCTCATGTCAAAATACAATTGGAATAAACAATTGGGAGCTATAACAATTTTACACAAGAGCACTATGCCAAAATTAGAGATAGGAATTGGGAAATCCCCAACTAGTTTGAATGAATAAATGGTTTGGAAAAGTCTAAAGATATGCCAATGCTTGCGTAGGTGAAGGATTCAAGGTGGGGCTGGCAGCCTGGCACAAGTTAGACAAATTGAGTTGAAATATCATTTTCTACAAGTTCATATGATAATATACCTAAATTCAGGGGAATCATGGCTTTGATCTAGCAATTTATAATGCCATAGGATGTTGACCCTGCCATTTTGAAACCACCATCAAAAGTTAGGCAATCACAGAAAAGAGAAGCACTTTGGCCCTTTGGGTAAAAACTAAGGGTTGACATTAGATATTTAGATTACAGTCTGAAGAAAGCTTTGCTTCAAGCACAGAGATTCAGGACTAATTGCCCATAATAGAGTCTAGACAAAATCAGTCTTTTTTGCAAACATAGTCAACAAAATGCAGATGAAATTGGTATTGGGTAACAGCTGCAATCAGACAATGGTAACAGCTGCTTAAAGGGTGTATGTTCAGCTTTAAAAGTGCAGCACAAAGTGTTGATCACAAGTCTATAACCATATTCAAATCAAAGTTTTCTACCAAAATCATTCGGATTTGTAAACATACTAGAGTCATGATAACCATATTCAAATCCGAATCATAACAAAATAACAATTAAGTTCAAACCCTGCATTCATATTATCATCAAAAACTTGGAAAAGTCAGTAAACAATGAGGCACATCAGGATAACATGTGAAGTCAGAAACTTGGATAAAAAAGAGACTACAATGAAAAACATCATCCTTGCAGAATAGTAAAGCAGATTGGTGTTGACATGAAATGAATAAACACTTATTTGATTGAGCCATGTCAATGACATTCCCATAAGAGCAAATCACAGACAAATTGCAACAGCTTATAATAGTTACTATCATAACATAATTATATTGAAAACACAAATGTAATATAACAGTCTTAACTATAACTGTAAACAGAATCATATTCATCAAAATTAAACTAAATAACAAGATAATTAATGCTCAAGAAGAAATCTTGCCTACTGTTTTTATCCTGGGTAGCAAAGGGTGCAACCCAAAAAGAACACCACCAACAATCCCTAATCCCTCTCCCAAACGAAAAGATCGAAATGGAAACCTCCATGGATTCGATCACCAAATTTATGATTTTTGTTGTCTCTATATCTATCATTCTCGTAACAAAGACGCAATAACTGAATTGTACTAGTAGAAGAAGCTCGTAGAAGTAACAAAAGGTAAATTTCCATTGAGGTCCGAATTCAAATTCGAACCAGCACCCAAATCCTTCCTTCACTACTGATCTTCGCTCTTCTTCCCTTCGTTGATGCCTCCTCCTCCGCTCTCCCTCTCCGCCATCAGTTTCGCACCTTCCTCCTCATCGGCTTGGGCCACCTTCTTCTGCGCCTCCTTCGCCTTCAGCGCCTGCAACTTAGCATGATTATAGTAAGCCACGCCTAAAAACGCCAGGAAGTAACCGATCAGGTTGATCGGAGTCACGGTGTCCTTAATCACCGACCAGGAGAAGGCAATCAACAGCCAATCCTTGACGACCCCAGCCACATTCATCGTCAGCGCCGACGTCTTCCCGACAAGCAAGAACACAGCCAGATTCAAAGCGAACGCGCAGACCGAATTGGTGCCGAAGACGAAGAAATCGAGATGGAAGCTGGAAGTGTCCCTCAAAACGGGATACTCGACGAAGATCCAGGGCACGAACAGGAACACAAGGCAACAGGGGGCGACGTAGTAGAGGGAAGTAATGGGGTTGAAATTGATCCCCTTGGAACTGAGCAAGATCTGGATCATCACAAGCCTGGTGGCCTCGAAGGCAACGGCGCCGAGCTGCAGGAAGACTCCCCAGGCGTCGAATTTGGCCTCGCCGTAGGCAGCGACGCCGACGCCGATGGAGATCGAGACCATATTCGCCATCGTCTCGCTCTTGAACGACTCCTTCTTGAAGAGAACGCCGATGGAGTAGACGGCAACGGGCATGAGAGCCTTGAGCATCTGGATGAAGGAGACGGAGAGGAAGATGTAGGCGGAGTTGGAGAGCCAGAGGGAGAAGGCGTAGAGCGCACCGATGGGGACGACGGAGGAGAGGTAGACCTCGCGGGACATGGTGACGGGCTCGACGAGGCGGAAAACCCTAACGAGAAGGAAGGCGAGGGAGGAGCAGAAGGACATGTGGATCATGGTGAGGGAGATCGGGTACGGCCAATTGTAGAGCTTGCGATCGAGGATGTACTTGTTGTAGACGATGACGGTGAAGGAGAGGAAGATCCAAATGGCGACGTAGGTGTAGGAGAGGACGATCTTCTTGATGACGCCATCGCTCAGGGATCCGCCCTTCCCCATTGTTGATGGATTTGAGAAAAGCTTGGATGCGATTAGGGTTAAGTGGGAGAGAGATCTGTGAATAATAAATAACTGAAGAAGAGTATGAGAAGAAAGAGGTGGAGAATTTCTGGTATTTGTGGGGAGAGACAGAGAGAGGTGAGTGGATACGGGTCGGGTACGGGTCGGGTACGGGTCGGGTATTTGGATCCGAAGGCGGTGGATTTCAACTTTGAAGGAGTTACAGTAGTTGACTAGTACTGACAGTGACCGGGTAACGCCGGCGTCGGGTTTGTTTGGACGTGGCACGTGTGAGTAAGAAGAAGTAGAGAGAAAAATATGTCATTTTATATAGTTTTTTTTTATCTTGTGATTTGTATCGCATCTACATTATTTACTCATGTTTCGAATCAGTTAAAATTTGTTACGATTATGACTAGGGTTTGTTTCATTTTCTACCCAAAATTCCTTTCTACTCAAAAACTATTTTTAATACTCTTGAAATCCGTGCAATTCTCTCTACTTTTTACGTTTTTCAAGACACTAAAAATCACTTTACACCCAAAAACCCCTTTACACCCAAAGTGAAACAGGGCCTAGGTAGTTATATCTTAGTAATTTATTATCTGTACAATGTGCAAATTTTTTTATTATTTGCAATCAAATAAAATAAATTAATATTAATTATTAAGTTTAATGTTGAGAATAAAAAATATTATTAAGGTAAAATAATATACATTTCTCTTTTTCCTTAATAATATTTTATATATATTTAATTTAAAAAAAAGATAACATATGAATAAAATAATATTTATATATTAGAATATGAAAGAGATAATATTTGCATAAAATAATAATTAAATTAATAAATAATATATAATAAAATGTGAAACATAAAAATAAAAACAATTTATTTATATAAAATAATTTATTTAAATTTAAGGTGGTGTCAAACATATTTTGCAGCTCGATAAAGTAAGCTTAGATAAGATTAAATATTGTATTTTTATTACATTCTATATAACTTAATTTAGAGATTATAAAATATTTAAGTATATCTATAAAATATTATATTACCTATTTTTATTATTTTTACACATTATAAGTATTCATCATTAATTTTTTATTATAAAATAAAAATAAATATATCCATAAAGAAATTCGTGAAAATATATCAAGCTAAATATTTATACTTATTTTAAAATATTTTTAATTTATTATTTATTATTTTAAATATTTATATAAGGAAGTTTCAAAATGTATGTTATACTAAATAGATATTTGTTTGATATTAAAGATAGATTTAAATAGTTAAAGAAGAATTTAATAGACTAAAGTTAAAATATTAGGAATAAAAATTAATTTTATAAATATGAGGTAGGGTCAGAATCGTTCTGGTAGCTTGAAAAGTAAACTTTAATATATAGTTATAAAATTTTATTTTAAAGGATTTTTTTAAGAAGAAACGAGATTCTTAAAGATTTTCATGAAAGTGACACTAATAAAATTAGTGTATACTCCGTAATATATATTTTGTGAGAAAGAGCGTCCGTCCACCATAGAAATGAAAATAAGAGTTTGGTTTTTATTTCACATTTTTCAAGGCCTTCCACTTGAGAACAAGACATAAGAAAACTCGATTACATTCAAGCACTTCAAGTTTGTACATCGTTTTATAAAAGGCTTGCAAGTTGTCAATGTAGCCATAATACGGTAGGCCAAGGACGATTTCCAAATCAATTTTAAGTGTTGCCCTAAAACGTTGAATTTGTTTAGGGCTTGTAAGTTTGTAGTTTAATTTAGGCTTATCATTAAGAAGACACCTTTCCAATTTTCATGTGGCTTGCAGATTTGAGAAGAGTCATGTCCTTATTTTTATGCTTTAGATAATTGTGATAGTTTAATGACTAGACAATCTTTAATTAGGAAGTTTATATGGAGTATCTCGCACATCTTCATTCCTACAGCAACAATGCTCCCCACTAGATTCTTGTACTCATGAACTTGTTCCATGATATACTTTTCGTCAACCATCTTGAATTTTTAAGAACTTTTCACGAATATATTTTTCCTGTTAGCATCACAAGTACTATAACCTTTATTAATCTTAAATCCAAAATAGGGGTTTTAATATGACTAGTAAATGACCACATACAATTTTATTTATCATGCATATTCGTATTTTCATGCATGAGTCAACTACGAAAGTCGAAGTACCTTCATGAGAAAAGTTAATGTTTAGAGTATTCTTATTGATTAGTGTGGCGAAATCTAATTGAACCCGTTAGCCATAGCCTACATTGGAGGTTATTGTTATATCATGCAATCAACCTCCAATTATTTGAACAGGATCAACATCTTATAATGCCAACTCTTGTAATTGGTTTTGTCCAGGTTTGAGTTTTGAAAAGTCTAATAGAGGCTTGAAGTATGAAAGCATCACCATTTTGGATTCAAACAAAATCTCTTTTAAATTGTTAGCATAAACTAGAAAACAATACTAGAAAGATGTGTTATAGATAGAAGGTTGGGCCTTTGAAAACTGAAGTTAAAAAACAAATGGTCTGGCGTGGTATAGAGTCCACTGCTTAAAAGCAGTTTGCTCTAACTTTTAGTGCACGCTAAATTAAGTGTTGCACCCCAAAGATCACACAACAACTAGTGTTCTAAAAAACCTAGGCGGTCTCCTAAGCACTAGTCGGTGATTGACAGTCTGAACTATGTTCAAGGTGGGTTGGCTAGGAGGCTAGGTGGGTTAGGTGGACTCTAGCCGATCACCTAAATGGGCTCAAGGCCGAGGCTACATAGGCTCTAGGAGGGAGATAGAAGACATAAATTAAATAGTTACAAGATATAAATAACAAAATATATTTGACGTAAATCATTAAAAGGTCGTCATGTAACTATTTATATCTTGTAACTATATATTTAATTTATGTCTTCTAAATTATATTATTATAAAAGGTTGCACGCTTAGAACATTGCGAATTTTATTTAAAAATATTGCACTCGCAATCACAAAATGCTTCGCACTCATTATGAACACATTACATACTTGATATGAAAATTCAACATGAAAAAAGCGAGTAATAAGTAAATTAATCCACCCTTTATAAGGAGCCTTTGTGACAAACCAAGCAATTCAAGATAACGTACTCATAGCACATAAGATCTTCTACTCCTTTAGAAAAAGTAAGGCTAAAAACGGATGGGTAGCAGCTAAATTAGATATGGAATAAGCTTACGATCGAGTAGACAGGGAGTTCATGTTTGCCGTTCTACAGAAATTTGAATTTTGCAAGAAATTCGTTGAAATGTGTTTGTATAGTATCATTTTCAATCCTTGTTAACAATGGTCCAACTGACCCATTTTTCCTGGAGCATGGTGTTAGACAAGAAGACCCACTCTCACCATACCTATTTGTTACCGGTAACGAAATTCTTGCTTAGAAACTCCAACTTACTAGCAAGGAGGGACGAAATTCCATCAGATTTCCCATTGCCCGAGGGGGGACCCGCGTATTGTTTTTAGCCTTTGCAGACGACATTATAATTTTTTGAAAAGCATCACAACAATCCGCGCTAAGGTGTGAAAGATCATTGAAGAGTTTTGCGAAATTTCAGGACAAAATGTAAATTACCATAAATCGGCATTTCAAACATCAAAAAACACAACCAATCAACAAAAACAACAAGTACAACAAACCCTAGGTATTACCGCTATGACAGAGTTAGAAAAATACCTAGGATGCCCTATTATTAATGGCATCGTAATAGATCGGAGGATACCTTTAGAGACTCAGTCAGGAAAGCACAAGATCAGGTAACCAAATGGAAGGCAAACTCATTACCACAAGAAGGAATAGCAACTCTAATACGATCCAATCTCACTTCAAAACCAAACTATGTTATGCAAAGTTTTATGTTACCTAAAAAGGTGCATGATGAAATGGATAGAATTAATCGATATTTCTTTTGGAACAAAGATCAGAATTATAAACATGTGGTAGGATGGGACAAAATCTGTAAACCCAAATCTCATGGAGGACTGGGAATTAGGAAAATGGAGCATATGAACAAAACAATTCAAATGAAACTCTTATGGAAAATGTTGGCGGAATCGAACAACACATGAGTTAGAATTATAAAAAAAAAATACTTACGTGACAATACCTTTTTTTCTTACCAGATCAAATCTAACCCATCTTGGCAATGGAAGAGATTAATGAACCTTAAACCGGAATTTATGAAAGGGCTCCGATGGCTAGTAGGCGATGGACAAACGATTAATTTATGGACAAACATTTGGGCAATAGAGGAACCTCTATGGAAACATGCACGTAACCCCCCGACAAAGTAGGAGACTTCATTTCGGATCAACGAAGGTGGAAAAGGGATGAGCTTCTACAACTTCTCTCGAGAGAAATTGTAGATAAAAATAGAACTTAATCCAATCCCCTATAACAAAATTAAAGATAGGTTGTATTGGCAAAAAATTGATCTGGAAACTCGATATATATCCAAATGTCAAAAACTTCCTTTGGAAAATTGATATGAACGGGTTACCTACTAAAGCTAGACTTAGGGAAAAGAATGTCATGATCCCGACAAGTTGTATTATGTGTAACTGCACTATGGAAGATACTTCTCACTTGCTTATAAAATGCCCGCATACTCTACATATGATAAAGCAAATCAATCCTAATATTGAAACAAAGGTAAGACATTACAACACAGATAATAAATCACCTAAAACGATGCTATGCGAGATGTACAACATCATAGGAGAAAAGGACTTTACCACTCTTGCAATAATATGGTGGAGCATTTGGCATCAACGCAATAAACTAGAAATTCCAAAAAACTCCTAATGATCTTATTCAAGACTTACCACTCTATATTCGAACACAATTACAAAACTGGGAAAAAGCAAAGAAATGGGTGGAGGATGAGGAGAAAATCAAAGACCAGGGAAAAAAGAAAAGTAGACAACGGAGGAAAACAAAGAATTGGCAAAAACCTCAACAAGGTTTCATTAAAATTAACATTGATGGATCAAAACTAACTAACGGCCATTCAACAGGAGGAATAGTAATAAGAGAACAAGAGGGAAGGGTAATAGATATGGTAATAAGACAATACAGTCAAATATCTGTAATTATGGCAAAAGCCCTAGCGTTAAGGGATGGCGTTCGCGAAGCAATAACAAGAGGATATAGACAAGTTGAATTTGAAGGTGACAATTTACAAGTTATTAAAGCAGCCCAAGGTCTTCTGAATTGCCCATGGGAGATCGAAATGATTATGTCTGATATTCTTGTTTCTATACAAGAATTTCAGAGGGTTCGTATTTCCTCCATTAATAGGAGTTGCAATGATGTTGCTGATAAGCTTGCTAAACTAGGTCATAACTATCTTGTTGATGCTGTTAGGAACCATCCAAGACTTATAGTTCTCATCCGCAAGGATGTCATAGGACATCTTCCATAATTGGAGTGCCTCTTAAATCTTATCTAATAAAAAAAATCAACATGGTTATTTTTTTCGAATTTTTTCATTCAGTGAATACATGATCTAAGTTATTAATTTCTTAAGATTCATTTCTTTATACAACATTTTTTCCTACTTTAACAAAAAAAAAAAGAGTTATGTTTGAACAATTGTATCCTTTTTTTATAGAATATTTATGCCCTTCCATATCTTAAAACTTTATAAATATTAAGTGTATTTGCATACGTTAAAAAATTAGTTGAAATTAAAATTATAGTGATTGAATAAAAATTTGAAACTAGTTTATACCAGCCATGTAAGTAACAAATATTTTGTGTGAAAAGAGAGGATAAGTTTAACATCTAAGAGTTGATTTTAGTGAAAAGAAGCTGATTTTGAATGTATTTTTAGTCTTTAAATATTGTTCAATTTTCAAGTAATTTTCTAAGAGTTGGTTTCTTGTAAAAAATCTACTGGTAATCAAGTATTTTCATTCTATGAAGAAATTATTGACCATTCCTAAGGTCTAAACTGTTTACTTAATCTATTTGTAATAGATCAAGCTCGAACAGCCAAAGGATCATCATGTGTCGCATGGCGCAATCAATAAAATCACTGAACATTCCAAGCAACATTGAATTTTGAAAGTAAATCGAACAATTTAACATCATATTCCTCTCTTTTCATTTATATTTATCAATCATATATCCTTTTGTCAAATAGGGAGAATGAGAAAACAGAAGCAACTCTCTACGCCCTCCTTGAAGCGAGGATCTCCTAATTCTCACCTAATAACAAAAAAAAAAAACTCTCTACATCTTATTCTATTCCGAATCATCACATTGTGTACTTTTCTTCTTTTTTAACAGTTTATTCCTTTGTTTTAGACTTTCAAGTATTAAATCTTTGACTCATATAGAGCTATGTACTTTTTCTATGTTATCCTGCAAATAAATTCCACAAATGGCTTATCAGCAACAACTTTTGTGGATTTATCAACAACTTTTCTAGATTGATTTTTGGCAACTTCAGTGCTATGACTCTCGTCTCCCACAAAAGAACTAAAATATGCGACCATACAAATTTCTATTGCAGGCATGTAAAAACTTTGGCTCTGATAGCATCCGTACGAGTCTGTGATGCAAGTTCTCCCAATTGTCAGTAGTGGACACAAGCTCTCTAGTCTCTCTAGTGTAGTTGTTACCATTGAAGTGTAATTCTCCCAATTGGCAGATTTAGGAGAACGGTAATGACTCCACTCGTCAATTTGGTGAAATACCTATGAAATATTGGGATTTTTCTTCTGAGTCATTTCATGAGGATGATATCTACCCTAGTACAAATATAAAGCAAAAATCAAAGTCTTTGTAAAAATTTGAGACACATGGCAAATTTTAAATATTTTTTGATTTTTGATTTCTCATTTTTAATCCACTTTTACCTTAACCACTTCCCCACTATCTCAAAAACTACCTTCCATCCACTCTTTTCTTCTAAACAAATTAAAATTTTATAATTTTTATTATTAAAGAAAATAAGATTCACTCGTGAAAAATTATTTCGAATAAATATTTAAATAATAAGTTAGAAAAAAATTATTTTGAAATATACCCGTACAAGGTACGGGAATAACACTAGTTGTTGATAATGTGATTCATTCTTCACTTGTAGTCGTAGAAGATCACGATACGCACCTTGACAATTGTAGGGGCAGAAAAGCTATTTGAATATTTTTTTGGCATTTAGAAATTATGTGTATTAAGTTATAACTAGTTTTACCCGTCGTACCATATACGACTACGATTCGATATTTTATAGACATTATAAATATAATATTAATAAATAAATAAAAATATAATATAAACTTTAATATAAGTAATTTATTGCTCGTAGCTTCGTAGAATGTATAATTTTTCAATCAAATATTATATTATTCATTTTTTATTACTTTTCATGTACGTAAATTTAGAGTTTATCCAATATTTCGAATTATCTATTAAATATTTTATTATCTATTTTTATTAATTTTAAAAATTATAAATATTTATCATTAATTTTTTTATAAAAGAAAATTACTATATATATCTATAAATAAATTTGTCAAAAGATATATGCTAAAAGATCTATATTTATTTTAAATTATTTTAAATATTTTATCTTTAATTTTAAATACTTGTATAAAAAAGCTTTCAAAAGATATTGTTATACTAAATAGATATTTGTTTGATGTTAGAGATAAATTTAAATATTTAAAAAAAATTTAATAGAAAAAGTTTATAATAGTAGAAATAAAAATTAATTTTTTAAATATGAGGTGGAGCCAGAATCGTTCTGGTGGATCGAAAAGGTATAGCTTTAATAAAAAGAATTTATAATAATAGAAATAAAAATTAATTTTTTAAATATGAGGTGGAGCCAGAATCGTTCTGGTGGATCGAAAAAATATAGCTTTAATATATAGTTATAGATTCTTTTAGTTTGTTGGACAAGAGCAAATTGAATAAAATGACGTTTTGGTTCAGTAGAATATCTTTTTATGAGGAATTAATTTTTTACTATCATTAATGATTGTCGATTTTGATTAATTAACAAGTAGGTATGTCGTCGTTAATAATTTACAAGCAAACATGTCATCATTAATAGTTAATGATGATCAGGTGTGTTGGCATTTATAGTTACGACGAGCGGGTATGTCATCACTAATAGCTAACGACGAGCGGGTATGTCGTCGTTAATAGTTAACGACGAGCGGGTATGTCGTCTTTAATAATTAACGACGAACATTGTCGTTAAAAACAATAACGTCGAAAGCTATTGCAACGAACAAACGACGAAGTTTTCATCGTCGTTAAAAGTTTTAATGACGGAATATTTGACGTATTACGACCAATATGTTCGTCGTTAAAAACCATTTATCTAGTAGTGGATATAATTGGTAGATCTATAATGATATTCGAATGGGTCATGATACTTTTATCAGCTATTCTTACCTAAATAGGTTTAGAAGCGGATTTCCACATAAATTCTAGGAATAAAGTTTTCTTTCCAAAACGCAGAAACCATCCACTTTCCATGAAAGCGCATAGTTCATAATTATCAAATCCTTCAATGCATATAGTTATAGGGATGTAGATGTTATTTCGCTTAGTGACTCTTATGAACGTTTCTATTTGCATATTTGATTCTTCGTCTCCTTCATGGACAAGTTCACTAATAGTTTTTTGTTTTAAATCCTATTAGCTTTTTATCAACTCTAGAAGTTGAAGCTTCTCCTGTTACTGTTGGAAGAAATGTGGGGTTTGAGCTAGTGCTAGAACTAAAACTAGAAATTGATGTTGATCCTAGATCTATACTATGTCTAGCTGGTTCACTAAGTGTCTTTTATCACTAACTAATGTTGATCCTAGCTTTTTATCACTCATTTTCTATCTTGCATTATGCACAATCAGTGCAAACACATAATCAGTTGTACTACACCAGCAAACAACAACATCACATTTCCAATCTTTGATCCTATTTCTAATTATCCAGATACCACACAGATTATGGATTGTATCTTCATCCAATTTTTGTATTAAAATATGAGTATTGAATATAATTTTAATGACAAATCCAGAAAAACACACTAATTTAGCGTGCAAATTGATTCATTTCATTATACCATATTATACAAGTTAAACCTGAAGAACACCATGCATACAACATTTCTACTACCATACTTACAATACTAGGCATCGGATCTAATGTTGATCTTCAAAAATAGTCCTAGCCCATTCGACACACGAGGCATATACCAGGAGGTGATCACCGGAATGAAGTCTTTTCTTGTCCTAATACCTTTTTCATCCTTACAAATATCTTCATTGATTCTTCTCTTGTTCTGAATTGTAGATACCGAACTTGCTCCTCTCTTGTTCTGATTTGTGCATGATCATGCTTTTTCAAATCATTTTTGAGTCTTTATACTTGATTTTGAGTAAAAGTGAATTCTACAGAAACAAGTATTGGGCGTTTCCTCGACGACTCCTTTTCTTCATTGTCTTCACCAACGATAAAATTGATTAGATCGTCGGCACAATGCTCTAATGTCTAGTTGGCTTTGAAGAACTCCTCTAACGCCAAACAGAGCTTTTGGCGCTCTCTATACTTGTCTTCCCTATCAGGGATGGCTTGTGGTTCCAGTGATCTAATCTCATTTTAAAATTATAGATCAGAATAATTAAAATGGCCCCCTATATTGACATACCCCAACAAATATTCTATCCACCCTGATGTTCTGTATTTTCAATGTGCATTTCACCATATTAGCATTGTTTGATGAACCTTTCAGCATCCATATGCACTTGCTATACTGTAACTTCTCAATTTTTTTTTCATATTTTTCAAAGTGAATGGATGTGAATTTGCAGTCATCTCTCTTTTGTCATATGAAAATGACTTTAGGTATCTCATCTGTCTCCCTCCATTCTCTCACACGTACACTGGCTCAAAGCACATACAATTTCACATGCACATTTAGTATTTTGTTGAATGTACCTCACAATATGATTTTATCATTTTAGAGTTAAGTTTTCTTGTGATCACAACTTACCTGTGCTTAAGCTAAAGACATCTCAAACCCTCAGACTCTCATAAGCTAAAGACATCTCAAACCCTCAAACCCTCAAAGATAAGCGACTCTCATAAGCTAAAGACATCTCAAACCCTCAGACCCTCAACCTCAAACACTTAGACCCTTCGTTGAGGGGTTGATCAGTATAGACCCTCAACCTCAAACACTTAGACCCTTCGTTGAGGGGTTGATCAGTATAATTATGCTAAAGATGCATGAGAAAAGTATACATACATTGGGTGTACACGAGTAGTTTATCTTGTTGTCTCTCCATTCTATGTTTTCCCCTATTTATAGTAATAGTGAGCTGCTTGTTTGTACTTCTATGGTCGATGTGGGAAGTGTATGATTAAATTAAGCATGTCAAATTGGCAATCTCATGCATAGATGGTGATGATGTGGAGCCTCATAAATGGGCGAAAAAAACATCACTTTAATTCTGATCTCACCTCATATTTAAAAGAAAAAATTACTCTAAATACCCCAACCTTTTATTCGATTGCACACTCTACCCCGACCATTTCAAATTTCACAAAATAATCTATACTTTGGGGATAGTTGCACACTCTACCCACAAAATGTCCACACTTTGGTTAATTTATGAATTAACCCCTCACCTTTTCGTTTCGTGACAAAAATGTCCAATCCATGTACAAACAATTTTTTCATTTGTAACATATATAGAGTTATAGGTTTAATTTTCTCATTTATAAAAACTATTATAATTAATTTTATTATTTCCTAATATAAATCTCACCTTTATAATAACATGTAAATTATTAATCATAACTTTTTACTTTACAAAGTAGTTCATCTTAATACTCTTTTTATTATTATTATTTTTAAATAATCTGACAGAAGTAAAAAAGATTTCATAACCTTTTTATAAACTTATATTATAGCTTCTCAACTTTATAATTAACCACTTAAATAATTAATCCATAACTTTTACTTTACAAAGTAGATCATTTTAATATTTTTTCCATTATTATTTTCGAAATAAATTTAGACACAAGAAAAAAATTCATAACCCTTTTTTTTTTAATAAAAGTTAAACTTATGTTTTTGCTTGTCCAACTTAGCCAACAAGATAGTGTACAACTTATGTTCTTGCTTGTTTATTTAAACAAAATGACACAACCTAATTAAATAAAAAAAATTAAATGAAACAAAATCCAAATTTCCTTCTTATTAAATGGAAAACTAAAAAATAAATTATTTAGAAAAACCCAAACAAGGTATTAAAAATATTAATAATTAATTTTTTTATTTTGAACAAAAAAAAGTTGGACAAACACTTTTTTTTTTTATTTTGGACAAACAAAAGTTCGACTAACATTGATTTAGAAAAAAGGTCATCTAAAATGATAAATTTCAATGGTTTAATTCTTATAAGGACAATATTTATAATTTTTAAAAATTATTTGTACACGAGTTGGTATTTTTGTCACAAAATGAAAATTTGAAGAGTCAACCCACAAATTTACCAAAAATGTGGACACTTTGAGGGTAGAGTGCACAACTATTCCCAAAGTATAGAATATTTTGTGAAATTTGAAAAGGTCGGGGTGGAGTGTGCAACTGAATGAAAGGTTGGGATGTTCATAGCAATTTTTCCTATTCAAAAATATTAATTTATAATCATGTTATTTCACCTTTTATAACTATTATTATTATTATTATTATTATTATTATTATTATTATTATTATTATTATTATTATTATTATTATTATTATTATTTAACTTTTGCTCAACTATCTTTGAGAATATTTATGATAAGATTTATCACCATTTTTGTTTAATTTTGAAAACATGATCATACATGTGATCAATATTATTTTGGATACATGTCAATATTACTTCACCTTTTCTAATTTCATTTTGTTATCTATTTATATTAAAAATTTCTTATGATTATGGACCTACTCTATATTAAAATAATTGCTTATTAGTATATAAATGAATTAGAAATTTATTTTTTATCTATTTATGTAAAAAAATTATGTAAACAATATTCTTAGACAATATCAACTACAATTAATTATAGAATCTATAACAATAGATTAAAGTTGTATTTTTATAAGTCACATATTAATTTTGATCATACTATATATTTTAAAAAATAAAATTTTATTCATATTACTTTATTTTTTCAAATAAACTTTTTTTATCTTTTTATTTATAAAAACTAGGAATTTCAAAATTTATTTAAAAATAATAAAAATTGTATTCCTTATATATTTATATAAATATATATCTGATTCGCTAATCGGATCGGATATCCGGTTGTAACACCCCCTAATTCCAATTGGGGTTGCATACTTGCATGTTATAAACATGAGAAAATTGCATTTAACCACCCTTTATTTTACACTTGTTGTAATTAACCACCCTTTATATTTTTTTTACACTTAACCACCCCTAGGTTGTAAATATGTGCATTTAACCACCCATTTTGATGAAAAATGTTATTTTCTTCGTTAATTAAAGTAAATTTGAGCTTGGAATTTATTTACAATAAATAAAAGAATTAAGGAATAACTTGAGCTTGGAATGTCATTATCATTAGATTTCGGCATACATCTCAATCTTTTGAATCTCGAGTCGTTGTCGTGCATCAACTTAGACACGATCGACTCTAAGGGACGCTCAAAGTCGTCAAAATCAAATCCAAACTCCATTGTCTTTGCATCGGCGAAGTTTCTTCGCCATTGGATGGAGGGGAATGAATTGTTATGGATGAAATTAGGCCAGGGTTGCAAAAATCGAAGTATTGGAACTTGAAAGTATACGTGTCAATTTGACCCGGACCCGATAGATACTTGGTGCACCCGACCCGAAAAAACGGGCGAAAACCCGAAAAAAAATGGGTGGCAAGCGGATTTCGTGTGATGCAGGTGATAGGTCGAGCCGGTTTAGGGTGGAAGGTTCATCCACCCGTCACCCGACCCATCACTCGACCCCACGACCCGACCCGAAATATATTAATATTTTGAAAAATATATTTTTTCATAATGTTCTAGTAAAAAGTAAAAAGCCCAAGTGATTTTTACAGTTTTCCTGGTTGGCCTCCTTCAGTCATCCCTTCCCAGTTTCCTTCTCTTCTGCCTCAGTCATCTCGACCTCTCTACTAGCTAGTAAGAACCCTAAGCCGAAATGCCACCAGACCTCTCTACATATTCTTCCGTTAGTATAACAAAAACAAGAAGTCAAAATCAAATGGGCTTGGCCCTTTAAAATTAGGTTATTTTAAAAAAAATCAGATTTAATACACATACATAGCATCCGAAATGCCACCAGACCCACCCTAGAATATAGAGTGGATTGGATTAGGGTGACCCATTCCAATGGGTGGGGTCGGGTTTTGATGGGGTTATTTGTGAGGCGGGTCGGGTTTTGGGTGAATAGACCATTCCCAAACCCGTCCCATTGTCATGTCTACTTGAAAGTGTCAATTATTATTTTTTCTTTATTTATTTATTGTAAATAAAATTTAAAAAGAAAGGAAAAACGTAATTTACTTTCCTTAATGAAAAAAATGATTTTTTCGTTAAAATGGGTGATTAAATGCACATAATTATAAATAAGGGATAATTTATTGTAGAAAAAAATATAAATAATGGTTAATTGCAGTGTAAGATAAATGTAAATTTCCCGATCCAGCCCTAATTCTGAACGTGCAACCCCCAATTTCGATGGAACCTGAAGCGGCGACGCGTTACTGGCCAGAAATTGTGATCGAGGAGATCCTCGTTCGGCTTCCGGTGCAATCCATCCTCAAATTCAAATCGACCTGCAAAAATTGGTACTCTTTGATTCGATCCCGTTCATTCATCGAATTCCACCGCACACACCATCTCCTCGACGACGACCGCCGGGATGAGCTATTCTTCTCTCGGAACCATGGCGAGCGAATTGTTTATACTACTACGGACGAACCCTACGACATCTCCTGCTTAAAGTATTCCTCATCCTCCGGCTTAGAAAGGCAATCCAGGAAACTGTTTGATCTAGCAAAGCTGAAACAAGCTTTGACCGGTGACAGAGTTGACCTTCCTTTCGCGAAGACGCCCGGAGGTGAGTCTGGTATCCACGTGCTCGGTCCCTTGAACAACGGTATCTGCTGTGTTATTGCTCAAGAGTTTGTAAAGAACACAAAATCGCTTGAAACTTACGGCTACTGCAAGGTTGCGATTTGCAACCTTGGCACAAGGGAATTCGAGATCCTATCTGATCCCTTCCCTTTTATCAACACAGGCCGTGGATATCGGGATGGTTGTGTCTTGCTGTTAGATTTAAAGCATGTCTACGGTTTTGGTAGCATTCAGAACAATGGTGTGGTGGTTGATTATAAGGTGGTTGCAATTGAGCAGAGCGAGAATCTGAGTTTTCGAGCTGCCGTGTACAGCCTACAACGCCGTTGCTGGAGTCTGATTTGCGATTCTGATAACCCCTGGAGATTCTCTCCCAATGTCCTGTCTGGATTAGTTGATGAACATGGTGGATTACAGGTTCCTGATATCACTCAGGATTTGCGTTGCTTTCCGATGCAAGCATTGTTGAATGGGTCCTGTCATTGGACATGTCAGCTATCAGATCGCAAGCTGCATTGCATCTTGCAATTTGAAATGACCAATGAGGTTTTCGGGTTGATGCAAGGACCGCCCCACGATGAATATTACCACGGATACTCTGAGGACAACGGAGTCTTTGATCTTGACGGTCACCTTGCTGCTGCATTAATCACAGTCGATCAGCATCAAAGTGTTGATCATATTGATCTGTGGATGATGATGGAATACGGAGTTGAGACATCTTGGACCAAGATTTTCTCCTGTGACATCAAACTCCAGCAGCTCTGTCTCACCAGATTTCTAGGCCTGTCCTTCTCCAGGGCTGACAACGGTGTCAACGTTGAGAGGGTTTTCTTCGAAAACGACATGCGGGATTTGATGTCGTCTGATGGTCATGGTGTTAAGAAGCACCGTGGTTTCAAGCATCATTGGGCTTGCTGGAAACCACTCGGACTCTCACCTTACGTTGAGACTCTGGAACCTGTCCCCCTCCAGCTCTGAAGGAATGAGAAATCAATTTCTGTAGCAAGTACCTGCATTTCCGCATTGCTGAACAAGAGAGTTAAAGGTATCTACCACAGCTTGAATCATGGAGTTGAGAGAGAGCAGCTGCTGTGACAGCTGCTGTGACAGCTGCTGTGACTAATGTAGAGATGAATCAAATTACCACGATGCTCTTATTAGCTTCCAAGGTTGCTCTTAGTTCAGTTGTTACAGAAGCTGTTCCATATAAGAACACAAAAAATTTAGCATGTAAGCTAAATAATGAAGACATTCTTGCCACATTTGTGTTAGTTAAGTAGTAAGACAGAAGTGACTTGAAATCTTATACATAGTATTACTCTTATTAATTACAAAAAATTGTACTGAATCATTTTTGTAAAGCAAGTCAATAACCAACTATCAAATGTCCAAGATCATCAATACTAAAAGTTACACCACTCAAATATACATCACTCCCAAATCTTACAACACATTAGATTGGGAAAATGAGTCTGAATTTTGTAGCTTGAAATTGGATTTTCACCGCTACAATCATATATATAAACGCATGAACTCCGACTTCAAAATTAACAGACAGATAGAGAAATTGAGATATGTAAGAAACTCATTAGGTTGATGAAATTTTGTTACTTTGCAAAGATAGAAATGGCAATTAACAATTCAGTTTTGTCCTGCAATCCATAGTCCCAACCTGAAACCCTAAAAATGAATTAAAAACAGTGGTAGAGAACCTAACTCTTGAAACCGTAACGACTACTCCCCTGCCACTTGAGAGCAAAAATCCATGGCGGCGACAATCTTCCTCCTATAGTGCCCGGTGTAGGTGATTGCATCGCGAATTGCATTCTCCAGAAAGGATCTCCTCGTAGATGAAACCACTGATTTTGGAAGACAGAGTAGAGAAAAATGGAGACGGAGATGGTGGTGGGAGACGACGAGATCTTTCTTTTTACTGAGAGTGAAGAGGTAATGAAGTACTCTCTCATCCAGCACAACCCTTGAACACTAAATATCAGTTTTCACATTGTTCAAGCTAGGCTTCAAGACATCAGTGAAATCTGGCTGAGTTGCACAATGGTAGTGATCCAACTGCTTATCAAAATCAATAGAGCATTTTTGAACAATCAACATCAGCAATTTAGCAACTCTGAGATTGCACATTTGCACATTTGTAGTTTACATTTAATGATGTGGAATGGATATATAGAGGGAGTAGTAGTGATTCATTTTATAAGCTAATAATAATGGCAGGGTCTTAAACACTTCTGAATTATGAGTCCTTTGAGGTTGTTCATACTGAATATTGGTACTTTCTTTGGACTAATGAATAATGATTCACAATTAGAGTATTATGTGTGAACCTATTGAAAAGGATGGGACTTAACACACCACTAACAAACTTTGTCAAGGTTGTTGCTACTAGCTAACCTACCAATTTGTTGCAGCTTTGCTTCCTCTTGTGACTGCTTACGAATAAGGGAGCTAGAACTCAACCTCACCTTAGCAAAGCCAGAGGCTGAGATTCTACACGAGAGGATCCTTGACAAGGCTTACTGAAGCTTATGAATTTAACCTTTTTGGAGTTTTGGCTACATAGGAGCAGGACATATGAAGATCTTTTGCCTTATTTCATTCACTTAGAACTATCAAGTGTGTGGTTGTCTTGAATCATAGATACATATCATTTTAACTTTAACTTTGTTACTGCTCTTATACTATTCACAAGTCATGCCATTGCACCCCAGTCTACCAAGTATCAAGCATATGACTTTCTTTAAATTCTGTGTTGAAAGATTAGTCTTGTGAGCAAATTTTGTAGTGGTGTTTTTGGTTATTCTCTTCTTTCTGGCACATTTCTGATGTTGAAGGCAAGCCAAGAAAGCACTTGATTAAAACGAGTTTTGCATAACAATTATTAGATGTGTTCTCCAGAACGGTAGATTACTCAGACCAAGCAAAAATAAAAAACGCTCTATCCACTGAGCTACAGACGCTTTGCTGACCTATGGATCTAAATACAAAACTTAAAGTTATAACAAACTGATGATATAACACGTAAAAACGTATATGCTTACCAACACACCTTAATTTGTTGATAATTTGCAGTTTAAATAATTCAATACAATATTTTAAAAGAAAAGTATACTTGACTATAAATTTTCCCTCCAAATTGAAGGTTAATTCATTTTATATTCGTTGATGTTTAGTTTTTATTGTTTTCTAATAAAATTCTGAAACTATAAGAATGTTAAAAAAGTAAATTTGACATTCCATCAGTTTTTTGGTATCATCTTATAAACTTAGACCAAAACCTTTTGAATCAGTATAGTATTTTAAATAACTCTAAGTCTCTAAGGACGTTAAGGTATTTTAAATCAATTTTAATGGATAATAAGATGCTTTCTTCTTACTAGAGGTAGAATCGGTAATATTTTGTGTTTATTAGGCGGGTGGTGCTAATGGCGTATCAGGAGAATTCAGTGGCCGCTAGGCCAATTCATTAGTACACATAGATCAAATTTCAGGAGAATCACGGCTCAAACTCCTGGTATTTTGGCTTCTATTTCCTACAGAAGGAAAAAAAAAACAATCACAAGGCACTAGTGAACCTATAAATCATTAGTACCCATAGATCAAATTTATGTTTGAAGCAAGTTAGGTACTTACTGAAATGTCTAAGCAGTTTCCCTCTAAAATAGAGCATTAAACTCAGCAACAGAACAACCAAAGCCATAGAAATCAATGCCACTACTAGCACCAGCCTCTTCTTTTGATAACGCTTCTTCCCTTCCACTTGATGTAAAATAGAGCATTGGAAAATAACATATCTTCATCCATTTTGAACTACTAGAGAATAATCTTTCTATTGTTTTACCTGAAGCTGCCTGAGATAGGACCCAATTGTCATCATTGGAAACTTGAAACACAAAGTAGCCCAAAAAGACCCTTTTCCACAACATAAGAAACCTTAGTTTTAATGGCCACTACATCATCAAAACAAACCCAAAAAGACCCAGAAGTCCAGTAATTCTCCACATAAGTGGAGTTATAAATCAGGACTCCATCACTATGTGCATATTGCTTAATATAGATGTAACTCATGGACCCGTCAGCTGTAATAGCAAGGCCAGAAGCCGGTGCACCCACTGAATTATTCTTGCTCGGTTCAGAGAGTGTCCACGCATAGCCATGATAAGGCAATCCCATCACAATCTTGTCCTTAGACAAACCACTTTTGATCCATTTCTTGATACCAAAATCAGTACTAACATTACTTAAAGGATCATATAGAGCAGCATGAAAATGGGTATTTGAAGGGTCCCTTGTAGGAACGTAGTAATCGAATGCTAACACGTTTACCCAATCAAAGTTCCTCTGCATTGAATCCACAGGAAAACTATAACCACCATTTAAACAATAGACTGTAATTGTTAAGATCAATCTTGTTTTATTTGATCTCTGAGCTTCTGAATCAACAGCCACCCTCCACTCATCAAAAAGGGTACCAAGCTGATTTACTACAGTGGTGGTTATATTAAGAAGGGGTTTGTGGTAGAGGCAGAAAAGGTCAATTCCGTCAAAGTCATAGTTTCTTGCCATTTGGATGGAGGAATTCACAAAGGCTTGTCTATGTGAGGAAGAAGAGAGCATGGAGAAGAAGATGGGTGCAATTTTAGCATCACCAATGGAAAGGAGGGTGAAAACTGAAGGGTTAGTTTGCTTTACAGTGGAGGTGAAGGAGGAAAAGTATTGCTCTTCAGAAAGTGGTAATGATAGTTTGGAGGTGGTAGAGTTTATGGTGGCGAAGCCACAGATGAGGTGGGTAAATAGGGTGGATTTCACCTCTGAGATGGGGAATTCACTACTTGTTAGCCAGTAGCCAGCCTTTATTTGGGATGAAGTAGCCTGAAGATAGAAGCAGCATGAATGGAGAAAGACAAGGAATAAAAAAATTGAGGTTAGAGCTTTGGTTTCTCCCATTGAAATGGTGGAAGAGAGTTGTTCAGAGAAACCCACCGATTGTTCAGAAAATGATACAATTCTCAACTTAATTGGTACAAGTCTTCTGATGGGATTTTAACTTAGCCACCCTAGAAAGTATAACTTACGTGGTCCTTAAGCTGCAAAATGTCAAACACGAATTACTTTTTCATACTTCTTGGAAACCCATCTGACTAGAAAATTCTGCACAGGTGTCAATATCACCATGATTAAAAAGTCTTCTGAGCCCACATTTAGGCCTATCTAATTGATAGCAATTCCCTTGTTTGGAAATATAATCAATATCAGAATTGATGTCCAAAACCCAGATTATCATGTCCTCTATAAGAATTATAGTGACCTGCATAGGGCATTTATCTTTGTACGGCCTTGTGATTGTTCATTTTACAGCTCATCCAGCTACCAACATCAAGCTGTTAGTGTGCAAGGCATGGCACAGTTTGAGGCTTCCGTCAGGAATTTTCAAAGTAACCAAACACACACCAAAGCAAGACATAATAGAGAACTTTGTATCAAGACTGTACTGCAAGAATATGCAGCTAATTCCATTGCTCAAACAATCTAGAATGCAAAAATCAATTTATAATGCCTTGCAATAAAGGCCAATAACAATATTGTAACAGACTGTACATTGTTTGCATGTATATCAGTATAGAGTAGATGATATGACAGTTTGCAATGGCTTCAGCTCCATGTACCTGAAAATAGATTATACAGATATTTGTCAAACAATCATTTTTCAGAGTGATCCTACATTGTAAACCATAGAGCCTCCAATAGCAAGGAAACCAACATACAGACCTTCTGAACATTTTCGGGTCATTACTGGGGACCGCTGTTTTGCGAAGGACCTGCTCGCTCCACCATCACATCGTAAAGCTGCTTCCCATTCTATTTCATCGCCAGAAAAAATGTAGCAAAAGCTAGTCACATAAATATTTTATGAATGTATGAAATACTTTGTTCATTAGGTTCTTTTAGTAATACTCACAAATATAATAGGGAAGAAGTGGATTTGCCCTTCTGGCTTAGTTTGTGTTTCTTTGAAGTAGACCAAAATAGGGAAATTTGGCCACCAGAACTCCCAGTTCACAAATGTTGAGTACCTGAAAACCCATACAATAACATAGTTTCAAAGCACTATGATTTTAGAGATTGCAACCAAATATTTCTGAACTCACTTCCAACGGTTCTTTCCACCAACGAATGCATTTTCACCGGACTCCTTAAGCTCATCACCAACTCTAACTTCCTATTTTCAGCATGCAAGCAAAACATCCAATTAGAAGAGCATCCATGTAGAAGCTTGAAAGAGATTATAGAGATAACTTTACAAGAAGGTTCTACAAACTAACCAGAGCCTCATCATCAAAAACAAATCTTACTCTTGTTGCCTGAAATAATACGACGGTGGAAAGTTAATGTAAAATAGCAAATAGTAGTGGTGCAAAGTAGGCGACCACCAAAGTGTCTATCACATCATGAACACATTATCCAGAAAATAAACCTCACGACAATACCTGAACCAATAGAAGCAACCCAAGAAGACCAAATGGTATTGCTGGTATTATATTATCTGAATACACTAGCCCGCCAGTTAAACCTGCGTCCAGCAAATAGAAAATTGACATTGAATGCAAATTCTTCGAACAAATTTGTGTGGGATATGGATTCTGTGACATAATGACATAAGACAATGAAGCTTTTTGGAAATTTCAACCCCTTTAAATACATAGTTCTGTTAATAAATTATAACAAAAATGTCCAATGCATGTGCAGGAAACTTATATATTTGCTGCACATTGTCTTCAAAATGGATTTCAAGTTCCATAAATTACTGACCAAGTAAAACAATTGGTATCCTATAGTCTGGGTCAGGTACTGCAGTTTCTCGCTGGATTTTGGCTTTCCTTCCAAACTGCAAAACAATAAAGGTTCAGTTACATCAATCATCCTCAATCCTCATCATGTTGCTTTCAAATTCATGTAGTAAATAGTAATACAATTTTGCTTTTAGTAGTACACATAAAGCATCAAAGAATTTGTGGTATGAATCTTATGTTATATTCCATCATGAGGCAAGAGAATGTCATTTGAAGTCTTATTATTATATTTCATCGGCCAGTTTCCCATGTTCCCAATTTACACTCATGGAGAAAATGCCAAAATTGAAAAGGATAATTTGGATTATAAATCAAGCATAACAAGAAAAAGTACCAATGCTGCAACCCTAAGGCTATTACTCTGCCTCTGGCGAAAATTAATTCGAGTTGAGCTTCTATAACTGATCAATCCGCCATGCAATGAACTGCTGAAGCTCCTTATAGCTCCGCCTACTTGTCTATCTGTGCAGAAACGAAAATTTGTTCAGCAATCAGGTGATAATACACAAACAAATGCCAATCTACCATTTTATCAAACGTTACATGTACTCTGAACAACTCAATTTGGGGTTAGGGGAAACCAGGGAAATCAACACGAAATAAACTGTAAATTGAAAAGAGAAAAAAGGGAAAGGAAAACTTACTAGAGGGATTATGAAGAATTGGAGTAGGCAATAGAGCAATTGCCATCGCTCGCCCTTTTCTGACGTCTGGTTTATCTTCTTTCTTTTCTCCCGCAAAAAATGAGTGTTACTGGTGAGTAAACTGGTAAGAGCATTTGGAGGCTTGTGAATTTACCAAAACACCCATTGTATGTACTCAAAAAGATAATATCTTGGAAGGTTTTATGGTAATTACATAAACAAACAAACACACCATATCTTTTTGTTGATGGTTTATGAGCGAAGCAAAATCCTTATCTCTTATATACACTTCATTCTTCCCTGTTTCTCTGTAACCCATTCTTTGTTTCTCTTGTGCTTAAAATGGCAAACTCCTTGTGCTGTAATCATGTGCTTTCCTTTACTGCACCAAACAAGCCAGGTTTGTCTCTCTCTCTCTCTCTCTCTTCTATCTATTGATCTGCATTGAATTGTGTCTTGCTAATTAGCTTTGCTTTGGGATTTTTTAGGGATTTTGATTGCAAGAAACCCTGTACTTCGGAGGGTTAGCTTTTCAGATGAGGGAGTTCAAAATTTTGGAGCTTCAAGGTCTCAATCTATTGTTGTTAAGGTGAGCTCTTTTTAGTTCAAAGTGGTGTTTTGGGGATTGAATGGTATAATTTGTATTCTATCTTGTGAAGTTGCTCAGGCTATGCCTACAAGTTCTGCTAATGCTGTTGTTAATAATGGAATAACTGTCCTAAGGTTTATTGTATAGTGTAGTTGTTATTAAGTATTTTCCAAAGCAATGTGAATTTTTGTGAAATATGAGTTTGACATAAATGAATCACAATTCACAACCAAAAAGGATTTGTGTCATTCATATGGTTGAATTATAAATATGGGGTTTGAAGGTTTTTTTTTGTAATAATGTCAACAGGCAACTCCGGAAAAGATAAGCATCAAATCAGGCAGTATACTCTGCAGAGATTGTGAAGGAAATGGTGAGTTAACCCTAAGTTTGAATTCAGTCTACTTTCATTCCTTATTGTTCTTGTTTCTACTGTTAAACATCAGCTTTTGCTGAGTTATATATTGAAGCCAATTTTTTCACCTGATTCATCTTCTGAGACCACTGCAAGTTAATTAAGACATGAAAGCAAGTTTCACCTGATTGATTCCATGAGTGTATTGAAAAGACATTTTTGCTTATTGTAAAAACATTAAAGAAATTTAATCTGTTCATTGCCATTAGGTTCTGTGCAATGCGGACAATGCAAAGGGGCGGGAGTGAACTCCGAAGACCATTTCAATGGGCAGTTTAAGGCCGGTGGATTATGTTGGCTCTGCAGGTAATCCATCTTTTTATTCATCCACAAAAATCTTATGCCTTGTTCATGAAGCATGGAGAACCTTACTGTTTAGTAAATGGATACTTTGGGCCTTTTTGGTTCTGTTATCTTTTCTTAGTGGCTTCTGATTTTTCAAATACAGGGGGAAAAAGGAAGTCTTATGTGGCAACTGCAACGGAGCTGGATTCATGGGCGGGTTCATGAGCACAGGCGATAGCTGATCGATGAGATCTGGACTCGGTAGATTTTGTCCTGGGCAGAATGTTGATTTCTTATTCTATTTGTTTTGTATGCATGAATATGCATTGATTCTCTAGTTGATACATTGGAAGAGTGAGCTATGAAAGTCTTATGGTATTTTGTGTGCAAAAAGATTAGTCTCCTTTTGGTTTATTCAGTCCATGCAAGCAAAAAAGTGGAAAAAAAAAAGACAATAGATTCATCAATCGCGTCAGGTAGGGGTCGAACCTACGACCTTCTGCTTAGGAAACAGACGCTCTATCCACTGAGCTACAGACGCTTTAATGAACTCTTTCTAAATGACAGAAATATTCTCCTCTGTAGCTAATAAGGTGATAATAAACTAATAAAAATGTATTGTTACAGAACCGTAAATTACATATGCATGACATACTTAATACACCTTAATTTGCTGATGACTTGGTAGCTTAATTAAATTAATACAACATTGTAAAAGAAAACTATACTTAAAACGATAAATTTTATCTCGAAATTGAAGGTTTAAGTCATTTTATGTATGTTGATGTTTTTTTTCTAATAAAATTCTGAAATTATAATTTGTATCTGGTCAAGGCCGTTCTTGACTTCTTGTGATTGACACTATCTGTGGGAGATTGAGTTGTTGCGGTCGTCGAATGTAGACCGCCAACACTGCCACCTTGAAAGCTGGTACAAGGGCACCCAAATTTAACTAGATACGGACATAGACCTCCGGTGATTTCCATGTCACTATTCGTAACGAACCTTGCTTCCCCAACTCGTCCAACCACGAATTCAACCCTACATTCACCGTACACCCCATCACCCAAATTAAGAGGAAAAAAACATCCACGATTTCCATCCTCCAAGAAAATGAGTGAAGGTGCACAAATAAAATTGTGCACTAGCGAACAAAATAGTTAATGAGGAAGGATGACGGACACCCCACGGTCCCGCAAGAGAGGAACTCGAGAAGATTTGAGGTGCACAACGCAAGCTTCCCACCCCATCAAAAACAAAGCTAAATGAGCGAACAAACACTCTCGTCTACATTTAACGCGCTATTTCCGAGTAAGAGAAATATCCAAAGCCCAGGCCAGGGGGAAAGATCATTGTTCAAAAACAACACGCTCATTGAACTAACATAAGCGAACCATGAAGGCAACTCCCGATGTGAATGGTATGTTATTTAAAACCACGAGACCATCTCGAAGGAAGTATTAAAGCGCGATATTGGCATAGTGCGGTGATTTGTCCCACATTGGAAGATTTAGAAAGGTCAAAACCACATCATCGATCAATCAATATCCAGCTCTTTTTCAACCAATCAAATGGACACAGTGTAACATCCTTGTTTTTCTTCGGAGATATTACATACCAGTGAACTCAAAATTACCCTCCAAAGTTACCCAAGACTTTACAATAACAAAACTTAAATACATAACTCATAAGAATTGAAGATCTATTATAAATATGGTAATAATCCATTGTTTACATTAATGAACAAAATTTAATAAATACAGAAGTGTAATATAGCAAATGCGAAAATAGGGTGATCGTTACAAACCAAAGATTAAGGAAATACTCATTTTAGGTAAAGACAAAAACTTGTAACCTTCTTCAACTTGTAACTCTTCAAATCTTCAACTCTCGTTCTTCAACTCCAGACCTTTGAATTTTGATGTTCCGTATAAGGATGGGTGACATCGTTCGACCATGCAAAAGAAAGAGAGCGGTCGGGTTAGTCTTGTGACAGACTAAACAAGTGGGATTTTGTGAGTGGTTCTATTGGTTGTATTAAAATACTAACATTTAAATCCGCATGAAACAGAATCAATGATTTAGCACTAAATTACTTCCATGGAAAGAAAAAAGGAATATATAGAAAGAGGTAGGATGCCACGGGACAATGGTTCCATAAGGAAGTATGAGATTTGTCGGGAACGTTTAATTATTACTCATAAAATTTTTGAAAAACCTTCATCGAATAATCGAGTCTACGACCAACCTCACCGAATATGTGTTGTCCGAATTCAGATTGGAAAGAAGACTTTTCATAACCGAGAGCAAGAGTGGTTTTTCAAGTTGTAGTCACCACCCTGATACGTTAATTATGTGCATTGGGTACTTCTTATATTAAT
The DNA here is from genome assembly GCA_964016875.1 of Fallopia convolvulus. Classification (NCBI taxonomy): domain Eukaryota; kingdom Viridiplantae; phylum Streptophyta; class Magnoliopsida; order Caryophyllales; family Polygonaceae; genus Fallopia; species Fallopia convolvulus. The sequence continues at coordinate 3,915,305 of OZ024725.1, read as the reverse complement.
TACAAAACGATGCATTCAAGTTGGTGGCTTTTAATCGACATCGTGAATTCGTCGAAAATCAAGGCTCGTATGTCCCAAAAGATAAGAGTGGGTTCTTATGTTCCAAAGGCACTTAGCTAAGGTGTAACACCCCTCAATGCGATAGAGTGGGTCGGGTCATGACCAAACACTAGGATTTAATTTCATCTAGTGCAAAAATGTTATAAAGAGGCATCTGGAGCAACTATAGCTCACTCACTAATCCACAGCAAGTCTCAATCGAGATGATAAACACTCAAGCCCACAATCATCGAGACCTAATCAAAATCCAACGCAACCTAGCAATCTATGTATATATATAAAAGACGCAAGAAATAAGGCCACCACGTTGCGCCACCTAGGATTTTCCTACGTGTCGTTCCCACATTAAGCCACCTAGGATTTCGCCACATAGATTTTTTATTTTTGTAATTTATATATGTTGATATTATTTTAGGATAATATAGATATTGGATAAATTAATCTAGGAAATATTCTATCTAAAATAAAAATATTATCTACTACATATTAGGAATTAAGATAGATCTACAAGATTTTATCTAAAATTAAAGTAAATTATAGAACATTATATATTATATATTAAGATAGATATAATAATTTATTTTTTCCAATTAAATTTCTATCTATTTGTATGAAAAAAAAATTCGAATTTTATTTAAAATTAAAGAAAATTATTTTATCTTTATCTTTTTATCTATTTGTGTATTAGATTTATCTTAAATAAAAATTTTATAAAAAAATAGAACTTTCAATATCGAGATAATTACTTGCATAAATTGACTTTTGATAAAAAAAATTTATTATATTTTCCTTAATTTTCCTTTTGAATTATTATGTAAATATAAATGATTTTCTTACTATTAAAAAATTCAATATTGATTTATATTTTTTCATCTTTTTTATTAAGTATATTTTTATTTTTTATTCAAAATTTTTAAATAATTGAATTTGATAAAAAAAAATTTACAAGAATTTATATTATTTTTACCTTTTTATAATTTTTTGTAAAAGATTTTTAAACTAAACGATTTTAATTAAAATAATTTTATTTATATTTTTGCATAAATAAATTATCATTAAGCCATCAAAATTATAGTGTGATCAACTTAATAATTTTCATGATACCAATTTTAAAATTTTAAATAAACATAATGTTGAAAGTATTTTAGGATAATATAAAAATAAGATAAATTAATTTAGGAAATATTCTACCTGAAACAATGGTTTTATAAATATTTATATGATAATTTATTTAACTTAAAGATTCTACTAAAATCTTATCATGTGCGACCTATGATTTTTCATACATGTTTTTTTTACCAAATTATAAACTACATGCCACATAAGATCTTATCATGTGCCACCTAGGATTTTTCATACATGTTTATTCCCACAATAAAAACCTATGATTTGGCTCCTCCTTATATTTAAAAAATTAGTTTTTATCTAATTTATCCTTTTCAATTACATTCCTTTATATCTATTTATGTGAAATAAAAAATTTAATTCGAATTTAATTAAAAATAAAGAAAATTAATTTATCTTTGTCTTTTCATCTATATATGTAACAAGTTTATCTTAAATGAAAATTTGATTGAAAAAAATTCAATATATACGTAATTACTTACCAAATTGAATTTTGATAAAAACAATTACATTATCTTTTCATTAATTTCCTTTTTGACTTATTTATATAAATATAGAAGATTTTTTATCTTTACAAAATTAAATCTTTACTGCTTTTCTTATCCTTTCAACTTTTTATTTTATAGATTTTAAAGAATTGAATTTGATTAAAAAATTATAACAATTTATATTATTTTTCTTTTTTGTATATTTAGTCGTGCAGGGCACGACAAGTATAACTAGTAATATCTAAACGATAATAATAAAATCTCTTTTTTTGATAAGGTAAAAATTAGGAGGTCCACTTATGGAGGACGTCCTAGAGCATCCGAGCGAATGAGAATTGAAAATTTTGGATGACTCAAAATACATCGGAAGACTATGACCTAAGTTAGCAATTTTATCGGCCACAAAATTACAACACCTGCTTACATGAGATCAGTGTTCTAAAAAACGCTAGGCGGGAGCTAGGCGGTGAGTGGGGGCCTAGCGCCTAGGCGACTAGGCGGGGCCTAGGCGGATTTAGATGATATTAGTCATTTCCTTGTATTTCACGTCTATTATTTTGTTCAAATTTCTAATCTATATATAAAAATAGTAAATTATGATTTCTAATAATATACCTTACGGCCCATACTATATAATATAAATACCTATTAATATTTCATAAACTCCATATGCTAATTACTAATTAGCATTGATGAAGACATGGTAATTTCCTACAAAAATTTAACACAACACACACAAGTACACAACATATAGCCATATAGGCAATAAACGCATTTGAGTTGAACTCACCAACATAAGCAGTGGTGTGTGTTCAAACAAAACACACAACAGTGATGTATGTTCAATGAATAATTTTTTTTAGAAGGTTATAAAATTCTAATTCTTTCAACACTCTGTGCAAACATAAGAAACTAATAGATTTTTCCTTTCAACTTACAAACCATTCCAATTACAGCATAGTAAGGTATAACTGTATAAGATACAGAATAAAGAAAACAGAAAAATTGAAATACATAACTTTTCTCTTATCCTAAATTACTGATATGTGCTATGACTAAAAAATTGAATTAGATACCTTTTCAGATTGAAAGAAAAAAATTGACTTAGACATCAACAATTAAAACAAAAAAATGAAAACAAGAATTGAGCTACTCTTCCTGCACATCAACACCCAAAAAACCAGTGTTGTCTGTCACTCACACCCAAAAAAAAAAAATGAAACAAAATTGATGCTGCAGATCAACAATTCAAGTTCAATACATACAAATTCAATAAGACAAACCAAGAAATAAGGAATCAAAACCTAAAAACGAGAATGAGCACAAACATAAAAACGAACCAAATTAAACCAGATAACGAGAACCTAAATGAACCAAAAGTGGAGCAGGGGATGCGTGGGCGAACGAGTCGTGGGCGAGCACCGGGCGGACGTCGTTTGGCTAGTGGATGCGTGGAGCACTAGAGCTGATGCGGCCTTGGCCATTCGCTGAAGCTTATAGAGGAACGAGAACTAGCACAGTTGCACAGGACGACACCAGTGGCAGCACCACAGCACCAAACCAGAAAACGAGAACGAAGAGGGGAGAAGGAGAATCGTCGCCGGTGATGGCTGTCCCCAGGATTCAATCGTCACTAGTAATATTGATGGTTAATCTATACTATTGGGAATGAGAGAGGAGAACGAGGAAGTGAGAATGCCAAAAAAGCGGCGAGATTCAATTGAAACAGAAAAAATAACCCTAGCTCCTAAATTACTATCAAGTTATCTCCTTCTATTTCTATTTTCCTTAAGCCCAATTGTCTTGCTCATAATTCCTTCTCTGAGAGCAAGCACTTCAATTTTTGTTACTGATGCATAACCAAATTTTGAAGATGCTATATCAATGGCTTCTGCATTTGAGTTTCTTATAATAATCCCCGAGGCTGTTGATCCATTCATTAATCTAGATCCGTCGAAATTTAGCTTACAAAAACCCGGTATAGGTTTATTCCATTTTTCTTGCCTCTGTCGTTGTCTTCCCCTGTTCCCATTCCCTTTTTTAGGTCTTGGATTATCATCATAGTCTTGTTTTGTTCGCTCCCAAGCCTGCATTTGCATAATAATATATCGCGCTAAATTTGGTATGAAGTCATTTGGGTTTTGTTGAAATACTAGTTTATTCCTTTGGTGTCATATCGCCCACCAACTTACTACTAGTTCTGTAAAGTCTCTTGTACCTATTTGATTTTTAATTTCATTTAATAAGTGACGTGGTGTTTTGTTTGCTATGTCTATACTTCTCAGTACTTGTTCCGTCTTAGGATTTATCTTTTTGCAAATATTTAGAGTATGTGTACATTTTGCCAGAATATGGTTCGTATCCTCATATGTTTGTTATGTCTTTACTTCCATAACAGTAAATAAACCTAAGTTCATTATTAGTAAACAAGTGTTCCCAACAAAATTGTAAACATGATATGAAAGGTCATGCTTAAACAAAAATGCAAGCGAACCAGCCACTTGCCTTGATTTGAAGGCGAATGAGCGAATTGACTTAGACGAGATCAAGATCCAAAGATTGGGTTCTCCTTGTTGTAATAACAAATCACTGTTATAATTTATTTTAATTTGATTTTCTTATGATTTATACATTAATAATTTCCAAATATTAATGTATATGATCTTATGTTATCATAATATTAACCTAATTAAAATTTTTAAATACCTATGATATATGCATATGCACAAAAATGTATTTATACATAACCTTACTCATATAGTATAAATCTTGTATTTTATTCTCTATAAATCATCAACAACTCATTAATTGTTTATAAAATTTATAAAGTTATATGCAAATGAGAAAGTGATAATATTCTGAATTTTCTTACTTATAAGATTAGTATTACATTATCATTGTATTTATCATAATTTTCAAACCCTTTGTATAAACATGAACTAATTCACTTATAAAAGAGATTATAAAATATTTTTAATTGTTATAAATATGTGAAATACCTTACAAATCCATATCAATATTAATTTCACTTAGGAACAATTTATTTTACCCAAATCGAAATTAAACCAAAATAAAACAATTAAAACAAAATCAAAAGAAAATAAATATGGGTTTTAAAAAATTTAAAAACAGGGGAAAGAAAGTCTCAATCAAGGGTATTGGGGCGGCTCGTGGCAGCGGTTCGAGCGACTTCTAGGCTCGGGACCAGTGGAATTCCACTCACAAGGGATCGGCTCACCCTCGGATGGCGGCTTCGTGCCTGGAAGTGAACAGTGGCTGTCGAAATCGAGGCTGCAAAATGACATAATAACCCTTACAAGTTTTTATTTTTATTTTCTTATCCTTTTAAGAAAATAAACTCATCTATTATTAAAATATAATAAAGGGACGAAAAAATACAATAATATCTCTCCTAAAAGAGAGGGTTATTACACATAGCTCTCTCGTCCCACATCGGAAAGTTGTAGCGAATACTCTCTCCTAACACCTATAAATAGAAGAAGACGGAGAGGGTTGCAAGGGTAAAAAATCATCTCTAGCTTAAGAATTTCTTATTAACGATCTTATTAAGAGTGTAATCTGCACGCATAGTATGAGCGAAGGCGAGGAAAATCTATTTGTAACATATTTCAAGGACGCATGCTATTTAGCGCCTTGAATAAAAAAGAAGAGTGGAATCTCTGTTTGCCCATTTAAAATAATATAAATAATGATACTAGCACTCATTTATTTGAGTTTCAATATTAGCACCGTTTGTGGGAACTTTTTCATCCTAATAGATATTATGGAATCAAGGATATTCACTCAATAAGCAGACTCCAATATTCAAACAACTCGCTTATGGGGAGCACACCGATTTGGCAATGCGATCCTGCCAACCCTAATCAACGCTTGGGTATTGTTTGTGAGATGATATCCGAGTACGTGCCTGCGTATATTCCCGGATTTGTGCAAATTGTGAAGAAATATATTGCCTACTTATATTCTTCTACTTTGTGCAAATTGCAAAACGTCTTTCTTGCTTTGGCTCACCTCATTTGAGATTTTGAATCAGCTTTCCCCATATTTTTCCAGCGCCAAATCAAATAGCTTGCAGGAAAAAATATAGTTTAAAAGCAAACTCAACCACGAATAAAGTTGAATATGTTAATACCTTATTTTAGTAGCCGTCTAAGAGTTAGTGGAAACATCTTCTTTGGACGACTCCTTTTCTTTGGGTTGTTCGCCCATGATAAACTCAATCAGGTCATCCTTGCAATACTCTAGGGTCCAATTATCCTTAAAATAAATCTTCTAATGATAAATAGAGGTTTTCTCATTCTCCCCACCTGTCAGCCATTGCTTGGTTCCAGTGATATAGATCGAGAGTTAGATCAAAATAAATAAAAAATTTAAGCTAAGTTGTATCAGTTTGAAATTAATTAAATATACTATGACAAATTAAAAATGAATTTGAGTCAGTTTTATATGCCTACCAATATAAGCTAAAGGTATATGAGTTTGGAGCACACAAAATTACATCCTTAATCTTTCAATAATGGAACTATAACCAGTCAAAATTCGCATCATAGTCCAAAACACTAAACTAAATGAGACCCTCATACACAAAAAATCAACCATCAATTTTTTTGTGATACCAAACAAAGGTTGACCCTTTCAGAGTCAAAATTACCCAAATCTACAATATGCGCATTTTGTATAAAATAAAAATTACAACTCCCCCTCCAAATTGCATAGATAAAAAAAATCCCAAGCTCTTTAAGAAGTAGGGTTTAATGGCGCCAAAGAACATAAGATTGAAAACCCATAATAACCAAGGAAACCAAAGACTTACCGAGAAAACAACAACGGAAGAGTAAGAGCAGAATTATTACCTTTTCTACTTTTTTCAATGTTCGTGAGAGAGTTGAAGGATAGGGAATACTTCTAGGTAGTGTGGGCACTAGCTAAGTGCCGAATGTATTCTCTTTCTGCAAGGATGTATTGCTTGGTTCCAATGATATAGATAGTCAATTGAATTCTGATTTACGGATCAAAATTAATAAGGAATTTAAGCGAAGGTATCAGTTTGAAATGAATTAAACATAGTATGACAAATTGGAAATGAATTAGAGTCAATTCCTACCAATATAAGCTAAGGTATATATGTTTGAAACACAAAATTAAATGCTTAATTTTTCAATAATGGAACTATAACCAGTCAAAATTCGCATCATAGTCCAAAACACTAAACTAATTGAGATCCTCATACGCAGAAATCAACCATCATTTTTTTGTGATACCAAACAATGGTTCTCTTTCAAAATTCATACTCAAAAGCAAATCTGCATTCTACATAAAATAAAAATTACAACTCCTTAAACCCTAAACCCTAAACAAGTGCAAAATTAGTACCTTTTCTACTTCTTTCAATGTTCGTACAACCCCAAAAGTACATCATAAGATCTAAGTTTACTAAAGGGGTCAAATCGCATATGATCCCCAATTCCCAACCCTAATTATAAGGACATCCAAAACCTATACAAATTGGGTTGAGTTACACATTGGCAATTCTGATTGCTACACTAAAATACATTACAAGATAGTCATGGCATATTGTCATTTGTTTATCATCGACAGTAATGCGAGAGAAGAGACAGTATGTTATGTAAAGTGATCTACAGGCTCTGAAAAAACGCTCTGAAAAAACGCCCGCCTAAAGAATTTCAAAAAACTTGTTCGCCGCCGGCGACACTCATCTGCTTGGCCACTAATCTCCTCCTCTCCGGGAGACCCTCCCCCTCAATTGGAGGCCATGGATATTGATATATCCACAAAACCGGGACTACCACCCAACCCAACGGGTGTTATGAATCCTTAGTTTCAATCTGACAACACCACTAACCAAGTTGATAGATCTCCGTCAAATGACACTAATGCAACAATATCAGCGCATACAAAGTCCTTCAAAGAGTTTGTCTCCCAAGAAAGTAATTCTCCCACATCCGTTGTGGAAGATTCCATATGGAAGGAGCATCCGGATTTGTACGACACGGATGATGACGAGCCGCCGGCTGAAAATGATCCAGAGTGCCCTACCGTAACACTGACGACGGATGAAAAACGCCGTTATCGAAAGCCATGGGCTCGTGCCCTAATCATCCACATGTTTGACAAAGGACCCGGATATGTCTACATGAAGTCTCGACTCGAGAAGAAATGGCAACTTAAGGGTGAGTTCTCCATGGTTGACATCTAAAATGATCATAATGTGGTCCACTTTACAAATGAGGACGATCAACATCACGTGCTCACTCAAGGCCCGTGGATGATTGGCGAGAACTATCTTGTCATTCGAAGGTGGGTTCCAAACTTTGACCCTTACACGGAAAAAGCCAGAATCCTAACGACCTGGATAAGGATTCCGGGGGTAAGCCTTGAATACTTCAAACGGGAGTTTCTTCGGAAAATAGGATCTCAAATCGGTCAAGTTGTAAGAGTAGACAAGACAACCGTTGTTGCGGATCGTGGGCAATACATTAGGGTGGGAGTCGAAATTGACCTTGCCAAACCCTTACTCTCCAAATTCAGATCTGGGGGGAGAGCGTGGAAAATCCAATATGAAGGCATAAGGCAAGTTTGTTACCACTGCGGAAAGATAGGCCATTTCATAGAAAAGTGCCCATTGACGAGCACAAGTGATCAGGAAGAGCATAAAGACGACTCATAACAATCGAGCAATAGCCAAGACATTCCGGCGGAAAAGTATGGGCCTTGGATGAAGCCAAGTAGGCTGGCTAGACGAAGTAGGAAGCCAAGTCCAACGGGAGAAGGAAATAGCTCCCACTCCTCAGAGGAACAGACTACTAATGCCACAACTGGTCAGACTATTGAGGGTGGTTCGAGATTTTCTGCATTGGCTAATGAAGAAGAAGAGCAAAATATCATTCCAGATGCTCAAAAGGTTCAAGTTCAGCATATGTCAAATCCGCCGGCAATAACTCCGTCACCGGAATATTCTATGAAGGATAAGAACGTTGAAGCTGTACAAACGCAAAATTCGGGAAAGAGTCAATCTCAGTTGAGCGTGGAAGGAAAGAATACAGTAGCAAATCAAGGCAAACCAGGAGCAAAAGATATGGCCAACAGAAAAAAGATAAAAAAGATACTAGGGATAATCTTCTATCCTTAAACAGAAAATCCAGAGACAAAGCTTCTGCGATTACAACAATCGTGCACAAGGAAGCTGATTTAAGGAAATCTTACCTAATTTCCGAGATGGCAGAAAATATCAAAAAAAAAAACTTACAAACCAAGGGATAGGAAAATTGAGCCAAAACACGCTTTCTCTGCCCCGTGAAAACCCCAAAACAAACCATCCTTCTCCATCACCCTCTATTTCCCATGGAACAGAACCAATTCCCAAACCCCCGGTTAATACCGGTCTTCAGGACGCGAAGCATGCTGGTGTCGACCCACCGGACCGACCCGTTTCTTCCATTCCTCCACCGAATAGCCAACAAGATGGTAGTCGACTTCCAAGCACTGAACACGGAAACAAGACCGGTACTTTGCCGAGTGTCCATGCCTCCTAATCTATTTGATGCTATGCATCGGATTGATGATGCAATAACTGCTCATAAGATGTCAAGATTGACAACTTCGTCTATGACGTGGGACCGAATAAATTCATCTGTTATTATGAATCAGTTAAGTATTTTAATCTGGAATGTCTGTGGCGCTGGGGGCATGAATTTCCTTAATGCAATAAGAGAGCTAGTGCGTCAACACAATCCTCCGGTTGTCGCTCTTGTTGAACCAAAGAGTAATGGCACAAGAGCTGATGAAGTATGTGATAGAATCGGCTTTGATGGTGTGCTTAGAGTTGAATCCCAAGGTTTTGCTGGTGGACTTTGGCTTCTCTAGAGAACTGCCGAGGTTTTTGTGCAACCTCTTTTGCTGGACCCGCAACATATCACAATTGAAATTGCAAGAAGAGCCGAGGAGCCTTGGATTTTGTCAACGGTATATGCTTCGCCTATCTTAGAAGACAGATTGCATCTCTGGAATAATTTAGACACCTTCGCTGCAGCCAACAATCTTCCTTTGGTTGTCGCCGGAGATTTCAATGCAACATTATCGGCTTAGAAAGAACTTACTCATCGGTAGGCTCTAACACTACTACTCAACAATTCTATGATTGGGTCCATGATCAGGGCCTCATTGATCTTGGATAAACTGGACCTCAGTTCACATGGTCTACTGGTAGAACAGTTGATACTTACAAAGCGGGTCGTCTTGATCGAGCGCTTTGTTCTGAAAATTGGCGTCTCAGATTCCCGGAAGTCGTTGTTCGTCATCTTATTGTTCCTCATTCTGATCACTTGGCACTTCTTTTGAGCACTAATCCAGTGGTTCATCATACAGGAAATAGACCTTTCAGATTCCTTTCGGCCTGGCTTACCCAAGAAAATTACAGAAGCTTTATGGACAGTTGATGGCAGCAAAACTTGTGTCTCCCTGATTATCTTGAAGACTTTAGACCGCGACTGCAGAAATGGAACAAAGAAATATTTGGTAACATATTCCATCGGAAAAGGCATCTCTTGGCTCGTTTAGAGGGTCTCCAAAACCGCTTAGCAAACAGGCCAACGCCTTTTTACATCAATCTTAATCGTGATCTCATGAGACAACTTGAGGAAGTTCTCCACCAAGAACAATTGATGTGGTTCCAAAAATCTAGATCGCAATTCCTGGTGGATGGTGATCGTAATACAAGGTTCTATCACCTGTCAACCATAATTAGGCGTCGGGCAAACAAGATCACAGCTTTGCAAGATGTGAATGGTGACTAGATTGACGATGTAGACAGGATTACTGATATGGTCTGTTCATTCTTCCAAAGCATGTACACTGAGGATGCATCTGTTGAACTGGGAGACATTGCTACATCAGCAAGCTTCCCGGATTTTGATCAGGATAGCTTAAATCAGTTAAAAAAAGACTTCACTGTTGAAGATGTTTGGAAGGCTATCTCAATGATGAATCCACATAAGGTGCCAGGCCCGGATGGATACCCGACAATCTTTTATCAAAAAAACTGGTATTGCGTGGAACAACAAGTCATTGAGATGACCCTGCGGTTTTTGAATAATGGAGAACTGAAAGAGGGTATGGCGGATGCTCTTATGGTGATACTCTCCATGGTAGACCAATCGAAGAACCCGTCTCAAATCCGGCCTATTTCTCTCTTGAACGTTAGCTTCAAAATTACTACTATGATGCTGGTTAACCATCTCAAGCCTTTTTTTATCGACGATTGTCCGAGCAAGCCAGTTTCGTACCGGGGAGGCAAATCGTTGATAATGTGGTCGTGGTTCAAGAGGTGCTTCACTCCATGAATTCCTGGGTATCAAATAGATGGATGGTATGAAAGGTTGACCTCGCCAAAGCGTATGATCGGATTCGGTGGCAATTCCTTAGAGAGCTGTCCTCAATCAAACCGGATTACCGTCACATCTGATTGATATTATCAATTAAGCCAAACCAGGGGGATGACAAAAGTCTAGTGGAATGGTAGTGTTGTTGGAGATTTCAAACCAACGAGAGGCGTGAGGCAGGGCTATCCGCTTTCGCCGTATCTCTTTGTTCTCTGCATGGAAAAATTGTCTCATCTAATTCATGACATGGTTAACGAGGGAATTTGGGCACCGATTGATGTAGGAGGAATTCGTCTTTCTCATCTCTTCTTCGTTGATGATCTCGTGTTGTTTGCGGAAGCCTCTCCTACTCAAGTGATCGCTATCGAAGGATGCTTAAACAGATTTTGTGAGTGGTCAGGAGAACAAGTCAACTTTTGTAAAAGTTCTATACTGTTCTCAAATTCGGTGTTAGAAGACACAAGAAACCTGATCAGTAGTATTGTGGAGATTCCAGTCACGGAGGATTTTGGGAATTATCTCGATGTTCCAACAACGTGTGGAAAGATGACAGCAGAATAATTATCAATATTTACTGGAGAAAGTCACCAATCGATTGAGAGGATGGCAATCTAGAACCCTGTCATTTGCAGGTTGGTGTCACTCTCGCCAAACCAGTCCTTAGTAGCTTACTAGTTTATGTAATGCAATCCTCCCGACTTCCTCGTTCTTTATGTGATGATATTTATAAGACAATCAGTGGCTTCTTTTGGGGCTCTACTGCTGAAAAAACGCCGCATACATCTCCTCTCTTGGGATACTGTTACAAAACCAAGAAATGAGGGTGGGTTTGGAATTCGACAAATGCGCCAAACTAACTCCTCTTTACTTTCCAAGTTAAGCCGGCGTACCCTCCATGAACCAACTTCTTTATGGTCTCGAGTTATTCGGGGAAAGTATTGTCAAGGAAGAGCGGATGTTGATATGTTCCATAAATGGCCAAGATCGTCAAGAACATGGAAAGGCATAGTGGAGGGAGCTCAACTACTTAACAAGGGCATACGGTCCATAATTGGCAATGGAAAATCTACTCTGTTTTGGTCACCCAATTGGATTGTTTCACAACCTTTATCAAATTTGGTGCCTAATCCAATTGCCCAGGAAATGGAAGACTTGACAGTAAATGAATTGTGGCATGGTTCTGATTGGAATTGGGAAGTCATAAAGGCTCACCTTCCTGAGGAAATATGTAACAAGATTGCCTCAATTGTGATTGAGAATGACGACGCAGCTAGCGATAAGTTGTACTGGGGTCCAAATCAGTCAGGCATTTTCACCACCAATTCAGCTTTCAAGCTACTGCGAGAGCCATATAATGTGCAACAACATCAACTCTGGAACAAAATATGGAAGCTCAAAGTTCAGCAACGTGTTAAACACTTTGTTCACTTGGTTGCTCACGATGTCATCATTTGCAATGTTAACCGGGTCTGAAGGAATATGGCAGTCAACCCAGCTTGTCCTAGATGTAGCCTTGCTGAAAGTTGCCTCCATTTATTGCGTGATTGTGCAGACATCAGGAATATATGGCTTTCTCTTTCAGGCAATAATCTTCCTTTGAATTTCTTTACAGAATCTAACAGTCGAAACTGGATGGAGGCAAATCTGTCAAGCAATGATGATTGGGGTTCTATCTTTGCAACTATGTTATGGTACACTTGGAAAGCTAGAAATCAACTTCTCTTCGAAAGGAAAGACAAGATAGGGACTCTCTCTAGAACTGTGGTGATGCAAAGTGAACTTTTCAAAGTTGCTAACCGTTTGCAATGCCAGTTGATGCCCAATGGGAAGAATAATGATCATGCAATTTCAACTGTGTGGACCAACCCTCCTGTTCAGTGGTACAAACTGAATTGTGATGGGGCTTCCAAATCTAGTATTGAACGTGCAGGGGGAGGTGGAATACTTCGGTCTCATCATGGTGATTGCATGAAGATTTACATGTTTCAGTGTGGCTTTTGTTCCCCTCTTACTACAGAACTTTGGGCAGTTTTCCATGGGTTAAACATGGCTTTCAAGATGAGGATAACTCGTTTGATTGTGGAGACCGATTCTCAAGTGGCTAGCAAGCTTTTACAGATGCCAAAGGTCAAGACGCACCCGGATTTTTTTCTTCTTCAAAGATGTTGGAGGTTGATTGAGGATGTTGCTTGGGAAGTCAAAGTCCAGTTTATCCCAAGATCAGCTAACAAAGTAGCCGATAGCTTAACACAAGAATCTCTTAATCTCTCTTTTATGTATTATGAATCCTTTGATTTACCCTCCATTATTTTGCCTATTTGGAACAATGATCTCCCCCCTACTTTAAGGGTGGGTGGATCCAGTATTAATTAATAAATTTCTACGGGCTTAGTCCCGCTTTCCGACCAAAAACAACTAAAATACATTACAAAACAAGAGTTTGGTTCAAATGAAAAAAAAATCTTATTCTGAAAAATGAAAAGTGCACTACAAAGCACGAAAAGTGCATTACAAAATACAAAAAGTGCAATCCGAAAAGTGTACTATAAAAAGTATGAAAAGTGCACTGCTTTTGACTCCATAGAATCCTTTTTAAGGGGTAATCTTTTTAAGGGGGTACTAGACCCCATAGAATCCTTGCAAGTCTTAAACGGTAATTGCTTTTGACTCTACATCCCAGTACTACCCTATTTTCTCTAAGTTTCGGGGACGAAACTTATTTAAGGGGGTACTATTGTAATATCCGCGATATTCCAAGCTTTTATAATATAAAGTTTATTATCAATTATTTTCTCTAAATTAAAAAGGAGGATTTGAATCGAATTAAATTCTACTATACTCTTTGAAAAAGGTTATCAATAAAAGATTATAGTCAAAAACTTAAATAAAATAACTCGAGGGTTATAATTTAATAAAGTGAGGAATTTATTGAAAAAAAAACATTAATTAAAAATAATGATTTTAGAAGTGAATTTTATTCATAAAATAAAATACATAAGGGCCTAAAAATCAAATTACAAAACCTTGTAAAAAGAATGCAAGAGTCGGGATTTGAACCTGAGATCTCTTGCATCCTACCCTCACACTCCCCACACTCCCAACCACTAGACCAATTGCACTTTCTTACTACACCACACCATTCTAATTAACTTAAACTAAAATTAACCTTCTCTTCTACAAAAAAAAGACATCAGACTATGTCTGATGTGAGTTACGTAAGATGAGACCCTCCTCCAATGCATGTCTTCTCCACCACCTTTGCCTTGCAAGACTCACCTTGGTGCATCACTCACCATCATCATCAAAGAAGCACACCTTGGGCCAATGGGTGATCTTCTCCTCTTCCTCCATTGGTGCAATCACCATGGCATGGATCAAGGATGCAACCAAATTTGCCTATAAAAGGCCTCCTATTCATCCATCTTCTCACACCTTCAAGCTCTCTTCTTCCTCCTCTATCAAACACTCTAAAAGCATTCAAAAATCAACCACTCTCCCTAAGTGTTCATCCTTTCAAACACCACAAAAACACCACAAAATTCCCTCTTTTCTTCCCCTTGGAGCCACCGGACCACCACCGAGCCGCCGTTGCTGGACCGCCGAACCGCCGCCGCGCCACGCCTGCCGCCGCCGCCGCCTGCCGAGCCGCCTCTGGTTGCGCCGCCGAGACCGCCGGCCCTCTCCCCTGCCTTCTTCTCCATTGTTCTGTAAACACAGAATACAGAGTATAAATTCTAATCCTATTTTTATTTAAATTAATTTAAGTATTTATAAGTTATTGAGTTTTTATAAAAGGCTAGAAATCAAAAAGAGATAAAAATAATTAGATAAAAAGATCTTGTTAGTTGGAGTTTAGAAACAAACTTATTTACCTTAGTAACTTAAGCTAATTAGAACATATAGATATATTGCATTAATATATGGATAGTATGTTTTTATAAAATAGATAGATCTTTATAAAATAAATAGGACACATAGGATTGTAAATTTCTATTATCAACTTTATACAAAAATAAATAATAAAGTTTCTTATAGATAAAAGTTATTGCTTGTCCATTCATATAATAAATAGGTTGTATAAAATAATCATAACTTACAAAATTATAATGTATTTTATCATCTTGATCATATAAGAACTTTAGAAGTTGATGCATGTACTAAACTATAGAATATATCATATTTATAATTTGGTCATAATAAAAATACTTAGGAAATAAATCCTTTACTAAATAGAAATATGAAATAAGCATACTTTTAAGTGTAGGAACCACTACAAAATAAGGACTTCTAGAAATATGTATATTTATGAATTTTAGTATAATATATGTTGGTGACATAGACCCTAGTTGACCTTGAATTACTTATCTTGGAAATATAGTATTTTAAAGTGGTTTAGTACTAGAAAGACTTTGGGAGAAATATTAAATAACCTCTAAGTATAAGGTTAAGTCACAAGACCAAAGTGTGAATCAAATATGAGGTAGAATATTACAAACATTCCAAGATATTTATAGCATAAAGTAACTAGTTTGAAAAAGAAAACCTTTTTATTAAAGGAAAGATTTTAGTTTATAAATTAAAAATATTAAAATAACAGTTATGATCATAAGGTGAGATTTCAATAAGGGAGGAATATATTTTATACAAGATATGAGAATATTTTTATAAACATTATAATTTAAAAAGGATTCTAGAATTATTATAAATAAAGATAGTGCAACATATAGTAATAATAGTAAGTTACCTAATCAAGCAACTTAGGAATTCCTAATTTAGGAAACTTCTAAGTAAAGGAACTTGAGTATGATATTTTTAGGTAATAAGAATATTGAAAGTAATTACAATCCTTTTAAAAGAATTAATTTAATAATTACTTTAATAAAGATATTTTTTGGAATAATAAGGATATTACCAAAACTAAAATAATAATAAAGGAATATTATTATTTTAGGAAAATGACTTTCTAAATTATTATTATAATAATTTAGAAACGTAAACCCTCTTATAAATAGTATAAGAGGTATTTTCGAACACTAAAGTAAAAATCGTGTTTTGAGCTTTTTCGTAAATTCTATATCATTAGGTCGGAATCCTCGCTCATAGTAGGAACTCGCCTAATTTTCATCAAAAGCTCGTTGCTAAACTCGATTACGCTAAGGCAAGTGGAATTTCCCCTTGTGCCCTTTCTTATCCGTCTTTATAATATTTCTCGATGTTGGGAACAACTTGTATGCTTAAATAAAAATGAATCTAGGAAATATCGATTGCTAGAAATAACGACTATTGTTAGCATAGATTGCTTTATATATTCCTTGTTAGGATTATTTATGTTAGTGTGGTTATTATCTTGATTGTTACGATCTCGTTTCGAGATCGATGTCGAACTAGTAAGGGGCGTGGGATAGCCAACGCCTCTACATAACCCCACTAAGTCGTAAGTGCCTACGCGTTTGAAGTACGACTTTCGGGATCATGATCCCATCCGCTCCGATTGCAAGGAGGGATGAGCGCACTCTAGCTAAGTGCCGGGAAACGGAGTTTTCCCTCGGGTGGCTCGGATTATCCGTGTCCCACCACATACTCTTTAAATCATAAATGGAAATCGAACGTCTTTTACCACTAAATAAGATAAGTGCTAAGGCACAACTAAGATGACAAAATCGGACCGGTCTCAAATGACCGATTCGGCCCTCGGTCCGTTTCGGGCGCGAGTGGTATTTGATTTGTTTGATTAAATGAAAGTTCCCAACATACCTTCTACTCTAAAGAAGACTACAATCTAGTAGTACTTCCCTTGCTCTTCAAGCTATCCCTTTCGGGATATGCTATCGTTAATCCTCGTATCTTAACTCCACTTAAATCAAGTCCATCGTAAACACAACCTTAATATATCCTTCGATAAGACTTGAAATTACCGAAATACCCTCGGGAAGTTCCTTTCCCGCTTGCTTAGTCTCTTAGACTAATTCTTCTTTCCGCGTGTTTTCCTGGCATTCTTTCGCCCCTCGCGAATTATGTCAGATTCAGGAAACCATAGCAAGGCGAAGTGAAGAGAAGTGAAGGAAGTCAAGATCGCTCAAGTTGTACTTTTATTTCCATTTTTGATTTTAATATTACTTTATCTCCGAGACATGATGGATTTGGTATTTGTTTCAAGTAACCTTAAAGTTTAAGACAATGTAAGATATTTTGTAATGAACTAAGTCTCCTTCGGGAGCATGCTTTCCGACATGTATTATGTTTTATTCCGCATTTTAAGTGTTCTATATCATTCTAAAAGCCTTGGGTGACTTTGGACGGTAAAGTCTGAGGTCACTGGCGGTAATATCCAATGTTGTAAAATAGGGGTGTTACAGGATATTACAATATTTGAAATAATAATAAGAAATATTATTATTTTATTCACACCCAACTAAATTATTAATATAATAATTTAGTGAATTCATCCCTTAAGAAGAATAAAAGAGATATTTAAAACTTTAGAAGAATTTGAAAATTCTTAATAAAGTTATCCATATATCTCGTGTCATTAGGTCGAGCATCCGTTCCGTGACAAGAACATCGTTTCCGCTCGTTCGCTAATACAAAATCTTACAAGCTAAGGCAAGTGGAATTTCTCCTTGTAGCCTTAATAAATTCGTTTCGTGAAATTTCTCGATGTTGGGAACAACTTGTTGCTAATAATAAACGAACCTAGGAATACCAATTGTTAGAAAAAATGACCCCACTATTATCTTTATTCCATTATTTAATATTTAATAGGACTATTATGCTCGTCTTGTTTGTGGCCTTGATTGTTTATGATCTCGTTTAGAGATCAGTTTGAATGAATTAGTGAGGGGTGTAGGACTAACCCGACACCTCTATATAACCTATTAAGTCGTATGCCTCTGTGGTTAAAGTACGACTTTCGGGATCATGATCCATGTCCGCTCCTACGCAACGGAGGGATGAGTGGCACCGTAACTATGTGTCAGAACTGGGTTCCCTTAAAGTGGTCCGGGCCATGCAAGCCCCCACACTCTTTAAAAATCATTAATGTAATTGACATTTTTTTCATCACAATATAAGATAAGTGCCAATGCACATCTAAAAGACATAAAAACCAGACTGGTCTCAAATGATCGATTCGGCTCTCGGTCCGCAAAGGCGCGAGAGGTTTTTAAAACTTGTATGAATTAATAATGTTCCCAACATACTTTCTACTTTAAGAAGTCTACAATCTCGTAGTTCTTCTCTCGATTAACGAGCTATCTCCTCTCGAAATACACTCTTCTCCGTCCCGATAAGCCCACATAAAGATCTATACCTCAAAACACATCCGATAATATCTCCCTTGAATATTAAAAAATACCGAGATACCCTTGGGAAGTTCCGTTCCGGCTTGCTTAGTCTCTTAGACTAATTCCTCTTTTCCTCATGTTTGTCTGGCATTTTCTCGCCCCTCGCGAATTATGTCAGAACCTAGGAACCAAAGCAAGGTGTAGGCAAAGTCGAAGAAAGAAGGAAGGGCAAGACTCGTGAAGATGTATTGTTCGTACCTTTTGGTTTATTTCTATTTATGTCGCAAGAACAAGTTTTATGTTTCCGTTATCAAACCCTATTTTGTTAAAGTGTTGTAATGAAAATTGTACGAACAAAGTCTCTATCGAGAGCATCCGTTTTATTTTATAAATTATGTCAATTTCCGCATTTTATGAGTTCAATATCATTCTAAAAGCCTTTGGTGACTTTGGACGGTAAAGTCCGACGCCACTTGCGGTAATACCCAATGTTGTAAAATAGGGGTGTTCCAGCTAAACTCCCTGCCAAACCATCCCCCTCCTCATCGATGCTATACCATTCGTCTTCCTCTGCCCGCTATACTAGAAAAAACAGAGGAAGAAGGAAGGCGGTGTTGTGATGGCTTCCGACAATGACTCGAGGAAGGTTGGTGGATAATAGCGTGAATGGAGGCAATGAGTACGGTGGTGGTGGTGGCGGCTAGTCACGATGTTGACGGATTTGGGAGAAAACGAAGAGGAGTGAGTGAGATTTTTATGTATTGGGGCAAATTGATGAATTTGGGGCACAAAATTGAGTTTGATTTTTTTATGTACGGGGCAAATTGATGGATTGTGAATTGGCCTTTTTTATGTATTAGTAGAAAGAGAAAATAAGGAAAGAAAAGAAAATTATAAAAAATCAACAAAAAACAAAAAGAAGCCTAATATGGATTAAAATATAAGGACAAATTGGTCTTTTCGAAAATTAACGGGGGAGAGGACGAAAAAATGGCCTTGGGTGGTATTGGGGTAACGGAAGGTTGTATATGGGTGGTTTTTAGTAAATATGTATAATCCGGGTGGTTAAGTGGAATATGGCCTATCTTATGGGTGGTTTCCGAAAAAAAAAACTCTTTTCCTTTATCCAAAACCTGCAAATCACCAAGAAGGACAAGTTCTCAAAAGGACAAAACATACATGGACCTCTCAAACTCTTACGATTTCCACTAGTAGTGAAGGGCTTACCCTGATCATTGTGAAGGAGAATGTTCTAAGCGTGCGCGATCTGGTAAAAAGCAGTTCAAGGAAAGACAAAAGCTTCGATCGGTTCTGGAAATAAAAGGAACGTGGGGATTCAAAAATGACTAATTGCTTTGAGGAGCGATGTGAAAGATGTTATCCCACATCCGGAATTCTGATATAACTTGCTCAACATATATACCCTTGGGCTACTCCTCATATTGCCAATTGGTTTTAGGATGGAACCCCACTGGCTTATGTGTTGGGCCGAACGCGCTTGTGCGCATGAACCGACGTGTGTACCCCCCACGTCATATTGGCCCACGGAATTTAACATGGTATCAGAGCCAGTTTCGATCTCGGTCTCGACTCCTGGTCTATATGGGTTGCCCGGCCTGGTCTATATGGTTTGGCCGGCCTAAAGGCATGTCGTCAAGTTGCAACTGACATATTGCGGGGCCAGGTAGTTGCACTTGAGGGGGCGTGTTAAAGATGGTATCCCACATCGGGAATTCTGATATAAATTGCTCAACATATATACCCTTGGGCTACTCCTCCTATTGCCAATTGGTTTTAGGATGGAACCCCACGGGCTTATATGTTGAGCCGAACGCGCTTGTGCGCATCAACCGTCGTGTGTACCCCCCACGTCATATTGGCCCACCGGAATTTAACATGGTATCAGAGCCAGGTTCGGTCTAGGTCTCGACTCCTGGTCTATATGGGCTGGTCGGCCTAAAGGCATGTCGTCAAGTTGCAACTGGCATATTGCGGGGTCAGGCAGTTGCACTTGAGAGGGGGCGTGTGAAAGATGTTATTCCACATCGGGAATTCTGATATAACTTACCCAACATATATATCCTTGGGCTACTACTCCTGTTATCATGGAACCCCACGGGTTTATGTGTTGAGCCGAACGCGCTTGTGTGCATGAACCGACGTGTATACCCCCATGTCATATTAGCCCACTGGAATTTAATAAGCCACTTTGCTCACTGAATTCACACACTTTAATAGCATGTATTTTATACCTATTAGAACATGCATTTAAGAGCCTTTCCCCCTCCAACTTTGAACGAATGGATGAATGAGGAAATGGACGCAACTGTTTTATATGTATTTAGGCAATCATGTTGTCCCGAGTAGGTGTGGGCACAGTCGGTTAACCGGACATCGGTTAATCGGAACTTCGGTTAGTAAATTTCAATAATCATAACCGTACCGTTCGTTATCAACGGTTAACCATGAAACTCGGTACGGTTTATCGGTTAACCGACTTGTTTTAATTTAATTTTTTAATACAAAATTTACCTTATTTTTCATAATTTTTGGATTAATTAATCGAAGGTTTATCTACTCTACCAGGTATGCTTCTCTATACAGACCATATAAATATTATTGTCAAACTAATAACTTGAAATAAAACCATATCACTGGTTATACGAATTAGGAAATGAGTTTTCAGTGAAGTTAGTTGCAATATCTGCATCTATTCAAATCAAGTCTTATAGCTGCTCCTTGAACTTGGTGTAGCTATCTTAAGTTGATAATGAGCTCCTAGTAAACCGAAAGCGTAATTTGCATCACATAATTAAGTTGATCATGTCTCTCAGCAACAAGATTACACACGTATAAGAGTTATTTGATAAATGGCCGAAAACCTTATGGTACATACATATAACAAGGTTTATTATATAACACAAATACAAGGTTACTAGTTTGGGAACGAAGAAAACTAGAAGAGCAGAGGGGCGGTGGGTTTGAGAAATTTTTGGGTTTTTTACTCCTGCAAACTACACTGGAACGCATCAATTTTTTACTCAGTTCATTCTTCTTTGTCTAAGACTAAGAGTATTGAAAAAAAAATTAAACTATAGACTACAATTATAAAAGCTAGTTAATTATTTATTAAAATGTTTATTTTTAACTAAAACTAATTAGATATATAATTTCCTTTTTAAAAATATATAATATATAGTAAAAATATTATCGGTTCATCGGTTAACCGCCCGAGAAAATATTGATAACCGTATCCGAACCGTTGAACGGTTAAAAGTATCGGTTGATTAACCGCAACCGGTTAAAAATATCGGTTCGGTTAACCGTAAAAAGTGATCGGTTCATCGGTTTTTCAGTTCGGTTTTTCGGTTACGGTTTTTTTGCCCAGTCCTAGTCCCGAGATTGTTTCGGTTTCACATTTTGTACTCTAGTGACATCTTTTTTTCATTTGTTTCATTACCGATTGTAAAGAAACATAGAGTGCAAGATATAGCTAGTGTGGGCGGGTAAAGTTAATCATCATAATTATTTTCTCTATCTACTGTCATAAATATATTTTATTTATTATGCTTTTTATATTTTTAAATGTTTTTAAATTAAATATGGTGGTTATTTGAAATAATTGAAGATTCTATCTTAACAAAAATATAGAACTTTTGCTTGGAGTAGGGAGCAAGATACCGCTTGCTTAGGTGACAAGGTAGCATGTCGGCCCTAGAGGGTTGATTTTCGGCCCCCTACCCTCTCTCTTCCATTATAAATATAAGTCATCGTCGTATATGAAGAGCATCCTCATATTCGCTGAGTTCTCAAGCAATTCCTGTCTTTTACCATGGCGGTTGTTATTTTGACTTAGGTATCGGAGGTGCATTAGGGAGTCCCTGATACAAGACAACAGCGGTCTTGTACTCAATTCAATCAAATAACAGTAACCAAGGAAGGTGAAGGACCAAAGACCGGAGTTGAGGAGAAGACAAACAAACGAGAGAGAGGAGAAAGGAGGCTAGAGAGAATTAGGGTTAGATAATAATTTTCTTCTTGTTGATTATAATATCTCAAATAAAAATACAAGGAATTTATAATACTACCTTATCGGTTCAATAAAAATAACATGGGAAAGAACCGAGAAGAAAACCCATGAAGAAGTTTATAATCTTAATTTAAAAAGTTTACACTAATTAATTAATTAAGTAATAACGATAACTCCTAGGCCAGATAGTATCGTATCAGTCCTCACCTCCTTTGTGTATTGTTTTGCAGGTTTTAGGTTGAAAAAGCAATTGAAACGTAGGGTGAAAAAGGAGAGAAATCAATTAGTACACTAAAGGCGAATTTTTGTACACTAAGCCACTAACAGCTAGCTAGAAATCAATGTATTTTTCAACATATAGCCATTAATCCTCTTGAGTGTGATAGGATGGCAGTAAATCACGCTAGAAATTCTGTCAAAGCTAGATGGCTCGGCTCAAACATAATAGAGACACTAGATAGCTTGTAGCCTTGTAAAGCTCGGCATTAAGAAATTTTGTAAAACCTATGTTTCCCTAGGATGATTTTGTATTTTCATCTTTTACTTTGAATGAATTACCTCTTTTTTTTTGAAAAAAATAGTACATACTCCATAGTCCATCAATAGCCATAATCTCGCGCATGGCACAACAATCTTGATTAAGAAAACACCATTTCTTTATTCTTCAAAGTCTTTGTTACGACACCATTGAACTAAAATCAAACAACCATTGCTATTTCTTTATTTTTGTCAATGAAAGCTCGTCGTTTCTCTTCCAACCATTGATATATAATTCTTGAGCTACATAAGCTAGCTAGGCAGCAACACGACGAGAGCAGTAATTATAACCCCACCATACATTACTAGGTATGAAGGCGTTGTATGTGAACGTTACAGGCCTTGAACTATAATATTGACTTCTGCTGTATATTTGTAGGGTCCCCGGCATCCACCCGTCGTAACCCCTCCTGTATAGGTACGCGTAGCACACTTGGTGCGCGCACGGACCCTGCACCTCAAACGTGTCCACAGAGCACCGCTCAAACGTGCGCGTCGAGGGATCTTCTAGCCTCGGCACATACACCTGTTGCAGTTGACATATTCACATCATCCACATTTTAGAAAATGATACAAGACTATCATCCACATTTTAGAAAATGATACAAGGCCTTCTACTTTTGCCTAGGATTGAGCATGCATGTGTCGGTTGAAACCGAAATTTTAAGTCAAACCGAACCAAACCCTGTCCGATATTATTCGGTTCGGTTTCGGTCAAATTTCGGTTCGGTTCAAATTTCCAAAGAATAACCTTCTATTAATCCAAAACCGAAACCGAACCGAACTAATTTGGTTCAGTTTTCTGTTCATCTTAAATGAAATTTAGGTTTTCGATTCGGTTCGGGTTTTGAACCGATGCTCAGCCCTAATTTTACTCCAAGATTACTTTTGGGGCAAAATGTACTTTCAGGTAATTTTTGGACAAAACTAGAACAACTATTAGTGTCCGTGCACTGTTTACGTGGGACGTCCGTGTGCATATGCGTGTTGGGTCTAACACATAAGTCCGTGAGATTTCTTTATAAAATCAATTGGCGATAGGAGTAGTGGTCTATGAATTTGTATAGTGATCTTGTTTAGTTCCAATTTTTCAGATGTAAGAATGCATATTCTCAACAACAAGGTCTAATTAAGTTTGATCTTTAGTCTAAACTTTGATCTATTCTTATGGGTTTGCTCTAGCTAGTTCTTCCCATATTTAGTAAGATGAACTTGGCTACTGGTTAACCTAGTAAAGTTTTTGAGTTATATTTATAATTTTACTATCAAAGTTGGGGAAGACTATGTAATGTGTTACAAAAGTATGCAAGTTGATTAGTTTTGTTTTGGAGTGTGAGAAAAGAAGTGACCTGATTGCCATAAGCATCTCCAAAAGAGAGGCTGATGAGGTCCCTGGTGTAGGAAGTGGAGGAGCAACTGGTGGTGATCACCACTGTGTATAAGCAGCTTTGTGAGGCCTATACATATATATAATATTTGCAAACAAGGGGAAAAAAAACTTGCTTTAATTAGTCTAAATTATGACAAATTGAATGAATTTCAATGAGCAATAGCTTACTTGCTGTTGGTTAGGCTTGATCCTGAAGGAATGCAAGGGAAGTGGTTTAATGGAAGCAACAGAATTTGCATTTGCCTGTAAAAACATGAGAGAAACCAAGCCAAAGAGCAGAATTTCCAACAAAGTTTCCTTCATCATTTTTTTCTACTTGTTCTTGATGTTACTATCTAGATAGATATCCTCTCTTTTCCCAAATCCGCCAAATGGAAAAAACAAGCCCACAAAACAAAATGATGTGCATATAGAATGAAACACGTAGAAGAAGAAAACAAAAAAGGATTGACACTTGGCAAGTACTTGTATCTGCAGAGTAGTCTCTTACTACAAAATAATAATTTTTTCCTTTTACATAGAAAACAAATCATGATAATTGTCAAGTGCAACTTTTCTTCAAAACAAACTCACAGAACATTCACCAATGATTCAATTTTTTATGAACGGAATGCAATTGGAGTTGTCCTTGAGAGATTGAGTTCATTTAATCGGATATTATATACATATTGGCCTTGTTTCAATGTTGGTACGTGCATCTCCCACGTTTTTCGCGAGGTCAAAATTGTTGCGAACTTCATCCGCTGAAGCAATGTAATTTTGGGAAAATTTGTCTTGTGTTATTCTTCCTCATGGGGCAATATATATAACCGATTACAAAGAATATTGAGAGATATCTCAAAGGATTATTCTATCTATACTTGAAACACAAGATATACAAAGATATCCTAAAATAAGATAACAAAATATATTCACAATATCTCAATACTCCCCCTCAAGTTGGAGCATGGGGATCAAGAATGCCCAACTTGGAGAGAAGAAAGTGGAAAGGAGCCTTGCCTAAGGCTTTAGTAAAAATGTCTGCAGGCTGATGAGTTGTAGAAATATGAAGCAATGCAATTTTCTTGGCAACAACCAAATCACGGACAAAATGACAATCGATCTCGATATGTTTTGTCCGTTCATGGAAAACGGGATTAGAAGCTATATGCAAGGCGGCATGACTAACACAATGTAGTCGAACAGGAAAATGATGATTAACGCCCAATGACTGCAATAGTGAACGTAACCAAATGATCTCCGAACAAGTAGACGCCATGGCTCGATATTCTGCCTCAGCCGAAGAACGGGAAACGGTAACTTGCTTCTTTGTTTTCCAAGAAACTGGAGAATGTCGCAGAGTAATAAAATAACCAGTGATAGACCGTCGTGTTAAAGGACACGAGGCCCAATCAGAATCACTATATGCATTAAGTCGAAGATCACTGGAACTAGATAAAAATAAACCTTGTCCCGGATGACCCTTTAAGTAGCGAACAATGCGTAGGGCAGCCTGCCAATGAACCTCTTCCATGGTGCTGCATGTACTGGGACAAAGTGTGAATAGAATAGGAGAGTTTCGGCCGCGTTATCGTAAGATAAATAAGGCGTCCTATTAAACGCCGATATTGCTCCGGGTTATCAAAATCAGGACCAGCAGCCAAAGAAAGTGTGTGATGGGAATCCATCGGAAAATCTGAAGGCTTAGAACCAAGTAGACCTGTTTCAGCAATTATCTCAAGAGCATATTTCCGTTGAGACAAGATAATACCCTCGGAATTTCGGGCAACTTCAAGCCCCAAAAAATACTTTAGATGACCAAGGTCTTTCATATGAAAGCATGCACTTAAATAAGCCTTAAAAGCGGAAATGGCAGAGGCATCATTACCGGCAATCAATAAATCATCAACATATATAAGAACGTGAAGAACCGTACCATTGCGATCGGAGGAAAATAGCGAATAGTCGGCTCGACTCTGATGAAAGCCAAAAGCACGTAAGGCTGCAGCTAACTTTGAAAACCAATTCCGAGGTGCTTGACGGAGACCATATAAAGACTTTTGTAACTTGCATACTTGGCCGGGAGAAATACCATCATAACCCGGCGGAGGCAACATATAAACATCTTCGTCAAGATCGCCGTGAAGGAAGGCATTGTGCACATCCATTTGATGTAATTCCCAGTGTTTAATTGCAGCGATTGAAAGAAAAATTCGAACTGTGCCCATTTTGGCAACGGGAGCAAAAGTCTCCGTAAAATCAACTCCCTCAATTTGGCGATTACGAAGGACAACCAACCGGGCTTTATGACGTTCAATAGCCCCGGTAGAAGTGTATTTAATACGGTAAACCCATTTACATCCTATGGCTTTCTTGCCAGGAGGTAAAGTAGTAGCAACCCAGGTTTTATTTCTTTCTAGCGCCTCTAGCTCAAGACGCATTGCAGCCCGCCACTGCTCATGTTGTACAGCATCTTTAAAATTAGTAGGCTCATGATCAGCTGTAATAGCTGCAAGAAAAATAGCATGCTGGTGCGAAAAATTAGAAGTTGAAACAGAGGCAGCAATGGGATATAAACTACCTGAGGACGATGATGACGGAGGAGTAGCAAGCGTGGAGAGTGGGGTATTATCACTTGGAAGAATTGTATTGCACACAAAATCTTTTAAGAGAACAGACGGTTGTCTCACACGAGTGCTTTGTCGTCGAGGAGGTGGTGAGGGCGATTCACTGGAGGCGCTATCAAAGTCTGAATTTTCAGATGAAGAACTCCCCCTTGCTATGGAGAGCGGTGGAGACAAAGGCGTTGGAGACTGTCTGAGATCAGATTGTACAGTGGGTTGCTGCAAGTCATAAATAGCAGGATGGGGCTGCTGCAAATCAGAGAGTTGTTGTACATCAGAATGCTGATTTGAGGAACTAGCATATGGAAAAATATGTTCAAAGAAGGTAACGTCCCGGGACACAAACGATTGGTGAGTCTCAAGATCAAATAGGCGCCAACCGCGTTTGCCCATAGGATAACCCAAGAAAAGACATTTCCGGCTTCGTGAAGCAAACTTGTCTCGATCCCTAGGAATCTTGGACGCGAAACACAAGCATCCAAAAACCTTTAGATAAGAGTAATTCGGCACATTTCCAAACACGAGCTCAAAAGGTGTCTTGTTGTTCAATAACGGAGTTGGTGTGCGATTAATCAAATAACATGCCGTAAGAACACATTCGCCCCAGAATTGAATAGGTAAAGAAGCTTGAAAACGTAATGCGCGAGCCACATTAAGAAGATGTCGGTTTTTTCGCTCGGCCCGACCGTTCTGTTGTGGAGTATAAGCGCAAGTAGTTTCAAAGATAATTCCATGTTGAGCAAAATAGGACCGCAGACTTGTGAATTCAGTCCCATTATCTGAATGAATTCGTTGTACTCGTTTGCGAAATTGTGTCTTGACCATGGCGCAAAAATTTTGAATTAATTGATTCACTTCAGACTTCTGTGCCATCAAGAACACCCAAGTCGCACGAGAAAAATCATCAATGAGAGATAAAAAATAAGAAGCTCCTGTAAGAGACGGGACGCTATAGGGTCCCCACACATCGCAGTGAACCAGTTGAAACAAACAATCAGATTTATTAGAACTTGTGGGAAAAGCCGTTCGAGGTTGTTTGGCCTGAAAACAAACATCACATGGTGCCGATACAAGATGATTTCAACTAACAGAAGGGCCTAAATCAGAAATAGATAGCAAAACAGAATCTGAAGGGTGACCAATGCGTTTGTGCCATAACTGAAGCAAGTCAGAAGACGCAGCTAAAGCAGAACACAAATTCACGATCGGTCGAACAGTACGCAGCCAATATACCCCACTCCGTTGCTCACCGACTCCAATCACCGTCCTCGTACTTCGATCCTGAAGCACACATAAGCGATCAGAGGCAATGAGAATACAGTCAAGATTAGACGTTAATTTTGCAACAGACAACAAATTGCAAGCAAGGCTAGGAACCTCGAACATTGATGATATCTCTCAATAGTACCTCAGGTGGAATACCAAATTGAAGAAGAAGTGGGCTAATAAGTGTTCCACCTCCAATTCCAAACAGGCCGCCTACAAACCCAGCTAGCATTGCCTTGAGAGCAATATTGTGTCGTCTAGATGATGCCCTCGTCTCCTACAAAAGACTTAGATCAGCTCCAACTAAAAGAGAGAATATGTGGCGGAACGAGACGCGGATATTGAGATATTGTGATTTGAGAAACCACAATGAGTGCAGCCCTGTTTTGCTGGTTTGTGGTCATTACTCTTCGTTTGAGCCGCAAAAGCTGCAGCCTCTTGATTTGATTCCCGAGTTTTGACAAGGGACTTGTGAGTTTCTTCTTGAACCACGAGTGCATAAGCGCGACTCAAGTTTGGAAGGGGGTCTTTGGCGATGTTGTTAGACCAAAGAGATCCAAAAACATCGTCGTCAAGTCCCATGAGGAATTGATGAAGGTGTTCTTCCTCTCGTGCTTGAACAAGACGGGACGAGATGTGACAAGTACAGTGTCCACAGATGCATGACATAGGCGGCACATAAGTCGCAAGCTCGTCCCACAACTTCTTCAGTTTGCCGTAGTATGCAGCCACAGCTTGGCCTTGTTGACGACATTGGGCGATATCTGATCGAATTTGAAGAATACGAGGCGCGTTTCCGACAGAGAAACGTTGTTTGAGATCTTCCCATAGTTCATGAACTGTTTCTGTGTATGTGATGGAAGACCGAAGGGATGGATCAATAGATTGAATAATCCAACCAATGAGCATTGAATTTACACTGAACCAATCTTCTTCTTCATCGGTATCAGCGGGAGGTTTAGGAATACGACCATCCAAGAAACGCATCTTTCGTTTTGCTCGGAACGCGTTTTTCATTGCCGTCGCCCATTCCTGATAATTCTCACCCTTTAAGACCATCGGACAAATTGAAAGGCCCGGATGATCGGAAGGGTGGATATAGTATGGTGAGGCGAGATCAAGAATGGGCCTCTTAGGAGCTGGCGGATGCTGCACTGCAGTAGACGTGGGGTTGACAGTATCATTATCGGAGTCTGAAGATGCCATTGCCTAGATGTGACAGAGGCAATCGAAACCGATCGTAAAAAAAAATTGGAACTTTTGTGTTTGATTTGAGGAAGAACGAAAATAGCAGCGGAAGAATTAGGTTGTGGAGAATCTCTACTCCGATACCATGAAGCAATGTGATTTTGGGAAAATTTGTCTTGTGTTATTCTTCCTCATGGGGCAATATATATAACCGATTACAAAGAATATTGAGAGATATCTCAAAGGATTATTCTATCTATACTTGGAACACAAGATATACAAAGATATCCTAAAATAAGATAACAAAATATATTCACAATATCTCAATAGGTACATATATACTTCATCTATAATTCATTTCATCCTACATGATTTATAAACTCATGATTAAAGGACTCATGAGTTGCTTCATTTCTCTTACCTCAGGTAACAGCAGCAACCTGTTCAGTCATAGTTTTCTTCTCATCTGCAATGTCTGCGTTTCAATATCTACTTCTAGGAATGAAGCACGCAAAAGCTGCAGCCTTCTTTGCACTAATATGCTTCGTAGGATCATTGATCGGGTTGGTGGCAATACAAAACGCGATCAAGAAGCATGGAAGGGCATCGCTTATTATATTTTTGGTTGGCACGGTGATGGCTCTAAGTGCAATTCTGTTAACTGGGTTTGGAGCAGTACATGTTTGGAGGGAATTCATAGCTGGAGATTACATGGGAATGAAGTTGCCATGCTAAAAATTGAAGAGTTTTATAGTTGAGGTGCCAAGTTTTGATCATGTGACAATCTCAAAACGATATGAATTGTTCATAAAAAAAATTCATATATGTAACCAAAATTGTATAGGTGACTCAATCCAATGTCACTTGGGTGGATGCTAAAACAATCCTTCCAAATTGTATCATGTTACCTTATTTTCAATCATTTGTGTTGGGACGATGTTGGGACCTCTAGTTCTAAACATCGAAACAACGAGATTATTCTCCAGTTTTGATAATGACAAACACCATATGGGAACTAATGTGTTTTTTCCAAGTATTTCTAAGGAACACAGGTCCAGCAAAGAAAGTTCTCATGCTATGGGAACTCCCATGAATGGCTAAGGAACAAAAGCATACACGTTGAAGAGTTTCTCTCAAAGGAACTCTGAAGAAGACAGTTCCCATCACATGGGAACTTACATGTGAAGACAAAGACCGTTCAGCGCAAATCGCGGGATCCTGTCTTGGACAGAACGAAGGCACAGTCTGAGGGGCAGACTGTCATAAGTGATCCAACGGTCCGATTGATTCAAGAAGTTGACCTAGTTCAAATCGAAGTCACATGTGAAGATTGTACAACTTGGGCTGCAAGCAAAGGGCATTTTGGACACAATGAAAGATGCGATTGAAGCCCAAGTACAACCGAGTATAAAGCCAAATGAATAGTGCTAGGTCTTAGTACTTCTCCCAGAACTCACTCACATACACAAACAAAGAGAAAAGAGAAAGAAGAAGAGAAGTCCCCGGCGGCGAGTGTCTGATCTCGACGACGGTGAAGTCAAGTTCCTAAGAGCAAGGGAACTGCGAATCGGTGCAAGGTTTGATTTACTTGTTTAGTTGTAGTTGTTCGCTTAGGAACTCGGTTGAGAAGATTCATTAGTGTTGCTAGAGTTAGGAAGAACTCGTAGGAACAGAGAAGTTTGAATCTGGCTGTTTGTAACTAAGGAACAAGCAATAAATACAAGTAAGTCATTCAAAATCCTCCAAGCGGAGGTAGAGGTTTACCGACACAACTAGTTGGTTGTTGTGGGGTTCCTCTATAAAGGAACTGTGTTCTTTCAGCTTTTAATACTTGCGATATTGTCTCTTCCGCTGCCTTGGGAACAGCTTAACAGTCAGTTCTCAAGCTCTCGCTAACCGGTTACGATCCAACAATTTGCCTACCAGCAGTGCGGAAAGTACATATTATACAAATGATAGATGAATGCTTGTGGATCCTTCCTTGACAATTCTTCAAGATAACCTAATCCTGGCTCAGTGAGTCCTTCCTTTAATTAGTTGAAACCAGTCCTACATTTTGTTTCTGTGGACCAAGGGGAAAGCAGGCTCATCGGGAAGAAGATTGTATGTTGCGAAAAGAAAGGAGGTCAACCTTTTTCAAATGCATAGGTGTGGGCCTGTGGCCTAGGGTGGACAGTTCAGGAATTGTAAAGCCTAGCTCTTTGAACCATTCTAAATCCATAGCTAGACTTGTTATAGGCAATGTTCTAAAAAATATGTAGGAGGACCCTAGGCGGAGAGGGGTCATCTATGTTGGGACGGTGTTGGGAACTCTGGTTCCAAACATTCGAACAACGATGCTTATCTCCAGTTTTGAAAATGACAAACGCCATATGGGAACTAATGTTTTACATCCAAGTATTTGAAGGGAACACTAGGTTTGACGAAGACTCTCTAAGAAGGTAATGCAAAAGGAACATAGGAATACACGATAGCAAGTTCCCATCAAGGGACTGAGAAGAGAGTTGTTCCCTACTTATGGGAACTCACATGTGATGACAAACAGTGCAGCGCAAATCGCGGGATTCTGTCTTGGACAAAACGAAGGCACAGTCTGTTCCTCAGACTGGGACGAGTGATCCAACGGTCCGATTGACATTTGATGCTGACTAAGTTCAAATCAAGTCACATGTGAAGATTGCAAACTTGACATGCAAGACAAAGGGCATTTTGGACAACATAAAAATGAAGATTGCAGCCCAAGTTCAAAAGAGTATAAAGGCAAATGAATAGTGCTTAGAATAAGCACTTCTCCCAGAACTCATATCCTCATACAAACAAAGAGAGACGTTGAGAAAAGTGAAGAGAAGTCCCCGACGACGAGTGTTCGATCTCGGCAACGTTGAATCCAGGTTCCCAGGAGTTAGGGAACTGTGACAGTGAGCTCAAGGTGCAAAGTTCGATTTAGCTAGTGTTTAGTTGAGGTGTTCGCTTAGGAACTAGGTTGAGAAGACTTGCTAGTGTTTTTAAAGTTAGGAAGAACTGCTAGGAACAGAAAAGTGTAAGTCTTGCCTGTTGTAACTAGGGAACTATCAATAAAACAAGTAGATCGTTCAAAATCCTCCAAGCGGAGGTAGAGGCTTACATACACAACTAGTTGGTTGTCGTGGGGTTCCTCTATAAAGAAATTGTGTGTTTACTTTCCATATTACTTGCGATTGTTTACTTCCGCTGCCTTGATAACAGTCTAACCACTAGTTCCCAAGCTCTTACTAACACACTTCGATCTAACAATCTAGTGCCTAAATACTGTAACTCCCTAGGAAAGCTCAGAGAAACGCCTAGGATGGATTTTTAGAACATGGGTTATAGGTTAATGAATGCTCAGTTTAGATTGATACACTATGTTACACAGAAATAGAAACCAAACAACAAAAAGGGAAACATTGTTTCCATAATTTTACACTAAGAATTAGATTATGTGTTTCCGTTTTCAAGTTTCCGACACAAAACGGAAACGGGAAATACTACCCTATCTATCGGAGTTTCCGGGTAACATAGTGGACGAAATAGAAAGTTGGGAAGAGATGCTTGAAGGACGTCGTTTTACATCAAAAGGTTCTAATTTCTTCCAAGTCACAACACTTTTCATTACACTCTTAAACCACAAACGTTACATTACATTACATATTACAACCTCTTACGTCAATCACAATATTTAGTTAAACTTGGAACAAACACTACGAATCTCGCCATCAGTCCCACTCTTGACCCCAATGCTACTCATCTTGACCATAGCCTTCGGGAAATCGAAACTAAACCTCAAACCGAGCAAGCCCCTGAAGCTGCCGGCGTAGTTCTTAACAATGGGCTGAGTGACGGAGTCGCTCCAAAGCCTCTGATCGGACTCGAGCACGGCGTTTCCGTCCCTGACGTTCTTGAAGAAGCTGGTGTCGAACTTAGCCGGAGTGTCCTTGTCGAGGCCCACCCGGTTCGACCCATCACCCGATTGAGGGCACTGGCTCTGGAGCTGGCTCAGGAACGATGGGTTCACCGTCGGGTCGGAGTTTCCGGTCGCCGTGAAGTTGTAGAGACGGTATTGGAAGAATAAGCAATCTGTTTGCCCTATTGTGTGAGCCCCTGCATACAACAATTTTGATCATTCATTGTCAAAACAACTATTTTAAACAAGGGAGGATTTGATTGTTTCATAAAATGAAGATATATTTTAAAAATTAATAGATTTAGGGTGTTATTAAGAGATATGGTGATCCATATATACAAATCTTCAAGAGCACTCACTTACTTATGTATTTAATATGCGCACATATATATATGATTTCTAATGATGGCTACATATACCTAAACTAAATGCCTACTTCTTCACAAAAAAAATAATTTAAATGCCTACGTAACGTAACTGGTGCCTTTGAAGTTTGTGTGGGTGCAAATCAATCATGGAATCGGATTGGAATAAAAAATTGAGTTGAAATGGAAATAAAATAGAGAATGAGTTTAATTAATTTACGTATAGTTCATATATTAATTGGTCTAGAGAAGAGGTTATGTTAAATGATTCTAGAAAAAAAATTAACCAAATATGAAATTTAGTTGAGTGATTCTTTCACGTCTACTACGATTGTTTTATTATATAAGGTAAATTTAGCCTACCTATATTTTCATTCTTGGTTTCGTCCTGAATCATGGCATCAAATTATGAGATTTTCAACTAAAAGGCTTGATGGAGAGTTGGTGTTTATAAGAAGGCACAGGATATTTTACCAACTAGGGTGACAAGGTCATGATCATTGAGTCCCTTATCGGCAAACTTCTGCCTGTGAACAGCTATGGATTCAAGTGGCGAAGGCAAGTTTGAGACGTCGGATGCGGAAGAAACCTTTCCATCTAATCTTCCAAGGGGCACATTCCAGCTTGGTCCATTACTCTGAATCAATCAAGAGCTATATCGTCATACTATATAATATAAAGAGAGTATATGATGTTCAACTGTGCGCATATATACAACAACAATAACATTAACTCAGTACAGTTCCGTTACAACGGAATCTAAGGGGCCGAGATGGGACACCCCTAACCTGAAGCAGGAGGGGAGTGCCCGAAAGACCCAAGTGGAGCCACCAAACAACTCAATAGATATACAATGTTCTAAAAAACGTTAAGGTTCTAGACTGGCGCCTAGGCGACCAGGCGGGCTGAAAGGCTAGGCGGGATGGGCCTTTCAGCGCCTAGGCTCAGAAACTTGTATAGTTGAAAAGAATGAAAAGTTAGGATTTACCAAATCTACAGCATCTCTAGCAGCCAAGGCAACTATGTCAGCACAAGAGACAACTCCGGGACACACGGCTTCAACCTGTGACTTTGCATCATCAATCACGTCGAAACCTCTTAACCCGAGATTCGCAAATGCTGTTCTTTCGGACGAGGATCCTTTGATCAACACTGAGGCGTCACAACCCTGATTTCACAAACAAAATCAATCAATCATTACTAACAAGCAACAACATTCAAAAACAAAGCTAATTAAGAGACATACCTGAACAAAGCAGTCATGGAAATGGAGCCTAAGAAGAGCAGGAGCAAGAGTGGGATCCTGGTTGAAGTGAGACTCAACTGTGGATCTTACAACTTTCTCTAAATTTGGGCAACTTGAAGAGTAATAACCTGTTTGTAACTGCCCTTTTACTGATATTAAGCCTAGATTAAGAGAAAGCAACACAAAAGATAACCAAATGGATTTCATTTTCATGGGGGAATTTGTTAGTTAATTAACTAAACTTAATTGCCAAGTTTGAGCAACATGTACTGATTTTCCACCAGTCTCCGTTACATGGGTATTTATAATGTTTCTTGTACAAGTGTTTAGTGTTCAAATTATGCTTTTATCATACTCTTAATTGTAATTTGTTCAAGGCGTGTGGGGCCGGATTCCTCTTGGTGGATTTTTTCCTTTAGGATTATACTATTGGAATTTAGATGTTATGACACTGCAGAAAACCATTAGCATACTTCAGTGTCATAGCTTAAAGGTACAATTGCATGTATATGAGACACTAATTTGGTCCTTGTACGCGCACATGCAATGCACAGTTCTAAAAATCCCGCCTAGATTTCTAATTAATTAATTTTCATTTTCAATGAAATATAAATTAATTAATTAATGCATGAGAGAAATTTTTTCCAAAAAAAAACTATACATATATAGTGCACCATAAAAGTAGCTCACTGAAATATTACTCATAAAGAGACTGAATTAAAATGTGTAAATTAATTAGATGTAAAAATAAAAATATTCTAAACCAAATTTTGAAGAAAGTACAATGTTTTGTGAATTTGAATTTGGTGTACTTTATCTAAAACGCGTTGGGACAAGATGATATGCGTTTCCCTATCAGCATAAACACTGATACTTTTAACTTTTTGATTTTGCCCCTTTAAATTACTACATTTGTCAATGCCGAAGGCATGGTGTTCACATTATCTTTATTAATCTTGTTTAAAAGCAAGGCTGCATTTAAATTTTAAATACCCTTAAAATTTCCTCCATTATGTTTATGCATGGATCAATAGCACAGGTTGCAGCCATGATAAACTAATTTATTGTAAATCATGGTTTAGTGCAGTATGATTCTTGAAACTGATTGTTGGAATATGACTATATCCATCCATGGCTTGCGGGTCAATTTAATTTTGTGGAGCTAGAATCAGATGATCTTCAATTTTCAATTCATTATTATGTGTTTTGGATCGTATATGGTTGTGGATCGGTAGTGATCAATGATACGGACCCGGTGTGGATCGCGTATCGAATCCTTGTTGGTCAAGGGGGTTGAGCCTAATCCGGTGTGGATTCCGACTCGGGATAAACGTGGTTGGTGGTCACGGGAGAGAACGATAAATTTAGAGCAACAGGATAAATTAATTAACTGGTTTATTGATTGATTGATTTCAGTCTAACAACTTAAGGGTATTTATAACAACCCTGATATCTAAATAAGAAAAACCCTAATTGCTATAATATTGAAAAGATACTCTTACTAAAAAAATAAAATAAAATCTCTAAATAAAAGGAAACAACATATTCTAAAATAAATAATTATAACTAATTAATATTATTGCGTATCAATCAACCGTATCAATCAACCATCAAAGGAGAACATCGATCGTATATGCTTGTGGATCGTATATGATGTGTCACGAGTCATATACTATCCATGGCAAGTCATAATTTGCTTAGACTAATTTTGTGGATCGTATATAATGTGTCAGACTTATAAAAGCTTATTGAACTTATAGTGTAAGGGATCGTATATGATTGTCTTGGGTCGTGACTCACGACCCAAGGCAAGTCATCATCTGTTCAGACATTCCATTTAATGCAACTTCTCATCTTCATATGCCATCATTCAATGCAAATTCCTCATCTCCTAAATTACCATCAAGACGCCATTCAAGTGCTTCAACTCTTCATTTTCCGTCGCCTCTTCACATTATCTTTCTTTAAATTAATTATTGTCTTAAATTTGGTTAAACTTAAGTCAAATTAATTGTCTTTTTAGTACTTTAAAGGAGTGAGTTATGAGAATTGTTATTAGAATGTATTTTTATTAATTAATGTTATTCATTCATTGGTTGAAAAAAGGTGATGGTTGGTAAAATTTATAAAAAATTTACCTTTTCGAGTTTAGTTAATACATTTCTTAATTTTTGTGTCGAAAACTAAAACGACATTTATTTTGGATAGGAGGGAGTATAATTTTGTGTATATCTGTACATTTAATGCACTTGATAATAATTTATTTTCCATTTAATCACAAATTCTTCCATTTTATGCATTAACTTATAATGCACATGAAAATTTTCTCTCTTCTTTTTGACAATCAATAAACTTAATTTAAAAGTTAAAAAATCCATATTATAAAACAAATCATATTTTATAGCATGGCTTGAAATTTATTCCAAACTTATATAAAACTACATATTCATAATATTGCAAAGTCGTCCACCAATGCATTCTTATTTCCTAAGAGCCCATTCATCACGCATGGATACAAACTTGTTAAACGGCTCACCTGCAAATAAAAGGAAGAATAAGTTGGATCAAGGCAAACTATAACATGTATGTGGGTTACATGACTTTTCTAGCTCCCTAACATTTGAATGTGATCAATGGTCCTACATACATACCATCAAGTTCCACCGTGGCCTGGTTCTTGATCACAGGCTTCCAAGTTCCTGAAAATCACAACACCAATACAATACAATCACTCATGCAATATACTATACATGCCAAATTGCCAATTGCCAATACAATCACTCATGTACACATACATACCATCATGTCTCCTTTCCACATCCATCAGGCAAGTGAATGGTATTCCACCAACAGTCCACTCTTCAACAGGTGCACCCAGATTTCCCAACTAAATAATTAAGCAATGGATTAATTAAAATTAAATTAATTTAAGATAAAAACTATTAATTAAGCAAATTAAAAACCAACTAACCGAAGCCATCAGTCCAGTCTTATCAGATTGGACTAGTGCAGCAGCAGCATAACCAAGTGCATAGCAGTAACCAAGATCAAGATTACCGGCTAGGTTACATCTGAATAAACATATATCAACATAAGGGGTGGAGATTAGTATTAACAATTAACTCTCTCTTGTAAATAAATAAATAAATAAGATGGAACTAGTTACATACTTACCCACAAAAGTTAGTTTTGGTTTTAAAGTCCAAGGCCTTCCTTTTTCCTCTTTTCCAGCTCAGTCTCCACCAATTCAATAAGGAACCGATCAGTCCAAACCTTGTCAACCTAGAGAGTAGATGCTCATATTAACTGATCATCACTTGTCCAGAACAAGGGCCCAGGGATAGTTAAGTTCAAAGGAGATCAAACAAATCAGCATACCCTAACATTGCTGAGTGGGTCACTTATATCAAACAATTGATTCTGAATTGCTTCGGGCAATCGGTCAAATAGTTCCCGAGACTGCTTACTAAGTTCTTTCATCCATTTGGAACTAAGTTTCTTCGATGTGCTCTTACTACGATACCAAAGTTTAACCAATTCTGCAATAAGCTTCTGAACCTGTAGTAGGAAACCAGAAACAATTAGCTAGGAAAATATTTCTATTCTATTAATCCAGTCGATCCAGAAAATAAAATCAATGATATAGCACAAATTTAATTACCTCTGGAATGCTATAAAACAGGCCTTCTGGGATTAGAATAACCCCATAATTGTAGCCCAGTTCAGAACGTTTACAAATCACACTCACAATGTCGTCTCTTATATCCATCAAACTCAGTTCCTTTGCAATAACTTCCTCACAAAAGAGAGTAACGTTTGGATTTGTTTGCAAGGCACACTCCAACATTATGGGTGAGGTTATTCGTCTCTTAACCGCAACAACTGAAAATTTAGGTGCACAAAATTATATATAATATAGAAATTTCATATCAAGTTATCGCCCATGTAGAAAAATTAACAAACGGCCAACTTTGTCCCCCATGAGACAAGTTATCTGATTCATAAATCAATCTACACAACAAAAAGAGAGGCCGCCTAACCATGGTTTAACAAATAAAGGTGATCATTACAACTTAATAAGGCTTAATTAATTACTCACAGTGATAGTACTCTCCAGATAATCGAGCATCTTTCATCTTATCTCCAATAACTTGAACAATGCCAGCACATATCTATCCATGGTAAAGAAAGCATTGAACAGTTACTGCATGGGAGGGACACTAAAGAACAAAGACCATGAACAATTATTACATGTTAGGCGAAAAATATCTTAACCAATCAGGCAATCACCCACAGGCTACCCAAAAATTTGGTGTTTTCAACATTTATCATTTTAACGGACGAACCTTGGATGCAGGATCAACTTCAAGAATTTGTTTGCAATCCAATTCGCCATCAATTGTCTTCACTGCCAGGTCCCACTTATTGGGGCATCCAATTACTCTTGTCTTCACCTTGAAGCTCCTAATTAGGACGAGAAATTAATGCATCTCTTCATAAGAGAATCCACTAGTTGACATACATGAGAATAAACAGCAGTTCTAACTAAATTTTAATCTTTAACACTCAAATGAGCATGCATCTCTTCATAAGAGAATCCACTAGTTGACAGACATGAGAATAAATAGAAAGACTAACTAAATTTTAATCTTTAACACTCAAATGACCAGAGTCACAATAGCTAGAAAGATTATAAATTAGCCAAGTTCATCAACAAGCAGCATCTTCATACCTGAATTTTTCAGCAAGGAGACAAGCAGTTGTATTGGCCTCATCTCCCCCAATAACAACAAGGGCATCCAAGTTGAGCTTTGTTACAACTGTGCAGCCATGGAAATCTGAAGCCACAACAATATATTATATACTAAGCAATCAATCAAATCACACAATTCAAAGAAAGTGAAGGCAGATGGCCTAGAGAAAGGGAGATCGAGTTGGACTTAGAACTTAAGAAAAATGTGGCACTTGATTCGGATCCCCAATCTCGGCGTTCCGCTTATAATTAGGATTGTTACAACCCTGTAAATGTAATTACTATCTTAATTAATACAAGGAGCTAGATTTGCAAATCACATGCTTATGCACGCTGCATATCTTGAATATAACATAAATAATGAAGCCTCACCAGGATACTTTTAAAGTCAAAGACAAACTTCCACTCCTCTAATTCCATGAAATTGGAGCTAAGGAACCCAATAAAGCCTTCCGTAAATGCATATATTGTGACACCCTCTTTTGCAAGGGTTTGGAAATAATCTATGTACAAAAACATGTTACACTTCTGTACATACTGAGCATGTGCAAGAAAGTCTCCATAATTTTCAGAAAATAAGTCATGTCCTCCAATAAGCTAGGGTTGATTTGAGCATTTCAAAAAGGGAACATATAGAAGAATTTTAAAATATCTATTTATTGGTTGATTCTTACTGTAAATCCCTCGCAAAACGTTTTGAGTTCCAAATTCTTGGTCACCAAGATGCAAAAGACCAATCTTCAATTTGTGATCAGATTCTAGCGCCTCCTCCTGGCTCTCAACCACCCTTGACCATGGTTGTCCACAGAGACAAGGAAAGAGCTTCACGATCTCATCTAACATAAACGTACACCAATCAACTTTTGAGTTCCAAATTCATGGTTGTCCATAAGCATTCAATTAATAGGAATATATACATACATATAGATGAAAACAAGAACATCAATCAATAGAGACACTTGGATTACCAGATGTGGCGAAGCTGCTTTTAGGAATGTCGATGAGCTTGAAATTTCCATCGAACACACTGGGGATGGGACAGCACATAGGAGGTTTCGGTTTCGGTTTCGGAGAGGTTTCAAGGCCAGGGCTGGCGGAGGTTTCTGGGGAATCAGCCATTGAGTCAGCCATGAAACTGAAATTGAGGAATTGCAAATAAGTTAGAAAGATTGTACTGGATCCGTTTGGAATCGATATCAAAGATATCACATATCGGTATCAAATCATTCATATCCAATTTCTTGTTTGGTAGGAATATATGCATATATCAAGCACAATGATTTAATTATTAGTTTCTAAAATTTCAATCTCTGAGATATGTACTAATAAACTAAAAAAGGAATATCAAACGAGATCACCAACACATACAGCCACAAACCCTAATTTTTTTTATAGTGATTTCCCTTTACTCGGGCTTGCTAGAGAGACGAAAGAGAGGGGTAATAATCGGCGCCGCGGAAAGCGGAGTTTCGTTCGCCGGAGTTCGAACTGCGGCGATGTGGGGCGAAGAGATGGAGGAAAAGCGGCGATGTTGGCACTCCCTTCTTCCTCCTCGTTTGCAATCACTTAAACGATATTTTTTTAAATAATCTTTTATTTTTAGATATAATAAATTTATCGTAACAAAAAATTATATTTAAACATTTACTAATTACTAATAATTTCATGGGCTAAAATGCCCAAAATCATGCCCTTTCCTTTTTTTAGAGAAATATTAAAATAATTTAATTTTTCCAATTTGAAAATACGAAAATTATTTTCAATTTAAAACTAAATTTATTTCTCCTAATTAAAAAAATTCAAGATTTAAAATTTTTAAATCAAAGAAAACAACCTATTAATATTGGTATATTTTAAGATTTTTATCTTTCTAATATCTGTTATATTTCTCATTTAAAGGAAATAAAATAATTCGTAACAAATCTAATTCGTTTGCAATTTCCTTTTCCTTTTTAAGTCCGTGACAAAATCATATAGAGGTATGACAATAGAATAGACAAGCATCACAATATAAAATCTAGCCTTAGTAGACTTTGACGGAAATCTCAATCAACTAGTATATTTGCCATATATTTGACTTTTCTTTTATCATTTAATAATTGGTTATTATTGTTTCCATTAGATTGGTATCTTTTAAGATTTTTATCTTTCTAATATTCGTTATATTTGTCATTTAACAAAATATTTCCAAACAAATCTAATTTGCTTGCAATTTCCTTTTCCTTTTCCTCTTTAAATCCATGACAAGATCATATAGAGCTATGACAGTAGAATAGGCGAACATGACAGTATAAAATCTAGCCTGATTAGACTTTGAGGGAAATCTCAACCAACTACTATCTTTGCCATATCTTTGACTCTTCTTTTTTCTTCTCTTTTTACTACTAATTTTCCGTATACACTTTAAGATCATAACCAATAAATTAAATTGTTTAAAAATATCTTTTCACATGACTTTTATTTTATTTATTTTTTCAATTTTTGTTTTCTAATTTTAATTCTTTCAATTCAATAATTCATTTCTAAAAAAACAATAAAAATTTAAATTCAAATAATTAAACAATTAAATAATGAAAAATCAAAATGCATAAATGCCAAAAATGCATGATTTGCAATTTGCTAGAATATGGGATACTTTTGCAAATATTTTTTGTACATGAGGTACCCGTGCAAATCCGTCTTATTATAATCCAATCATTTGTTACCTTATATGAAAAGATCTTGATTAATTATATGATAATTGTCTTATCTTTTTACGCAGATCATAACAGAAATTTATATTTAAGT
Source organism: Fallopia convolvulus (assembly GCA_964016875.1). Lineage (NCBI taxonomy): Eukaryota > Viridiplantae > Streptophyta > Magnoliopsida > Caryophyllales > Polygonaceae > Fallopia > Fallopia convolvulus. The sequence goes on along the minus strand of OZ024725.1, from coordinate 3,872,843 downwards.
ATTTACATAATTATTTTTCTCGGATAATAAAAATATTTGAAAATATATTATTATAAAACCCATAGAAGGTACGGGAATCTACTATATATATAAGTAATAATGTTTGGACCCACCACATTGTTCCACCTCAACTTTTGACACATGGCATCCTATTATTAATCCTCATAGGATTTTACCACATGTCATTTAATCCTTGCTCCATAAAAATTATATATTAATTATTCTTTCCACTTCATATTCCACATGACAAATTTTTTCCACTTAATTAAAATTTATTTATTTCCCAAAGTTAATATATTTTATTTTAATTCCACCAATCAAATGTATATACACTCATAATAAGAATTTTAAAATAAATTTGTTATGTCCGTAGCACGGGATTGAAAGTTTGTGCATCACAATTCTGAAATACAACCATACTTGTATGTATTCTCGTATCTTGTATGGGTTTTTCTTAAATAAAATATTAATAATAAAATATTTCTAAATATAATAAATATCATAATATTTGTATAATAATATAGCATAAAAAATATATTAATAATCATCCTATTTATCATATCCAAAAATAAAAGATTAATTTTTTTAAAGTTAGGAATGAGATTTTCTATCAATTGATTATAGTGATATAAGATTGTACCTACATTACACTATCTTTATATTAAACTTAATTATTTTTTCAAAGATTGGTTTTAATAAAAAGGTGGTGTGATCCAATCTAAAATAGACATGTGTCGTTTAATAATTTTTTTAACATCCGCTTTAGTATATAGTTATGATTGGTTTTAATAAAAGGATGGTGTGGTCCAATCTAGAATCGACATGTCTTGTTTAATAATTTTTTTAACCTCCACTTTAGTATATAGTTATGATGATTTGTGGTCCAATCTAAAATCGACATGTGTCGTTTAATAATTTTTTTAACCTCCGCTTTAGTATATAGTTATGATTATTATCTTAAATTTGGTTAAACTCAAGAGTCTTATGAGGATGTATTTTTGGCTTTATAAGCTGATTTTGTATTGAGTTTTAGGCAGCCAAGTATTGACAGAAGAGAGTCTTAATTGACTGAGGTTCTATGAGAGATTCCTAGTGTAGTCATGTAGCCTAAGTGCGCATATCCTAGACTGGTTTCTTCGACTTAGGTGTGTATATCCTGAGTTGTTAGGCCACTTGTTCGAGGACTTGAGTGTGCTTATCTCATGTACAAGATTGCTTATCCAAGTCAATAAAATTAGTCCATTTTATTTCCTATTTTGTTTGTTAAGTCTCCATATAATTGCAATATCACTTTTAGGTTTGTTTTGGTATGCTTATGAAGGCTTGAATTGAATGAGATTTTTTGGACCAAATCTTGTTGATCTGTGGAGGGATTATTCTATCACAGGAGGCTTATGAGTTCTTGTAGAACGTCTAATAACATCAATCAAGGGTGGGGACACATTGGACAAAGGAGCAGGCACGGAACCAGGGGTGGGCTAGGGTATGCTGTAGCCCACCCCAAAAATTTAATTATATATATAATTAGTAGTATTAATGCACCCAAGTAAAGGCTAGTACAGATGGTTAAGAAGGGATACATAAAACCTAAACACCCGTGTTCAAAACACCACAACAGCATTTTGAATTTTTTGTTCAATCCTCCACTGCTCCACAACAACATTTTTAATTTTTTGTTCAATCCTCCAGTGCTCCACAGCAACATTTTCAATTTTTTTTTAGGGTATTAACTTACACAGTAAAGTCTACATTTTCAATTTTTTGTTCAATCCTCCATTTCTCCTTTGTTCAATCCTCCACTTCTCCACAACAACATTTTCAATTTTTTGTTGGGTATACTTACACAATAAAGTCTACATTTTCAATTTTTTGTTGGGTATTAACTTACACAGTATAGTCCATAGTGCAGATGCTAAAAATTTAAGTATATTTTGTATATATATTCACATATTAATTACTATATATTTTTTAATATTTAACATTTTGTATGTGTATAATTAATTAGTGTGAAAAATTGGTTAGGCTAGAAAGTAAATATAATAATACCTATAATTTGAGTCTATTTTTCTTAATTTTTTTCATCTACCTAGTTAAGGTAAATTCAGCCTACCTAAACTCCGAATCCTGGTTCCGTCCCTGCAAAGGAGTTTGTGAAGAAGGAGTTTTTGATAGAATTGAATGAGTATTTTGTGAAAGAGGACTCTATATATGGAGAAGGAGAATTGGATGAAATAACATAATCAATCTCATTGCATCTTTCAAAAGTACCGAAATCAAGTATGGCCATAGGAATGTGTCTCTAGATGAAGTTTAATGTGATGAAAAGGGAATATGTGCTCATAAAAATCAACATCCCTCGAATGGAATACATTAAGTGTATGTAAGTTCATAACTTTATAAGCTTTTTTTTAAAAGGAAACCCAATGAAAGCACAAGGTTGTGATCTAGGTTGGAACTTATCCCTTCCTGAATATTTAGTAGAGACATAACAAAGGCAGTCAAAACCTTTCAAATGTGAGAATGAAGGAGTATGTTTGAATAAAACCTCAAAAGGCGAAGCATGGTTAAGAATCTTGGAAGGAAATCTAGTTATAAGATAGGTTGCCATGAGTACACATTCTCCCCAATAAACAAGAGGTAGATGAGATTGTTATAAATTTATAATAGAGCTCTAGATGTCTCTACAGATGCTTTTGTTTCCATTCTACCACCCCATTTTATCTGGGTGTGTAAGGAAGACTAGTTTGATGTAAGATTTCCAAAAAATTAGATATATATCTGAGAGTATGATTTTGGCAGTACATTGAAATCGTATTTGCACCATAAGAAAGAATTCTCGAATTTAAGGGAAAACATTACTTTTAACACTCAACAAATGTGTTCAAGTATTTCTTGAAAAATCATCAACAATGGTAAGAAAATGTATATAACCATTGTAAGTTGGAGTGTGGTAAGGACCCCATAAATCTATATGGACAAACCGATCCATTAATTGACCAAACCGATCTTGTTCTTCGTAGATAACACAATTAACATAGATTGTTTTCATGTCCCCATTCCTACTTCGTCAGTCAAAACATTTCGAGACTAGAACCATACTTTTTTTTTATTGGGACTAGAACCATAATTGTCCGATTGGCTTTGTTTTACTTTCACCCAAAAACCACTTTTCACCCAAAAACTACTTTTAACATTCTTGAAATACGTGCAACTCTCTCTATTTTTTACGTTTTTCGAGACATAAAATTAACTTTTCACTCAAAACTCCTTTTCATCCAAAAGTGAAACACAGCAAAGTGGATCCAAATGATCTGCCACTGCTCGTCCTTTATTCTTGAACTATCATTTATTGTGGGCTTTTTTTATTTAATAGATCGGCCCACGAAGTAAAGCCCGTTATTCTTTTCTCCTACCATTCAAACGCCTTCTGACCTTCTCTCCTCCTACCTGAGTAACTACCAGTCTTCTTCCCACGGAGGAGGGGAGACAGAGAGAGGAGTGGGAAAGCAAGTCATGGAGGAACCCAAGAAAAATTATTTTTCTTTTCATTATTCGGCCTTTCCATTCCCCCATGAAACGGAAACGACACATTTATCAACCACATTGAATCGTTCACCCCAACTCAGTGACCACTCCGCAAGGAAACAGAATCCATGCTTAAGGGGAAGCTCAAGATCCCGGAGAAAGCCCTGAAGGTCTTTCCCGACCGAATTGGGAGTCTCGTCAAGGGCTTCGACGAATCCAGGGACGCCGGAGGCGTCAAAGAGGGCCTCGAGACGGCGTCGTTTAATCTGGGCGAGGAGCTCGAAACGTTTCATCCCAATGGGTTTGTTTCCGAGAGAGAGGAGAGCAATGTTGAGAAGAAGATGGCGGAGGAGGATTTGGAGGTCAAAGTCCGGCCCAAACCCGATAAGGAAATGGGAATGAATCCGGATTCTAAGCAATTTATTGAAGTTGATGAAAAGAGGTCGGATCTTGAGTATGAGGTTTGAATTCGATTTCAATTTGCTTTTGCAAGGCCTCCTTTTTGCTACTTATATTGTGAATTTGAAAAAGGGTGCATCAATTTGGGGCTGTGAACTTCTAATTTGCTTTGATTACTATGATGAAGGGTTTTCATTACGGATTGATTTGAAATATTTTCCTATTTGGATAGTTGTCCCAAGAAGAGATTAACCTGGAGAAGTTGCAAAGAATTGCGAGCACAGGAATCCCAGATGGAGGAACATTGCGAGCAACAACTTGGAAGGTAAGAAAAGAAATGCTTATCATGACGACGATTGCAAATGTAAAGATACTGTTTGAAATTGTAGCCTGGGTTTCTTAGTGTTGAACTGATTAGAAACACAATTAGAAGCCTATTTCACACTCCTGAGTCCTGAAGTGGTTAGTTGGAACAATTGATTGTGTTTTGACCCCAATGTTGATTGACCATTTGCCAATTGCAAAACTCATGATGGACACGATCACACAAAATTGTATTCTTCAGATGTTTTTTTGAAAGGGTTTCTAATAATCAGTTTTCAAAGAAGAAGCATTCATTTTATGTATGCCAAAACTAAGCAATGCCAAAACTCTTACAATGCTGGTTAGATTAGTAGCTAATCTTGTTCTAATAAATACCAAGTTGACATCTTAGTTAGAGTTAGCTAGGAAGACAGTGTCACTAATGTGGCAGCTATTTAAGCTTGCTTTCTTTTGTACAACACAGAATAATAGAATGCCATCTCTCATGGAGAAAATTCTCCCCAATTTTCGTGTTCTCTATTCTTCTCAAACACAAAAGTTCTCATACGAAAACGGTTTCCAATCCAGACAGAAGAAATCAAATGCGCAATTCACTTTAGCATGTCGACATTTATCCAACATTCTTCCTTGGTATATAAGTGACAGTCTATGTAATCAGATATATGTAAGGATTTTTCTTTTTGTCCAGCTTCTCTTGGGGTACTTGCCACCTTCTCATGAATTATGGGAGAAAGTGTTGACGGAGAATCGTCAAAAATATGCTGAGCTAAAGGAGGAACTTCTGTCAACTCCTGTATATTTCCTTTTCAAGCTAATTGTAGCTTCTTCAAATCAATACTATGGACATAATTTCCAATACTTCTTGGTTAGTATTTATCAAGTTAACTTTCAGATTTGTCTAGACAGACACAATTTTCAGGGAGAGAAGAAGGGTCAAGCTCAATGAAGAAGGATGATGTTGATTCTGGTGGACCACTCTTGAGGCATGATGTCTCAAGTGAAGATCACCCACTTAGCCTTGGTGAGGCTAGTGTGTGGCACAAGTTCTTTGAAGTAATTATCTCCCCCCTTTTTTATGTTTTATAAATAATTGAGTTTGGCTTGCCTGATTTTTATTTCATGGTGTTTTTGCTTGTAGTATACGGAGATCGCTCAACAGATTGACCGTGATCTTCAACGAACACACCCAGATATGAAGTTTTTCTCTGCAGACACATCCCAGGGCAAGAAGACCAAGGTGACAGATTAATATCATTTCTCTGAAATCTCCGGATTGATTAATGCTGATTGTATGGTCAATTTTGATCATCAGGAAGCAATGAGAAATATTCTTTTGTTGTTTGCAAAGCTCAATCCCACAACTCGGTATGTGCAAGGCATGAATGAAGTCTTGGCGCCCATATACTATATATTTAGTACTGACACCAATGAGCTAATGGCAGTGAGTAACAACTCTCTCTCTCTCTCTCTCTTTCTGGTTGATGCTTTTATGAATCATCTAGAAAAACTGGGCTGCTGTGCTTTTTTTTATGCTGTCTTTTCTTTATCATGATGTTCAATTGTTAGTATACAGTGGAATATGTTGATTTAGGTATATATCCAAAACCGAAGAAGCAATCATTCTATTTTACTTTTGCAAACTCTAATTTTCTGAAGTTATTAGCTTTTGCTTCTTGGATTAGTGCATTATTGATGATATCCATGTGACTTGTCCATGTGATGACTCCTTTCTTACAAGTTGAATTAATAATGCAAAGTGACTGTCAATCAGTGTTGTTTCATCAACTGTGGTGAAAAGTGAAAACTTTCACTGACTTGATCAATTCCACCTGATCTTATAACTTAGGAAATTTCTGGCCTGCAGGCAAATGCAGAAGCTGATAGCTTTGCCTGTTTTGTCCGGCTGCTGAGCGACTCAGTGGATCACTTCTGCCAACAGTTGGACAATAACAGTTCAGTGGGAATCTTGTCCACTCTTTCAAGGCTTAAAGATATATTAAGGACTAACGACGAAGAGCTGTGGAAACATCTTGAATTCACAAGCAGAGTAAGTTATCAGTAGTCATCACTACTATTAGTAATTAATCAAAACTGAAGAAAGCTGCTTAAAGTTCTAAGCCTAAATCTGCAGGTAAATCCACAATTTTACGCCTTCAGATGGATAACGCTGCTACTGACGCAGGAATTTGAGTTTGGCACCATCTTGAGAATATGGGATTCTCTTTTAAGCCACCCATTTGGAGTCCAGGTTCTTTACTTTGCTTAGTAGATTTATACACAAAATGTTGTGCCAATTTTCCTAAATCACATCTTATTATGTTATTGAACAAAAAAATTTGTTATGGAACCAGGATATGCTACTCCGGGTGTGCTGTGCAATGTTGTTGTGTGTGAAGAGCCGATTGTTGAGTGGTGATTTTGCAGCTAATTTGAATCTTCTGCAGCATTACCCGGATGTGAACATGGAGCACCTTCTACAGGTAGCCAGAGAGATCAACACAGAAACGTCGTCATTTCGTGTCTCTCTATAGTATGATCATGATATATGATGTGGATTGTAAAGGTGAATCAAAAACCCATATCAACTGACTTGTCTTTTCACTTGTTGAAGACTGGTACAGTTTCAAGCTTGAAATATTTAGATGTATGTTCATTCTCTTGCATGAAGCTTTTTCTGAAAATAGTTGAGAAAATGATATAAAAACAGAATGTATATATGAATAACACGGAAAATCAACGCAGAAACAGAATGTATATAAAAAAATGGAAGTATGAAACTTTTTCTAAAAATAGTTGAGAAAATGATATAAAAACAGAATATATATGAATAACACGGAAAATTAACACAGAAACAGAAAGTATATAAAAAAATGGAACTATGAAACTTTTGCTTTATAATGGTAATGTAAAGTTTTTTGTACTACATAATGTCTAAACAAACTATTATATTGGACCAAAAAAATAGAGTTTGAACTAAGTATACATTTGAAAGCAAAAATAAGTATCTTTTTCATTCAAAGAGAACAAGGATCCATTTAAAGATGGTCTAGTGGTAAGAGGTAGGAAAGATGTTGGAAGTTCTTATGTTTGATCCTTGTCTACGACCTTCACTTGGGTGAGAAAACAAATCGCACTATTCTTCCTTCCATTGGGTGGAGCCGGTCGAAAGCAAGCTGGTTTATCTGGTTTGTGTGCTTTGCCGGATAATTCACGGACCCTTGATTTACCACCAAAGATGGGTCTCGTCGAAAAAGAGAGAGAACAAAGTCCATAGTAGACTTGGGTCCAGTTCCGGCCAGAATCGGCCACCGGTTTGGTTCTGAGGTCAGGTCAGTTATGGCCCGGTTCCACCACCCGGAGTCGGCAAAAAACGTGAATACGGGCTCTTTCTAATAGGTAAAACCGCGCTCGTAATTCTTCAAAATAGGCCCACGTGCAGTTCTTGACTGGACATTTTTTTTTAAAATTATGGCCGGTTTTGAAACCGGAACCGGAACCGGCTAAGCTTCGGTTATGTTCCGATTCCAGGTTTCGGAGGAACCGGAACCGCCAGTTCCAAAACCTTATTCTGGTCTAGCCACAAGCTCTCTTCATGGTGGCAACATCCATTGAACACTCACCCAACCCTTATTAAAATTACTCATTCAACCTTTTGATTAGACTTTGCAAGCTAAGCTCATAAATCATAATCCTCTAGCCTCTTCTTATGAAATTATTTTGATTAGTCATAATATATATACCACTTTCAGATCTTCTAGAATACTACCTCTACCGCTAACAACCTGAATTCAAAATCCAAAAATCCCGAATCCAAACAAACAAGTCAGACTTTTCAATTCTGGTGGCTTACAATTTAGCATACTATCTAGAAAATAACAACACTAACAATCACAAACAATCAGGTAGAAAAAATCACCTACACTGTTATAAGGGGTAAAGTGATAATTAAACATTACGAATAGTTCTATCTAAGGTAAATAAAAATAAACTAAAATAAAAATACCGCACTAGAATGGTAACTATAACAATACTAACAGCTCACCACTCACCTGGCAACAAACTTCTGTTACCAATTTTTTTCCATTTTCATTTTCTCCCCCTTTCTCATTTTCCTTGTTTTCAATTTCACCTCATTTAGTCGGTGATCATCAACCTGAGCTCTCCCCCGCCGCCTGTGACGGTGATGTCGTCCGTAAACGGAGCCGTGCTTTCCGTCGCGCTGGCCGCCGTGTGCGGCGCCGTCGTCATCCACCTCGCCCTCAAGCTCCAGAAATCTCTCTCTTCGCCGCCGCCGGATAGTCAATTTGACGCGGAGAGCACGCCTCCACTCTCTCCGCCTCGCCCCTGCCTCTCTTCTGGTAATTTCCCCATGTAAACTCATCAATCTGTCAAAATCAATTAGGCGTGGGACCTGTTCTGTCGATTAATTTGGATAATTTCTGTCTTTGTCGGTGAACCGTCGCTTTCCTAATTTCTTTAATTTTATTCTGTGAATTCGGTTGCGATTGTGTGAAATTGAGCAGGTGAAAAGAAGGAGAAGAAGAGGAAGAAGGTGAGATTTGCTAAGGATGTGGCGGAGCCGTCGGGGAACAGTGAAGAGTTCAGGAACAGGCACAAGAGCGCTGGCTCCTCCGCCGCCGTGGCGACGGTGGTGAGAGGGGGAATGCCGGCGAACAGGGTGGCTCTGTACAACGGGATACTCAGGGATCGGGGAATTCATAGGCTGGCTTACTCTCATTAATAAATCTTAGCCGTTCATTTTCAGTCTCTCTCTCTCATCTTCTCCATTATCAGAAAACAGAAGACGAAGACGAAGACGAAGACGAATCAGTTGAACGTGGACTGACTCAGTTCTCCATTTCTGTTTAGCAAAATTAAAAATAAAAAAAAAACGAAGCGCAGCGCAGCGCGTGAAACGACGCGCCAGGTCTTAAACGTGGAAATTACTGTAAACACTGTAAATTAAAGTTACAGCAAGTAATGAAGAGATGTTTACTATAGGCTTAAAATGAATTGTGAGGCAATATTATAATTAGTGATCTAGTCAAAAGTTTTCGCTCTTTTTTCACCTACTTTTTCTCCTGGGATCACCAAAAATTAAAAGGAAAAAAGGTTATGTTTTGGGTTAAAATAACCCCGCTTTGATTCTCAGCAATATACTATTACTGGTATTTAGGTTTCAGTTGGATTTTGGTAATTAAGGCTGGATTTGAGTGGCCCACAATACAGGATTATCCACAAGTTGGTGAACTGTCATACTACGGAGTATATGTTTATTCAGTCTATATGATGATGATTACAAGAAATTTGTTGCAATTTGCCAAAACAAGAAAGGTGGAAGAGCAAGGTCAATTTGTGCAAGACAGTACGAATCTTGCATTTTCTGGCTCTTTCTAATGATATTTCCATTTACCCTGAAGCCATATCACCATATGTAGAGAGTATTTCATTACAACTACTTCTTCTCCTATGATTTTGAGTATGTTGACAGTGTAACACTAGTTGTTGTTGTTCAAGTCCTTATAAATGATAGTGGGCTACGGTCAGTGGTAGATGGGCTTCGTAACTTAAGGGAGGAGGTGGGCTGAGCTAAAGTTGGGCCCATGTCTGGTAAGGGAGAGGAATGAGGAGAGCAAAGATTTAAAAAATTCTCGTAAGAGTAAATAGCAAAAATTATAGTGCTTATGTTGAGGACTAGCCAAGGAATATACAAGGATGCCACTGAAAGGAGAGCCTTATGGATATTCTATGGCCATAATGATATACATATAGATCAACCTGTCGAAACACAGGCCAGACCGGTTCGTCAGCGTAGGGCTCCAAACAGATTCATGGATCAATATTAGTTATTTTGTTATTTTATTTTATTTCATATTTTTATTAGGGTATTTTTTAAACAGGAGTTTTACTCCCTTCTCAGGTTTTCTTTCCGGTTCTTTCCTGAGTCGCTTTTATTGAACCGGTAGGGCATAACTTATTTAAACCTTTGTAAGCTAAGTTGAGAATTTATGCAAAAATTATCTCTTCTGCCCTAAACTCTCTCTTTCTCCTTAACCCTAATCCTCTTCGAACCTCGTGCTTGTTTATCCTGTTCTAGAATTGTTCCTTGCGTTGCAAGGTTTGGTTTGCTATCGATCCGGTAGCTTATCAACTGGTGCTTTTATGTCAAGAGTTCTAAGTGTGCATTTGGGACGACTAAGGTCGAGTATTTGGGACATATTGTTTCGGCCGGCACCCTCTTGGCCGACCCGAGCAAACTCGCTGCTATGGCCGATTGGCCCACGCCACGCACGGTGCGTCAGCTCAGGGGCTTTTTAGGCCTCACGGGTTACTATCGCAAGTTCATCCGGAACTATGCCTCGTTAGCAGCTCCTTTGACAGCATTGCTTCAGAAAGATAAGTTTCTCTGGTCCCCTATTGCTGACGATGCATTTCAGTTTCTCTGGTCCCCTATTGCCCGATTTTTCGAAGGAGTTTGTGCTCGAAACCGATGCGTCAGACCAGGGTATTGGCGCGGTTTTACTCCAAGACGAGCATCCGATAGCCTTTTTCAGTAAAACATTAGGCGTGCGTCGCCGCGGGTCTTCAGCATATCACCGAGAATTATTTCCAATTGTCTCCGCCGTCCAAAAGTGGCGCCAGTATCTACTCGGGCGCGAATTTCTTATCCGGTCAGATTAACGAAGCTTGAAAGAGCTCCTACACCAAGTAATACAGACCCCAGATCAGCAGTTCTTTATTCGGAAACTCATGGGTTACAAATTCTGCATTGAGTACAAAACCGGCGCTAGCAATCGGGTTGCGGATGCCCTGTCCCGCCGCATGATTGATGAAGATACCGAGTTACATCAATTCTTAGCCTTCTCGGGACCGATCCCAAATCTCTTGCATCGAGTCAGGGCCGAAAACACCACCCTCGGGGATTTGCTCGACTTGCATCGAGCCGCGGCAGATGGGACACTTCCGGCACCATTTCAGGTGCACGACGGCGTTTTGTATTATGGTCACCGCTTAGTTTTGGGACGCGAGTCTGCTCTCAAAAGTGCGGTGCTGACCGAGTTCCATTCCTCGCCTAGCGCCGGCCACCCCGGCGTTGACCGTACTTTTCGCCGGATCGCTGAAGTATTCTATTGGCAAGGCATGCGCAATGATGTGAAGAATTTTGTGGATTCCTGTCTGATATGTCAGTCTACGAAATACAGTACCAAGAAAACTGCCGGATTGCTTCAGCCATTACCTATTCCGGAACAAGTGTGGGACGAGGTCTCTATGGACTTCATTACAGGGTTACCACCTTCTCGGGGATTTACCACTATTCTGGTGGTGGTGGATCGCTTGTCTAAATATGCTCATTTTGGTACTTTGGGAACCTCTTACGATGCCCCTAAGGTGGCCGCGTTGTTCGTTGACATTGGAGTAAAACACCACGGCACGCCTGCGCAAATTCTATCTGACCGTGATGCCATATTCACCAGTGCCTTTTGGAAGGAACTCCATCGCCTGAGCGGTACAACATTACATCGCAGTACAGCCTATCATCCTCAGACGGACGGCCAGACAGAGGTCCGGAACCGGGGATTAGAGCAATACTTGAGAGCTTTTACTCACGGTCGCCCAAAAAAGTGGTCCGAATTTCTTCCGTGGGCGGAATTAGCCTTAAATTGTACTTTTCATGAGGGCCTTAGAATGTCGCCATTTCAAGCCCTATACGGTCGTGCCCCGCCCCCGCTCATTCGTTGCACCGTACACACGCCGAGCTCGTCGGTGGCTGCGGACTCCATCCGTGAGCGCGCCGAGGTATTGGATTTAATAAAAGCCAATTTGCGTAAGATGCAACAACGAATGGTGGCTTCCGCTAATGGCCATCGCCGAGAACTTGAGTTTCAAGTGGGAGATCAGGTTTTGTTGAAATTACAACCGTACCGGCAGCACTCCGTCGCCCGTCCCCTTTCGCATAAGCTTAGCCGGCGGTTCTATGGACCCTTTTACGTCCTTGAACGCATCGGAAAGTTGGCTTATCGCCTAGCATTGTCGGAGAACGCTAAAATTCATAACGTGTTTCATGTATCACTTCTACGACCATTTGTGAATTCGGGGACCCAACACATTCAGCCTGAGTTCCCTACAGAATTTCTTCATGACCGGCCAATTGTTCGACCCTTACGTGCCATCGCCGAGCGCCGTGTCATGATCAATGGCACGCCTACACTTGAGTGGCTTGTGGTTTGGGGAGATGGTACGGAGGCCGACACCACATGGGAGCCGCGGGTTCGCTTACTGGTGGACTATCCGGACTTACAGCTTGAGGACAAGCTGGATCTCACGGGGAGGGTAATTGATACACATATAGATCAACCTGTCGAACCACAGGCCAGACCGGTTCGTCAGCATAGGGCTCCAAACAGATTCAAGGATCAATATTAGTTATTTTGTTATTTTATTTTATTTCATATTTTTATTAGGGTATTTTTTAAACAGGAGTTTTACTCCCTTCTGAGGTTTTCTTTCCGGTTCTTTCCTGAGTCGCTTTTATTGAACCGGTAGGCATAGCTTATTTAAACCTTTGTAAGCTAAGTTGAGAATTTATGCAAAAATTATCTCTTCTGCCCTAAACTCTCTCTTTCTCCTTAACCCTAATCCTCTTCGAACCTCGTGCTTGTTTATCCTGTTCTAGAATTGTTCCTTGCGTTGCAAGGTTTGGTTTGCTATCGATCTGGTAGCTTATCACATAATTAGGGTAATAATAGTAATGGCAACCCAACACTTTGAGTCTTGTAATCCCGGGTTCCGTTCTTGCTGTGGGATTGGCTGTAGGGTTTGCTTCAATTCTATTTTATCATTTATCCAAAATAGTCTCATTATTCTCATATAAGATTTTAATGTTTTATTGTTGAGAATGGGATGAGGAGGTGATTCAAAAGATAGACGATGTTTTCAAACGTAAAGTCCCAAAACCGAAGTGGGAGAGAGGTATTGGCTAAAAGGGTTAGTCCGGTATCAACAATTCTTCAATGGTGTGTTTTAATGGGGCCATTCCGGGAATGGAAATTGGGATATGCGAGATGGTCAATTGTGACATGTTTTGAAAAAGTGGTATTAGCTATTTAAACTCGGTGTTTCCCGCTCATTTGAATAGAATATGGTTTTAGAATAATTATTTTGGACAAATGAAATAAAGTGAGAAACATGGACGGTCACCAAAGACTGTACTAATATAAATTAGCCACAGAATTTCAGAGAAGGTATTCATAATTGATAAATATAAAATGATGATCACTAGATAAAATTATGTGGACCGGACCCATACATCCATAAATATAAGTTGCAAAGAATAAGTGAACCTAGCATGAGCAATGCTCACATTGAAGAAATAGAAAGGGTTTAAAGAGTCCTCTTGGACATTCTAACACCTCTAAACAATTAGTGTAGACGGATGCCCTAAGAGGGTGTGCCAGAGATCGGCTTGGTGGTAGGGAGAGAAGATTGTAGTGGTGACGATTGGGGCAAGGCAATGTTGAATGTGTACAAGCTAATTTCAGCAGTAGTCCGAAGAAGGATACCTGAATGGATTAACAGGACAAGGCTTGTTTTAGCCCTAATGTCTTAGAAGACAAAAAACAAGCCATAGTCTCGAGATCGTCAGCAGAGGTAGAGTATCATAGCAAAGCAATGACATTAGTTGTTTCGAAAAACTATGTTCTTAATTCGAGACTTGAAGATACATGCACTATTGCCTGAGACCTTGTAATATGACAATAAAGTCGTTCAACAAACTGTGATTTATCCATGCTTCCACGAAAGGACAAAGCATTTGGATATAGATTGTCATTACACCAGAGAAGAAATTCAAAAGGGCTTCTTGTGTACAGTAGACCTTCACACAAGTCTATAACTAACAAATGCTCTAACAAAGCCTCTTAGACAATCACATGTGTTCTTGATGCTTAAGTTGATATTAGTGGATGTTCCAACTTGACGAGGGTGTATTGAAGCTGTTAAATGTTGTGTTGTCATGTTATTCGCTATTGTTTCGCGGTCATGGCTTGTTGGCCAAACCTTTTCTTAACCATAGTTTGGGTTACCCTAGTTAGTTTAAGTATAGTTGACTAGGAAGAGTTAGCTTGTTGCCTCGTTTTGAGGACTTTATCCTTTACAACCGCTTTTGTACATTTTTATCTTTTCATAATATGTAGAGAAATTTCTCTTCCTTCTCGCTTGTGTTCTTTTCTAAAACACAACCCTGAGAAAGTTTTCTTGAAATCTCACTAGGCTTGGGCGCTTGTATAAACAAAATACGTCTTAACATTAGAACATTTCAATATATATATATATAATGCAAGCTAATGTTTTGTTATAGGTCCTCAAAGATTACACCTAAGCAACATGTCTTAAACACCACAAACTTGCAAGTTCCGGTCGTCAACACCTGATAGAAGTTTGATAGGCAAATAATTTGAAGGCCGTGCTGTAACATCCCTACCATAAAAATCCTGTAGGAACAATTGTTGTTCCATGGTTTCTCTTAGTTTTGATGATAACAAACTTAGTTAATATAACTTGCTTCTACATGTAAGTGTTTCAGGAAAACATGTACATGGTCACGAGTGAAGGAACATCGTGAGGAACGATGGAGGGAACGAGTGACAGATTTAGGAAGTGCGTCTGAGAAGGAACGCGACTTTCTATAAATGGCAAGTTACCTTATCTTCTGCGAGCGATCTTCTACGAAGATTCTACAGCTGCAGGCGGTTGCTTAAGGAGATAAAAGAGAGGATAAGATCAATCTTCACACGATCTTATCTTGGGAAATCCGAGACTTATCTTATAAATAGCTAGGGTTAGCTAGGGTTAAAGAGTGGCTTTCGAGTGGTTGAAGACGAAGAACTTGAGAAGAGAGCTTTTCAAGTGTATGAGTGTGTGGCTTTTTTCGGTGAAGAATCCACAAGTAAGTCATTAGTTTGCTTTCGATTTAGGTTTACGCTTAGGGTTGTAGAAGTCTAGTTGGTTGAACTTCGGTCGGTGCCGTGGTTACCAAGGGAACTTTGGTAGGAGCCTTAGTTACTAGACTTGCCTTGTAAACGTTGAAACTTAATAAAAAGTATTCTATTGAAAATCCTCTGAGAAGGAGTCTTAGGGGTAGAGGTTTTTCTTTCTACGACTTGTTGGTCGGACAGAATGTTTCTTCTATAAATTCTGTGTTCTTACTGTTTATTTCCGCTGCCCAAGGAACCTTACTAGTTCCTTGTATTGTTACTAACGCGTCACGATCCAACAATTGGTATCAGAGCAGGTTTGCTCTAGATTGTGTGTTAGTGCAGGAATACAGAATGACTTCAAACAACACTCACAACGTCGGAATTGGAAACAACAAGCCTCCACTACTTGTTCCTGGAGAATATGACCACTGGAAGAAGCTCTTCGCCACCTGGCTCAAAAGCAATGACTACCAAGCTTGGTCAGTTATTAGATCATGGAGAAGGAACATCACATGGAACGACAAGTCAACAGGAACAAGAGGAGTCAAGCACAGATCCCACTCAGATTGAAGTCAGAAACTATCATCAAAAGAGGGATCATCATGTTGACAACATCATCACTCCATACGATAAAGGTGTGCTTACTCGTTCCTCTATTAAGAATTTTTGTGCTTTCAATGCGTTTATCTCTCTTGCAGAGCCAAAGAATGTGAAGGAAGCATTAAAAGACCCTGACTGGATAGTTGCTATGCAAGAGGAACTACACCAGTTTGAGAGGAATAAAGTATGGAGACTAGTTCCCAAGCCAAAGCACAAGATGGCTATAGGAACAAAGTGGGTTTTCAGGAATAAACTTGATGACACCGGAGCTGTCACAAGGAACAAGGCGAGACTTGTAGCAAAAGGATACAATCAACAAGAAGGGATTGACTACGATGAAACGTATGCTCCTGCTGCAAGAATAGAAGCCATCCGTCTTCTAATCGCCTATGTTGCTCACAAGGGATTCAAGTTGTATCAAATGGATGTGAAGACAGCATTCCTGAATGGTTACCTACAAGAGGAGGTCTATGTACTACAACCTCCAGGATTTGAAGATGCTGATCACCCTGATCATGTCTACGTGTTGGACAAGGCTCTTTATGGCCTTAAGCAGGCTCCTCGTGCTTGGTATGATAGATTCGCTCAGTTTCTATTAGCCAATGGATACAGACGTGGTGTGATCGACAAGACATTGTTCCTAAGGGAACAAGCCGGTGAGGTTTTAGTAGTTCAGGTTTATGTTGATGATATTATATTTGGTTCTTTAACCCCAAACTTGTAGAAAGATTCAAGAATCTTATGAGCAGTGAGTTTGAAATGAGCATGATTGGAGAGCTCACTTTCTTTCTTGGACTACAAGTGGTACAAACTGATGAGGGAACAAAGGTACATCAACAAAAGTACATCAAGGAACTATTGAAGAAGTATGGTATGGATTCTACAAAAAGTTTTGATACCCATATTTCTCCTAATACTCGTCTTGATGCTGATCTAAATGGTGTTGATGTTGATCAAACGATGTACCGAGGGATGATTGGTTCCCTATTGTACCTAACGGCCAGTCGGCCAGATATTATGTTCAGTGTGTGTCTCTGTGCTAGATTTCAAGCTAATCCTAAAGAAACACATCTGAAAGAAGTGAAGAGAATTCTACGCTACTTGAAAGGAAACGATGGGTTATGTCTATGGTATCCAAGACACAACTCGTTCCAACTTGTCGGATTCTCGGATGTAGATTTTGCAGGTCACTTGGTGGATAGGAAGAGCACATCAGGAATGGCCCAATTCCTTGGTCCTTGCTTGGTGTCTTGGGGATCGAAGAAGCAAAATTCGGTTGCTCTTTCAACGGCTGAAGCAGAGTATGTCGCAGCAGCAACATGTTGTTCCCAGGTATTGTGGTTAAAACAACAGCTGGTGGATTTTGGTATGTCTCTTGGAACTATTCCTATCTTATGTGATAATACAAGTGCCATCAATATCTCCAAAAATCTTGTGCATCATTCTAGAACCAAACATATAGATATTCGACATCATTTCTTAAGAGATAATGTTGAAAAAGGTTTTATCAAGATGGATCATTGTAGGACTGAAAATCAAGTAGCAGATATTTTCACCAAGGCTTTGGACAGAAAACCCTATGAACATCTGAGGATGTTGCTAGGAATGATTTCCTTGGAGTAAACAAGTCCCGGTCCTTTATTCCCACAGTGCCTGACTAAAAAGGTAACATCTCACGTAACTACATATCATATGACAAGTTTTCTAATGACTTATATCCTTCCTCTATGCATAGATGTTGTATTTATTAGAAATTGTTAAATGTTGCATGCTAAAAGGAACTGAAACTATACTTGCTTCATCCAAGATTTCTTTTTAGCCCAAAATAACCAACTTGATCTATTTTATCCCTCACTTCAAGCCGAAATGATGGTTGGTTATAAGACTGTCCCTTAGCCTGGTCCACACAAATGTTTCCTATGAACTTCTTTTGATTACCTTTAAACGGGGAATAATTGTGTGGATGTCAAATAAATTCCCAGCCCACAAAAAGTTTGAATGGAACGTCTCTAGTCCCTTGTCTGTTCAAACATAGCCTTTTATCCACTCATGGTAACGAGGTATGGAACTAGTGGTTGAGAATATTGTTACATTAAAGGAACGTCTTTGATTAAACTTGAAGATTTTTATGCAAAAGAACAGACGTCAATCACAGAGGCAATGCAGTTAAGTTATAGCCGTTGTGACTGCTCATTTGAAAAATCCAGCCGTTGCACAGTAATTCTGCAGGGAACGATAGGACGTCTGCGCAGACGAGACTTAATGGCGGTGAAAAATCATCATTATGGAAATTCTTAGCCGTTAGGATTTGGATAGAAGATCTTTGGGAAAGATTATGATCTTTATCAAGAAGGAAAGAGGTGTGCTTTATAAACTCTTATCTCGATCAATTTTTTTACCGCATCCTTAATTCTCTCCAACCCTAAATCTTCTTCAAAGTTTCGATCTTTTCTCTCCTTTGCAACAATGGCTTCCTCCTCAAACACTCCAATCCTAAACTTTGAGGGTCTCGATGCTGCTGAGATCGCCAACATTCAAGCCCAACTTGAAACCCTAAAAAAGGCCAAACTTTCCTCTCCAACTCCAATCTCCAAACTCGAAACAAAATTCGATGTTGTTTCCGACACTGGTGTGGTCACCGCTGATATGGTCTCATCGGCAAAGGACACTAAGGGTGACAAATCTGAGAAGGATCACTCTGTGGTTCCCTCGGACAACCCCTCCGATGTGGCTGCTGAAACAAAGGATGCCCAGGAAAGCAAGGATGCACTGGAGAAGGAAGAGGTGAACTCGCCTCCAAAGGACACCACCGCTGACCCAGAAAAGGAGGCGTTTGTGCCGATAAGTGAGCGACCAGGATGGGTGAAGCCAACCAGTCGTGGCAAGCGAAAGGCGAAAAAGAGTGTTCCTCCCCTACCGTCTCAGATTTTTCACATATCTGACTCGGAAAGAACTCCTTCCCCCGCAACCAAAAAGTCGAAGGTTACTCCTTCTGGATCCAAGTACGCCCTTCGCTCCACCGTTCCAAAGGAACATGTGGCTCAGGAATCCTCTGAAGAAGAAGAAGATCCAGAGGAAGAGGAAGAATTGGTTGGCTCGGGTTCTGATGAGGGTGCGGAAGAAGAAAAGAACGACTTTGCTGGTGAAGGTGATGAAGAAGAGGCTGAGTTAGAAGAAGAGGTTGAAAAGGACCTCAAATCTGCAAAGGCGCAAGGCAAACTGCCAATGGAACCATCATCAAGCTCCAAGAAGGATAATTCAATGAAGGTTGTCGCTCCTCTGGTGATCGCCGAAGAGTTCCTGAAAAGCCGTGACTTGGAGGAGTTCTGGGAACTTCTCAAGTTTCAGGGATGGGAGAAAATCTGTGACTCTGGAGTCAAGGTAGATGTGTCCCTTCTTTCCCAATTCTTTCAATCCTATCAACTAGCCATCTACTGGTCCGATGGGTTTTGCTACTGTGGGTGGGATGGAAATTTCTTTTTCTTTGGGATCTGTTGCCATAATTCTGAAGGTGCCTGCTGAAGGATATGGGGATGTTCATACGTCGAGTAACTGGCCAAGGAACAAAGCTCAGTTAATCAGGCGGGTCATGGGAAAAGTTCCTGCTTCTGGTCCTTACTTAACCAACGACTTGAGCTACACTGCAAGGATTGCACATCAATTTCTCATCAAGGTTGTTGTTCCAAGGCTGGAGAAGAGGACTACGCTCACTATCAATGATATGATTCTGCTGGACAAGTTTCTAAGGAAGGAACGTATCAGTCTTCCGGAGATTATGATGAGGCAAATGGCTAAATGCACTGGGAAGAAGCATAGCATACCTTATCCTCGCTTTGTTAAGGCTATACTGAAGGAACGGAAGGCTTATCAGCCTTCGCAAGAGGAGTTCTTTGGATTACCCCTGGAGATGCGCAATATCTCGAGGATGAACTTTCAGGGTGATTCAAAGGGAACAACTGCAAAGAAGACTGCCCAGAAGGATGTTGGGAGCTCTTCGCTGAGTGAAGGTGTTACTGCCAAGATGTTGACCGAGCTTCAAAAGATTTCCTCTCAGCTGCGTACCATCATTGGGTACCTGGCTAAGAGAGACACTGACACTGCTGCTGTTGATTCCAACTCCTCCGAACCATGATGTGGACCCTCTCTAGTTCCTTAGCCCATCTATCCCCAGCTTAAAATGTTCTTTTGTTTCTTGGATGTTAAGACTTTTATGTTTTTATGTTTTCTCTGGCTGTGATCCTTGCGACAATTCTCTATAATAATAACTATTGCTTATGAATGGTTTAAGTTTCAATTGAATTTGTTCATTTGCTCTATGTTTTTGCTTGATGATTGTTGATCTTTTGATGATGTCAAAAGGGGGAAGTTAGGAAAAATGGAGAGATGCGTTCTATCTAGGAAAAACAGAGGGAACTTTGGCTGAGGGGGAATATGTTGTTATCTCTGATGAGTAGGAACAACAGTGCATTTGCTAAGGGGGAACCACAAAGGAATTTTTTTCTGATCTATCTATATTTCTATTGGTTTCTAGACATGCATTTTTGTATAGGTTTGTCATCATCAAAAAGGGGGGAATTGTTGGAACAATGGTTGTTCCATGGTTTCTCTTAGTTTTGATGATAACAAACTTAGTTAATATAACTTGCTTCTACATGTAAGTGTTTCAGGAAAACAGGTACATGGTCACGAGTGAAGGAACATCGTGAGGAACGATGGAGGGAACGAGTGACAGATTTAGGAAGTGCGTCTGAGAAGGAACGCGACTTTCTATAAATGGCAAGTTACCTTGTCTTCTGCGAGCGATCTTCTACGAAGATTGTACAGCTGTAGGCGGTTGCTTAAGGAGATAAAAGAGAGGATAAGATCAATCTTCACACGATCTTATCTTGGGAAATCCGAGATCATTCGGTTTTGGGAAGAATCGAATTGGTTGAGGATTCGAAAATCACAAACAATCTTTTTCCTTATTGTGTGGGATTTGTTAAGTGGAATATCAGCGTAATTAGGCAAGAATTACGTGTGAGATCAGACTTGACTTATCTTATAAATAGCTAGGGTTAGCTAGGGTTAAAGAGTGGCTTTCGAGTGGTTGAAGACGAAGAACTTGAGAAGAGAGCTTTTCAAGTGTATGAGTGTGTGGCTTTTTCCGGTGAAGAATCCACAAGTAAGTCATTAGTTTGCTTTCGATTTAGGTTTACGCTTAGGGTTGTAGAAGTCTAGTTGGTTGAACTTCGGTCGGTGCTGTGGTTACCAAGGGAACTTTGGTTAATAAAAGTATTGTAAACGTTGAAACTTAATAAAAGTATTCTATTGAAAATCCTCTGAGAAGGAGTCTCAGGGGTAGAGGTTTTTCTTTCTACGACTTGTTGGTCGGACAGAAGGTTTCCTCTATAAATTCTGTGTTCTTACTGTTTATTTCCGCTGCCCAGGGAACCTTACTAGTTCCCTGTATTGTTACTAACGCGTCACGATCCAACAAATCCAATAAGATTACAATTAAAAATTGTATGACAATGGATGAAATAACTTATGAGATTATATACTAACCTAATGCAGAAAATACTCTTAAGTTTAAACACCAAAATTCAAGAAAGTAAGATGTGTTTTGACCGATTTCAACAGCAAGGAGATATGCATCGGTATTACTTCTTAGTTGGAAAGTTTAGTCCATAAAGTGGAGAAGAGATTGTGTTTTAGACTTTTAGGTCGTGGTCAATCTCTTACTCCAGTCTGTTTCCTGCTTGTTCGATTCAAATTTTAACAAATGTATATAACTATATACTACACATTCTCTTCACTTAAAATCAATTATATTGCATATCTCGGAAAGAGAAGAAGAGTTTGATTTCATACCTACCTTGCATGCATATATATAGGCAAAATACATCTACAGACACCTGTACTTGTGCAAAAAAGTCACTTAGACACTTCACCTTTGGTTTTGTTCTATTGAACACTTGAATTTAGCCTTTTCTGTTCTATTGAGCACTTGTACGCTTATATTATTATTAAGTGTATTACACACGCATTGACATGGCAAAATTCTATGCCACGCCAACGCCACATCAATGCCACATGGATGCCACATCTATAAATATTTTTTAAATGTTTAAAAATAGTTAAAATTTAATTATTTTCCCCTAAAATTGTTAACTATTCCTAAAATTTCTGGAAACTAATATATTGTTCAGATCTGATAGATCTTGGGACGGAGAAGAAGGAACCAGATCCACCGGCGGTGAAGAATTGGAAAGTCGCGCAGTGAGTCTGTCGATTCGTCCTTGCTCTCTCATGTTCTAGTTTCTTGCGATTCTGTCGTTCCGTCCTGCTCTCTCTTGGGTTGCAAAGGGAATAACAATGGGGGAAGACACAAATTGGAGGAGGGCCGGAATTAGAGGGGATAGGTGGGCGACGGTCGTCAGCGGTGAGGAGGCACTTGTACGCTAATATCATGGCCATGGCTTTTTTTAGCCTTTCCCGATCGAGAACCGCACTCCTGTCTCTCCACCCTCATTCTCCGCAACTGATTCGCCTCAATCTGCAACGAACTCTTCTCGTTCTGCAACCTCAAGATCATGGCCATGGCTTCCTCTGCAGCAGAAGCCGAAACCCTAGCCCAAAAGCCACGAAGAACAAGAGAATGGCGTTGCCCAGGCTTGAGCTACACCCAAAAACGAGAAATCCGCATCCGAAATCGCCCATTTGGGTCATAATTTTCGAACTCCAAGCACATTCCATCAAAATCAACCCCCATTTGGGATGGGTCAAAATCCCGTTTTGTCTCTCGGTTCGATATCACCACCCAACTCCCGCCGTCGGAGATCTACCAGAGGAAAAAAATTCTTCGTTCTTCGTTCTTCGATCTTCCAAAGGAAAAGAAAATATAGATCTGCCAGAAGAAAAAGAAAATAAAAATGGAAAAAAAATCTCCATTCATTGGAGATCTGCCAAAGAAAAGAAAACAAAGATCTACTAGGGGAAATTCTACCAAAAAAATCAGCTAGGGGAAAAAGAAAAAAAAATGGAAAAAAAAATCTCCATTCAGATCTGCCAAAAGGAAAATAAATTAAAGAGTAAAATAAAAATGAAAAAGAAAAAAAATTTGGAAGTCTCTTCACTCGCTCCAAAGAGAATGAAATTCACGCGTTATGCCATGTCAGCGTCTAAGGGTTCAATAGAACACATATAATTAAGTTTAAGTGTTCAATAGAACAAAATCAAAGGTGAGGTGTCTAAGTGACTTTTTTGCACAAATACAGGTGTCTGTATATGTATATATATATATTCATCATTCATTGTATGTAGAGATGATATCTTTTCCCTTTTTTTATAATATATATAGTGTCCATTAAGCCTCGTCACATTAAAATATGTACATTTGCATTATGAACATTCATGCATGTGCATATCATCACCTTCTTTCATCCGACCAAAAAAAAAAAATCCCCTTCTTTCACTATTTTTCTACCAATTCCGATATGATGATTAATTAACAATAATATAAGTAAGCAACAACTATGCGAGAAGGCAAGAATCCTTTTGAATTTGGCTTAATCCGATTAATTTATGCTTCATTACATAAAAACATGAAAATAATTAAGGATAAAATCTGTCATCAAGGGTACATTAATTGGTACGCCACACGAGTATTCTAGATAAGATGTTCTTTGTGAATAGATAATATAATTTTCTTTTTCTACCAAAAAAAAAAATAATTTTCTTATATTCCCTTTGGTTTATAAAAAATGTTTATATAAACCAAAAAAAATGTTTTTATTACATTTTGCACAAATACTAAAGAATATTTTTCTTTCTTAATTTACACCTATAAAAAAAGTGCAGTGTAGTTATTCTTGAAAACCGTCATTAGATACTCATTATTAGGGGTGTCAATCGGGCGGGTCGGGTCAATTCAGTTTAGAGTAAATTTGGACTGGGACAAATTTGGATATTTTGAAAATCGGGTTAAAGTGGGTTGGATTATTTCGGGTCGGTTGCTCAATTAATCGGGCAAAGTCGGGTTTCGGGTCAATTTCGGTCTGGTCATTCGGTTTTCGGCCCAACTTGATTTCGGATAAGTCCGGTTTCGGGTTTAGTTAGATTTCGGATTTCATCGAGTTTCGGGTGAGTTGGGTTCGGGTTTTTCGAATTTTGGGTGAATCGGATTTCGACTTTGGTTGAATTTCGGGTTAATCTGATTTCGAGTAAGCCGGATTTTGATTTAGACCATATACGAATGATTATTTTTTTGTAGTTTAACTACTCTACGGTCTAAATATTTAATGTAATATTTAATTTAAAAACATAATTATAATTAATATTCACTATTATTAATATTTAAAACATAATGTAATTTTCGGATGGTTTCGGGTCGAGTAACTTCGGATTTTCGGATGACTTCGGGTCGGGTAGCATCGGATATCGGGTTGCACCAGACTAGTCCATTCGGGTATAATCGATTTTGGGTTAATTTCGGGTTCGAATTTTTTTAAATTCGGGTCAAATCAGTTCGGATTGTACGTATAGCAAAGTTGCACCATTCAAATAACAACTCAAAATTAAAGAAATCCCAAATCTCATCGAGGTATACTGATCCTTATGCAGCTAATTTTCATCGACATAGATTATTCTCCCTCCCGTCGAAGCTAAAAAAAATTCTAAGGAAGCATATAATATAATTTTGAATTTTCAGTCTTTGAATTTCTGTACATCAGTCACTGACCTACAAAAATTCAATATAGATGCGTAGTACTATGAATTATGAATACATATTCATGAAGATCATGGATAAACGCCATTCCACGTACGTATAGCAAAGTTGCACCATTCAATTTATTTGGATTTTTCTAGAAAAATTGACCCATCTAGAGTTCTACTACAAGATAAATTCCTGTAGTGCCATTAATTTGACAATCCAAAATTAACATTACCATCAATCTTAGCTTCGACGCATTCATAATCGACCCGCTTATATCTTAATCAATTCTTTTTGAAATGGTACAATTTCAATTAAAGATCGCACTAATTATATTTTTCTTTCTTCTCCTTAATTAAGTGATCTTTAGTCTGACTTGCTTTGCAATGGAACGATTGCAATGGAACAAGGGGGTGTACGTGTCCATTAATCCATGCCTAAGTTAGAAAGAACCAAACTGTCGATGTGTAGTATTAACATAAGCGAGTAAAGAGTTAGTATTCAACTTACGATTCAAAGGTTATGACTTTACGTATTTATTGGAGAGAACGAGGGAGAGTTTGAACACCCCTAGGGCCGACTGAATGCTCAAGCTATGTGGGATGGAATGGTTTCTTCCTTTTCAAGCAAGGCGAGATTCTATTCTTCATTAATAAGATTGAATCTTGGCTCCTTGCTCTTCCATAAAAAATACCCCATTCGTTTAGTTTTATTTGTCTTTCTAACCTTAAAACTTTGTTCAACAAAGCTTGTCTTTTTAGGATTTTTATTTAATTAATATATCAAAAAGTGTTCATATTGACTTTTTTCTCGTTATCTATTGACTATAAAGAGTAGTTACTAATTAATTGGTGATTACATTTAAATTTTTTTTGGATTTTAAATGATATTTTTTATATTTTCAATGGGTTTCTTAATATATGTGAAGAAATTTAAAAGAACAAGTAGAACTAAAGGGAGAGAGTATTAAACAACATAATAATAGATAAGGATAACAATAATAACAACTATGGATTAATATTTATCTTAGGATAATTAACATCCCAAAAATAAATATATCATACAAGACATAAAAATAAGATAAAAATATAATATTAAATTATCAAAAATGTATACATAATTATTATTAGGGTTCGGTAGGTGCGAATGGACGCCCAGTTGTGAATTAAGAAAGAACAAGAGTCGTTGGATGAAGAAAAATCAAAGACGCTGATCATTTCACTTAAAAAGGTGATTATGAGCGAATTTTTGGTGAATTATTCGAGTATTTTTGAAAAAATGGAAATAGGACGCGCACCCATATTGTTCGTCAACATTGTGGACTTGTTCATCAACACTTTCGATTTGTTCATCAACATTGTGATTTTGTTCATCAAAACTGTGATTTTGTGTATAAGTAAACTATTGCGTATGCATAAAAAATCTATTATTTGTACATAATAAATGAACAAATGTGTATCAAAATTCTATGCAATATGTTCATCAATACCGTGATTTTGTTCATAAAAAAACGGAAATAGAACGCGCGTCCATATTGTTCATCAACACTGTGATTTTATTTATTAACATTGTGATATTGTTCATCAAACTTGTGATTTTGTGAATAAATAAACTATTGTTTGTGCATCAAAAATCTATTGTTTGTATATAAAAAATGAATGAATGTGTATCGAAATTGTATGCATTAATATATGTGTGTGCATCATATAATTAGCCGTATATGATACAAAACTAATTATTATGATGTCGGTCTCGGTATTGTCTTGTTTGACTCCTTTGGATTTGTCATCGAATACAAGTGCTTGTCTCTTATTTAGCTATGTGGCTACTTCTTGGGATCCAAACATAGCTAAATAAGGCACAAACACTCCTATTCGATTTATAGTTGGCTCATTCTCTTATCATACATCATATTATTGTAAAGTCATGCACTTTATCTATTATTCTTTGCATTCAAGCTTCTATATCAACCTTATCTTAGTTATGTACTATATTGAGCACTCCATTCGTTTCTTTTGTTGTGCCCAGATAGGTAGACATGAAAATTGTGTAGATAGTCTTAAATGTACAAATTGATGGTATTGACACATAAACATAAGTTTATTTCAATTCACAAATAAGGGTATACTAATGAATAAACAAGGTTATATCAATGAACAAATAGCAGTGTATTTATGAACAAATAGAGTATATCAACGAACAAACAATGGACAAACAATGTTATATCAATGAACAAAAAAGGTTATATCAATGAACAAATAAGGGTATATCCATGAACAAAAAGGGTATATCAATGAACAAACAATGGACAAACAAAAATTATATCAATGAACAAAAAGAGGTTGTATCAATGAACAAATATGGGTATATCCATGAACAAACAGGGTATATTAATGAACAAACAAGGTTATATCAATGAACAAATAGGAGTATATTAATGATATTAATGAACAAACAAGTTATATTAATGGACAAATAGAAGTATATCGATGAACAAATATGGGTATTGAGACCTCTTGATCTAGGCTCAGATTTATATAAACTTGATGTCTAAGTATGGTAATCCATGGAGGTTGCGAAGCTTGATCCTTCATGGCTCCTACATGATCTAGAAGAGCATGAGTTGCATCTTGTATCTTCTTGGTTCGAGTTCTTGGGATTGGTCCGTCAAATGACACTTTTAGCTTTTCCTCAACGTCGTTAGGAGTCATAGACAGATATTTGGCATCAATTATTGAACTTGAAAAAAGAAGACCTTTGGGGTTCAACATTTGCTTATATATTGTAGACAATTTGGAAGTATCGTAATGACCTTATCTTAACAATCAGAACACCAATTCTGATTTGAAAATAATTATATGTGCATAAGATACTAAATAATATTGTATTCATACACATAGATAAGGTTAAAAAATAAAATTAAAAATAAAAAAAGTTCGAAAATGATGAACAATGTTATCAAAAACTCAACGCACAATTAGTTAGTATTGATGAACAAATGGTGAATATGAGTGAACAAATCGCTAGTTTTGATTAACAAACTGGGCGCGTCTCATAAAAACGTATTTTTTGAAAAATATATCAATAATACGGGAAAAATTCGTCTGTGCCGTATTTTATTGAAAAATACGCGAATAATACGAGAAAAATTCGCTCGTATCGTATTTTATCCTTTTTAATAAATGTTTAATCAGGGACATTGATTTTTTAGAAAGGACGAGTAAGATTTATTCTTAATTCTCACCTGGACGACCATTCTCACACGAATCTCTCTCTTATTATATAATATTCACACGCATTAATTTGATTAACTTCATCTCATGTTGCTGAAAAAATAACTTCATTTCATGATAAACTAATCCATCATAATACAAAGAAAATGCGTGTACGTATGTATATATATGTTAATACACGGATTATTCTCTAATCTTAAAGACATATATAGTTGGTTGGAATTTATAACATTAATCTACTAACGGGCTAACGGCTAATTAATTAACAACTGATCGATGGATACATTGAATTTCAATTGCTGAGTGTTAAAGAAAGGGATCGATCGAACGGGGGAAAATAATTTAAGTATTAACTGGTTTTGCTTTTAATTGTGATGGCAAGTAGTAAAGTTGATGGTTCAACCTTACCCACCAATCCCCCACACCAGATCGATAAGACGATAATGAAACTAATCTTCTATATACGTTGAACTTTGAATAATTATAATTAATTAAGATTCTCAAGTTCATAATTAATTCACTCCATTCATTCAAATGATCAACCGCAGCACGTAGGATCTTAATTAGTTACGTATTAGATCAATGGTAAATTTATGTACAAAGTCACTTAAAAAGGGCGTGTTTGGTAAACATGTTAGTGTTGATCAATATATAAAGAGAGAAATTCTATCTTGCTAAAACGAAGGCCAAACTCCATCTTGCCTCATCATGCTTGACATTAGTCAATACACTTAGCAATCAAGAGTAGGGGGAATGATACGGACCCGAGGTGGATTCGTATCGGAACCTTATTGGTCAAAGTTTGAGGCACTTCCGAGGTGAGAGCAGTTCGATAATCTTGTTGGTTGCCACGAGAAGGAGGCACATAATAGATTTAGGGCAAAGGAATATTTTCTTGATTAAATGTATAAAAGGATAGTAACAAGAGAGTATAAATACTAAGCCCTAACGGTTCAATAAAAGCGTCTCGGAAAGAATCGTAAAGAAAATTACCCGAGAAGGAGTTTATAATACTCTGTTGAATAGAATTACATTAATTAATTTAAAACCCTAAAACGTGACGGAAGTCAACGCTCTCGAACAGGCCTCGTTACCGAGCTAGGTTGGGGCCTCCGTTACCGAGGCTGGGGACTTGTCCCTCGTTACCGAGGTTGATGCCCTTGGTACGACCCTGCAGACTCATATTTGGCGTATCAGGGAATAAACTCTTTAAACATCAAAAATCATCCACAAACCTAATTAACCAAGTCCAAATCCAGAGGAAAAAACATCATAAATGGAGTCTGTTTTTAAAAGTTTGACTTCTTCTTCCAATGACCTTGACAATGAGTCTAAACTTGCATTCAACAATGATGGCATTGGCGCAATAAGTACGCCAGAGAGGAGCTGCTCCTGTAAATGAATGGAGAGGTGTCACATTTGCTACTGACAAAGCCAAGGCGATATAGATATGACACAAAACGCTAATACCAGGCCCAAGGTGCATGCTTAAGTCCATAGATGGACTTCTTCAAGAGAAAGACATGTTTCGGATATGAAAGATCAACAAACCCCGGTGGATGAAACATGTAGACAGTTTTCTAAAGATTACCATGTAAGAAGGCATTCTTAACATCAAGTTGATGAACTAACCATGCTTGAGAGACAACAAGGTGGAGAACGGTTTGAATCGTGGCCGATTTTACAATCAGGCTGAAAGTCTCATCATAATCTATATCAACCTCTTAAGACCGCCCATTGGCAACTAAGCGGGCTTTATACCGCTCGAGTGATCCATCAGAACGAAATTATGGCGAAAAATCCACATACAACAGATGATATTAGCCTTAGTCGGGCGCGAAACCAACACCCAAGTCTTATTACTCATAAGAGCTCGATATTCGTCATGCGTATTAGAGGGCTAATTTAGGTCCAAGAGGGCGGTTTTGTGTGAGAATAGGAGAGGATATAAGATGGTTTTGCCCGGCTTGGTAGACGTGTTTAGGTTAAAGAATCGATGGGGCTTATGCACGCCTGCCTGGGATCTGGTGGCCTTTGGGTGACAAGCAGGGGTTGGCTGGGTCTAGTCACGATCACGACCATTGGTCGAGAGCTGAAAGGGGGTGGTTAACGATCATGACCAGGTGGTCCAGGTGTGGTCACACTCGTGACTAATGAATAAGGATCAGGTATAGTAAGGAGGGGTTGGGTGCTTGGGCTATGGATCGACATAGTGCTCGAAAGGGACGGCGAGGGAATAGCCGACAAGCTTAAGACGTGGTACGGGATGAGAAGTGACACGGGGTCATCATTATCTAAGAAGTCACAAGCATATGAAGAAGGAGAGTAATCCCGCTTTGTTGTCTTGGAAGATATTCTTCAAATGTAAACCAGTATTATGAAAGTCTCCTTAGGGTTCTCCATTCATTATGTCCAATATATACAGAGGGTTGCTTGCATGTCAAGTTAAATTAAGTTATGTACAAGATATATGCTATTAGGTTTGATAGTAAGGTTGGATTTTATAAGAGTAGTTCCTCCTTGTTGAGATAATGAGTATGTTGCATTTGTAATTTATTAATTGCGTCTTTGAATTAATAACGATGTCATCAAAGGTAGGGATGGGCAAAAAGAACAATAACCGAAAAATTGAAAAACCATAAAACCAAAAAAATTGATCACTTTTTCCAGTTAATCGTACCAATTTTTTTTATTCGATTACAACCAACCGATACTTTAAACAGTTTATCGGTTTAGATACGTTTATCAATATTTTCACAAGGGGGTTAACCAATAAACCGATACTATTATTACTATATAAGATATATTTTTAGAAGAAGAACTATGTATCTAATTAGTTTTAGTATATATTAGATGTATTTTAATAACGATCCTGCTAATGTGTGCCCATGGACACATAATAACCATGCTAATTTTAGAAATTATCTCAAAACTATTCCCTAAATTAGAATTAATGAACCATTTAAAAAGAAATTAAAATTAGCAAACAATAACCAAATTTGTCAAAAATTAATATATTTATTGTGTGCCCATGGGCACACATTAAAAATTTCCAATAAATAAACAGTAAAGTAACAAACACATGATTAAAACTTCTCGTTATAATTTTGTATTTCTGTTTTTTTCCCTTACTTGCAAAACCTATATTTTACTCATTAGTTTACACATTGCTACTCTGCTAGTCAACTAGTGTTGGTCAATTAACCCCTGCTTTAGTCATTTAGACAAATTTGTCGCCTTGTACGGCCAATTTCCCTTCTTTGTCACTTTCTTCTTCTTCCCATTCTACGCGGGACAATAACCCCTTTGGCCCTCGGTTTACCTCTTCCATTCTTGCCAGCTCACAACTCAGTTTATTACATTTGACTTTATTTACTTTTTATTCTATATGCATGCTTCTTTTTATAATTAATTCAATAATATTCTAATTGGAGTATATAAATAATATGGATCTTTTATATAATTTACTAAATCTATTGTGTTTCTATATTACGATTCATAGGTATGAAGAAACTTATTTTGGAGTAATCCTTAATAGTAATTGAGGAGTCTATTTCACCCATTGAATCATGAGTCTTTAATTATGTATTTTAATATTTGGATGATTTGATATTAGATATTTGTTCTTATTTTGGATCTATGAACATTATTTATAGTTTATTATTTAGATGTTTTGCCTTGAGTCTTATTTTGAGGTTATGAACATTATATGTATTTTATTATTTTGATGCTCTGTTTTAAATTAGATATTTATTTTTATTTTGGGTTTATGAACATTATTTATAGGTTTATCATAATAGGAGTAGTGCATTTCATGAAGTAGATGTATAATGTAATTGCATTTAATTTAAATTTTAAGTTTACTTTATTGAAAAATAAGGTACTTCGTATTTTTTATATTAAAAATATGATTTTTGATAAAAAAAATTATTTTTTCTTTTAAAAGTCGATTAACCAATGAACCATACCGAGTTTCGTGGTTAACCGCTAACTGACAACTAACAATACAGTTATGGCCAATAAAATTTTATAACCGAAGTATAGTTAAGACGATGACACGAAGGATAGAATGATTCGACTTTAGTTATAGTATATTGATTAGGTAGATTTGTGGTAATTGTTTTCTTAACAAAAAAAAATAGCACTAATTATTTTTCTTGACATGTAAACATGAGTTTTGATTTCCTTTTGCAAATTTCATAATCGTATAATTAGTTATTGGGAATTTCTAATGGGCACATAATAAAGCTACTAATTTTAATAAATTTAATTATTCCGTATTACTTGTTGATTTTAATTTGTTTAAAAGGGTTCATTAATTACAATTTAGGAAATGGTTTTAAAATAATTTTTAAAATTAATATTGTGTGTCGAATGCCAATGAACACACTTTAGTGCTCCATTCCCTTCTGGGTCGGCCATACACTGAATTTGGATTAAAGCCTAGAAATCATGTAAATTATTCTTCTTTTTACCCCCTTTTGGTCGAATAATCATGTATTCTTCTTAACTAATCACTCATACAGTCATACGAATACATAAATATTTTAGGTATGTTACAAAAACACTTGTAGTCTTGTATAGCATAGAATCATTTGATGAGAAATGAGAATCTCTCTCTCTGAAATTGTCACGTTTAAAATTTCTTCATATGAAATAAATTCATTCATGTTTCAATGCACGCGCTATACGGAGTAATTAGATACATAGAGCTAGAATTATATACAAACCGTATTGTACGTGCATAAAATAAAATCGAGCAAACATATAATAAGCAATGAACTAAATGCTTATACTAATTTGCATAAGCATTGAACAAGGTAAAGTGATGTAAAGATGATGATTCAGATCTTCATTATTGAAGCAAAGGTTCATTAATTTGATACATAAATCAAATACACCCATCAACTAGTATATCTTAAAAAATAAAAATTGAATACCAAATTGCCATTCACACCATGCATGATGCATCCAGAAGAAGTGAAAGCCATTGGATCCAAAAGAAAAAGTGCAATACAAATTAAATGTGCATGTATGATAATAAATTGGGCTGTATTACACTGTACCACCCATTGAATATAGATATTCTTACAAACCAGCCATTAAAATAAAAAAATTATAAGAAAATCACCCAATAATGGGTTTGTTTGAAAGAAGAAAAAACACCCATCACATACATATTTATAGTTAACAATCATTTCTTGATTTATTGGTTTTGCTAATGGATAACAGAGACAAAGAACTCGGAAAAAAAGTTATTATGGTTCTGTAATTTAGCCTAATTTTATTTCATACATGCACATGAATTTGTACAGTATAAGATTCAGGATAAGTTAATACAAAAGCAATGGTGATTTTGAAATGATTTTGTGCAAGTCTGTGCGCTAGAAAGGGGGGCGGGAGAAGTAGTCTAAGAAAGAGACGTTAGTAGTATACATTGAATGGGGGCATGAGAGTCCCTTGTCAATGTATCACAAAACTGGTATTTCTAAATGCCCAGATTTCTCATAAGTCCCCTTATAAAGGTCTTTTCTTTTTGGTTCTTGGCCATCACAATTACTCTTCTCTAGTCTTCTCCTCCTCTCCTACTATGGTCTCTTCTGGGTTTCTCTTAGCCTGATTGATTCAAAAGACTGGATCTTTGAGAGTTGATTTTGATCTCTTTCATATTCTACTTTTTTAGGGTTTTGGGTGGATTTTAAATGTGCTTCTGTGGGTTATTAGCTGATAAGAGTAGTTCATTGTTGTGGGTTTTACTGATTCTACTCGCATTTGGTGTTGAAGAAGAGGATTTGATGTTCTTATGCCGACCCTTGTCAATTACAGTGGTATGTCTTCTTATCCCTTTCTTCTGATTTTGGTTATCAAGCATGTTTTACATTCTATAGTTGGGGTTAATTGATTCAATTTAACAAGTTTCTGTCTGCCGGATTTATGAGGTTTTAGTTTCCTTCATAGATTTTATGGGATTAAGCTCTAATTTGGCAAGCATGGTAAGAAATTTTGAGTCAGGAACAATGAAAACACATGTAAAATCCTCCAATTAGGCGTTTGGTGTGACATTTTGATACTATTGCACCAAAAACAGGCTTTAATCTGCTCTTCTTGATTTTTGTAGGAGAGAATGAACACTATGGAAAACTATTCCACTCTAAGTCAGTGGATGTACATTGCTCTCCTCTCAAGAGACTGCACTGTAATTCTGATGGTTACCCAGTCAAGAAACAGGTGCAGGAGAAGCATCCATCAATGGAGTCTCTCCCAGAAGAGTGCCTCTTTGAGATCTTCAGACGGTTATCCGGTCAAGAGAGAAGTGTCTGTGCTTGTGTCTCGAAGCCCTGGCTTAATCTAATCAGCACTATCCGTAGGACTGACATTTGCAATACTACTCTCTATGATTCTGATGTGAATTCTGCTGAGGTACCAGAAGAAGATGGCTGTCTATCCAGATGCTTAGAAGGAAAGAAGGCAACTGATTTAAGGCTTCTTGCCATTGCTGTTGGCACAGCCAACTGTGGTGGTCTAGGAAAGCTTTCGGTTAGAGGAAGCGACAGCTCCTCTTGTAAGGTAACGGACTTCGGTCTATTGGGAATAGCACAGGGTTGCCCGTCTCTTAAATCTCTCTCCCTGTGGAATGTTTCATGTGTTAGGGATAAGGGCTTGTCTGAGATAGCTAAAGGGTGTCATCTGTTAGAAAAGCTTGATCTGTGTCACTGCCCGTCGATTACCAATGAATGCTTGATTGCCATTGCAGAAAGTTGTCCTAATTTGAATTCTCTAAGGATTGAATCTTGTCCAAGGATTGGGAATGATGGGCTGCAAGCAATTGCACAGCGCTGTGTTAAACTTGAAATGGTTTCTATCAAGGACTGCCCTCTTATTGGGGATCAAGGGATTGTAAGCTTGTTATCATCTTCCTCATCTCTCACTAAGCTGAACCTCAATGGCTTAAGCATCTCGGATTTTTCTCTTGCTGTTATTGGTCACTATGGCAAATCTATCAACCATCTCAGTTTGACCAATCTCAAGAACGTCACTGAAAACGGATTTGGGATCTTGGGTAATGGTGGCGGGCTCCAATCTCTTATGTCTTTGGCAATTGCTTCATGTTTGGGAGTGACTGATCAAAGCATTGAAGCCATTGGAAAAGGCTGTCCTGGATTAAAGCAAATCTGTCTTAAGAAGTGTCATTTAGTGCTTGATCAGGGTTTGGTAGCCTTCTCAAAATCTGCTGTTTCTCTTGTGAGCCTTCATCTGGAAGAGATAAACAAAATCACCCTATGTGGAGTTATGTTGGCTTTATTTGTCCGTAAATCAAAGCTAAGAAATCTTTCCTTGGTTAGCTGTGCTGGGCTAAAGGATATGGCCTTAGGAAGAGAGATTGTGCTCGGTACTCCTTGCAGATCTATTCGGTCACTTTCTGTTATAAACTGCCCGGGTTTTGGCAATGCTGGATTGGCCATCTTAGGAAAAATGTGCCCTAAGCTTCACCAACTTGACCTAAGTGGAATCTATGGAGTCACAGATGAGGGCCTTCTTTCTTTTCTCAAAAGCCGCGAGGGACCGCTTGTGAAGTTAAATCTGAACGGATGCTTCAACTTGTCCGATGCAGTGATCACAACCGTTGTCAGGACTCATGGGGATACAATCAAGACTATGAATCTTGAGGGTTGTAGGAAGCTGACGGATTTGAGCTTGGTTGCCATTGCTCAGCACTGTCGGTTGCTTGGGGAGCTCTACATGACTTTATGTAGAATAACTGATTTTGGGCTTATTGTGTTGTCATCAGCTGAGCAGCTTAACTTAGAGATTCTTTCCTTTTCGGGTTGTAGTGGGATATCAGACAAGAGCGCGGTTTCCCTGATCAAGATGCAAGCAAGTCTTGTTGGTTTGAATCTCCGGCATTGCAATTCCATGAGTAGCACCATAATTGAGCTATTGGAAGAGAAATTATGGAGATGTGACTTACTTTATTGATTTGGTCATGGAAAACAAACTTGGATGCATTCAGAAGTCTTTGTATACTCTTTATGTTTTGTTTTTGTGGTTTACTTGATAGAATCTGTTGTTACATTGGCAGCTAGGGTATTTTCCTAGGAGGTATGGCTAGTTTACTTGACAACCCTTTTTGGTAGGCTTCTAGCTCAGGATGAAGCCTGTTTTCTTTTGAAGCCATAGTTCTCTGAGAAATGCAATCACCTGATCCTGTTTCAAAGTAGTAATTCTGAAATTTCAATAAAAGACGTGTGGTTTTTCAAGCATTTGAGTACATTCTCCATCCTGTGCAGTCTGATCTAAATGACCATAGGAAGATTTTGATCAATATTGAAGTATGCTTTTACCCAGAAAATCTTGAGGTGTGTTAATAATGTTCCTTAAAAAAATCAATTGCCATTGTTGTTCTTGGTGTTAGAATATGGGAATTCAAGAAGCACAGGCATCATTCATGCTTCATTGGTACACAGACCAAACAACCAAAAGCTACTTTAACTAAGCAATAAATGCTTTGATTGCAGGGCACTGACAAGTCCTTTCCATGCTTCATCATCATGATTCTTCCTTTGTTCTTCTGATTTGTACCTACTGAACTTGTTTACACTTTTGGCAAATCCAAGATCCAAATTTCACCATAGTTGATTCTCAATCCTGAGTTTCAAGTTTTTTTTTTTTATCTGGATTAGTGCTAATTGAAAAACTTCATTGAAACATAATTGAATCATAGCTAAATGTGAAAATGCCCAACACCCAAGCTGAGATTCAATTTATATTTTTGACAATAGGCAGAGAACCATGGAAGTGGCTTGGAAGAGATCTCATCTGCTGTTCAAGCAAAATCCAATGACCAGTAATTGAACAGTAGACCCCAAACATGCTAAATTGAAAGCAGTAAATGTGAGTGTTTATAGAGAGAAAGACATGACACAGTACACAGCATTTAATATTTCAAAGGGTAAGATTCATCAGAAGTCAGGACAGAGGTAAAAGAAAAAGAAGAAGAAAAATGGTTACTTTTATTGCCCAAGAATACCAACTAGTAGTCATGATTCATGAACTCTGGTATCTTCTGGCCTTAGTGAAAACAGAAGAGGGCAGAAACAGAACCACCACTCTCTAAAAAAACAACTGTTTTCAGGGGTCATAGTTAGGATTATTTCCTTTGCTTTTTTCACAACACTTTTGAGCCTTTATATACTTGGATCATATTAAGCACTGTTTTTGGATTCTGGGTAAAAGTGAGCAGTATTATAAAATTCTACAGAAACCAGTAGTCTTATTTGTGGTTCAAAAGAATGCATCAGTTTCAAAGCAAGGCAAGGGATTTCAGAAAGTGATTGTCTCATGATTCATCTCATTTAGCCTTTGTATAATAGAGTATAACCTTATTCATTAGCCATGTACTGGTGATAAATGAAAATTCTAGAATTTTTTTTACAGTAACAAGATAAGGTGTACATCAATAATTATTAAAGTGAGATTCTTTTTTTGAATAAAAGTCAGATAAGTTAGAAAGAAGAGATCAAAAAATTGCACTTGTGCAGGGAGTAGAGAAGTGTCAATCACAGCACTTAACAAAACAGAAACCATGGCCTCTTAAAACACTATTCATCAGAAAAGCTCTATATATACAACCCTTTTCCCAAACCAAATATATGTATAAACCATTTTTTCCACTGTGCCTCTTCCCTTGGGACCCTCCATATATAGTCGACAGCTTCAATTCAAAAGATGCATTACTAGTGTAGTACAGACAAAATAAATTTCTCAAAAAAAGTTGGTGGCTTTTTTGTTAAATAAATGCAAAATCCTAGTATATAATAATATCACAATACAATCACAAGAGCTAGTAGTACTTGTATATTTTTTTTTCCTCCCTCAGCACCAGGTAGTATTACATAACTGATAGTCATCTTAACTATCAATTTCATTCCCATCCTTCACAAAAGCTCTGAATCTTTCTTCTTCATCATGGCATCAAGAAGAAAGCTACTATACTGGCTTAAATTGTTACTCATCTTTACACTTTGCTTCCTGAATTGTGCATCCCTTGCTTTCAATTCAGGTAAAACCAGTCGAGAAAATTTCAGCACACTCATTTCTTGCAAAGCTTATAAATGCCCTCTAAAACACATTTTCCACAAGTTAATTCCACTTTTCTTACATTCTTGTTGTATTAGTATTTTTAATTTATTGTTTTGGTGGCAGTTGAAAGTGAGATGAAACTTGTGTTGGGGTCAAGGCCTCCAAGATGTACAAACAGGTGCAAGAATTGCAGGCCTTGCATGGCTGTTCTTGTGATTCCTCCCCACAAGAGGACCATCATTAATCATAAGCAAGAATCATCACCATCATCATCATCAACAACATCATCATCATCATCATCATCATCATCATCAGTGTTAATACCCCAAGAAGAAGAGAACTACTATCTCCTCTCATGGAAATGTAGGTGCAGGAACAAGTTCTTCCAACCCTGAAAGTAGCCATGGAGTGATTTTTTTTTTTATAAATTCTGATGCATTTTTAGTTTTTCACAATGTTGTCTCTCTGTAAGGGTGTAGATACTACTGTATTAAATCATTTGTTACTACTTAGTTTCTAGCTATGAAACTCTTGGCTGGTCATATATAATATGTAATGTGGAGATGATTAGTGTACGTTTTTGCAATGTGTGGATTTGCAAGAAATATTAAAAAATTAAGAAAAGAATTTGATCAAAAAAAATTTAAGAAAAGAAAGTTTTGGTAGGTGTAGGTGTAGGATGAATGAAGATCATCATAATTCATACTATATATAGCAAAACGAGGAGATGGTCATCATCATAATAGCCCTATGAATCCAGTCCAAATTTGTCTCTTTTTACAAATATTGTCCCATTTAGGACTTTGTATTGTTGAGAGAGATAGAGAGAGCGTTTGAGATCTGGACAGCTCCCAATCTAATCTTATTTTCTTTATAAGAATATTCTCATCATGAATTCACACACAATCCTTTCTTCTCATCAGCTTGTGATCAACAAACTATTCACATTATCAACAAAATGTCTAATCAACACAAAAGTATTCTATCTTCATGTCAAATCAAAACGTAGCTTCCATGTTCAAAACACAAGGGACCAGGAGCACCAAAAAAGCTACACCGTTCAACTTGAAGATGAGAATGTGGTTTCATTTTTCGTGGGACCTACACCAGACAAGCCTACACTCTGAAGCCGCCCAACCTATAAAGTGTCATGTTACAATCTCATCTCATCTCACCTGTTCTACTGTTATATTACACATTACAGCCCTTCTTTTACCACATAATACAACATAAAACTGTTACTGATCAAAAACTTGTGAATTCACTTTACATGACCAACTGTATAAACAAATGGGTCTTTTGTGACTGAACAGGATTTCACTTGTAAGCTGATCACTAATCACTCATCAATATGTGCTCCAGAATCTGTGTTTTCTATACAATTTATTGGACTTTATGCTCTGTTGACTTGCTACATGCACAAGTGATTAAACTGGATTAGCAAGGTAGTTTGGATGCCCTGTACCATCTTTGGGCTTCAATGTAATATGCTCCATTTTGGCAATGAGTTTCTTGTAGAACTGCAGGATTTAAAATACCTCTTTGGTAAGATTCAGATAGATGTTGCCAATTCCATGAGAGAAGGAGATAGTTTTGAGATTTATATATTGGAGATGTCTAGAAAATGTGATTATTTGACCTTATGATATTCAAGGGTATCTCCAGCAGCCTTTCGAACATCTACCATGAAAAGGGAGGATGCAACCTCATAAATCTGCAAGAACAAGATTCTAGTTCATCACTTCTTACGAAAAGCAAGAAAAGTAATATATACAAGAAAATAAATGAGGTATCTTTTACCTCTAACACAACAGCAAGGTGCCCTGTCTTATTGTACATCCCTTCAAGTCTTGCCTGTCACAAATATAGGATGCGAGGAAAATATTACTCTCATCGTGTATGGAGAAAGTATTATTCTTGTGTAGAAAAGTAAAGTAGGCAGAGAAAATGCTTGGGGGCAACACTAGTGCAGTTTGTTGTTCAATGTCTTTACAGAACAATGTGTTCATCAGCATTTTTATCCCATACTAGTATAATTTAACTGCAGCATGCAGAATTAACAAGTCCCAAATGAAGCGTAATCTTAATCTCATTCTAATACCTCATATCATCGAGAGTTTCATACTGCATCACTTTTTCATTCTTACAAATATCTTCAATAATTCAATTGCATCTTATAGCTTGAATATCAATATTTCATGTTTCATCTAATTTTTTCTATCTAATTTTTATAGTATTTCATAAAAAAAAGTTTAGATAGTGAACAATACTATTAATCGCCCCACTTTCGGCTTATCTGATTTCAAAGTTTCAATATTGATGGATATAGATATTCAAAAGTCACAGAAATTAGGATTAATTTTTCTCAAATTATATAACACAATACTATTGCTCTTCAGATATCACATAGATGAAAAGGAGAACACGAGACTATGTTAATGATCTACATCGACCATTAAGCACAACTTCAATATTCAAATATCATAATGTATGATGGTGTGACAAGCAAAAGAGCCCTTAGCACACTAGAAAATCAACTACAGACAGTAATACACTACAATTTTTTTCCCTTCAGTGAGTTCCTCGTGTCCTATTAATTAACACACAAGCTTTTATCTTCATGAAGTAACCCTTAAAGCAGCAGGCTTTGGAAGTAGTCTGCAGGGATAAACACTGTTTGTGTGAGAATTCATTGTCTTGACCCAGACCTTCCAGGGTAATTTAGTCAATGCTTGCTGGGATATTGTATTTCGACAGAATACACACACACACGCACAAGTAAATAACATTACTGTTAGATAGGGGAATCCTAATTCTAAGACCTGTCTTGTTGGTCCTGATCATTTTTTCAAACTCAATATTTGTCTTCTGATATGTACATGCTACGCTGAAATGTTTACACATATGTGTTTCTAAGCACTAAAAATGAGAGTGACAACCATTTTTTAAGGAAAAAGAGGATAGAGTGCAGTAGAATCTGGGATCATGAGTAACTTTTCTATTTTAAGATATTGAATTTGATCCCTTTTCTTCACCATGAGTTT
Source organism: Fallopia convolvulus (assembly GCA_964016875.1). NCBI lineage: Eukaryota > Viridiplantae > Streptophyta > Magnoliopsida > Caryophyllales > Polygonaceae > Fallopia > Fallopia convolvulus. The sequence continues at coordinate 3,831,967 of OZ024725.1, read as the reverse complement.
AAAGACTATCACACAAATTGGCAATTGTCTTCAGTTATCTGGGAATCAAGTTTTGCTAAAGCAATTGGTACAGAATTCTGAATTCTACACTTGAAACATAACACATTGCACCCTTTGCTTTTTTACTTTCATTTTTTGTCCCAAATGACAAAAATGTAGCAATCTGCATTAGTTTTTCATGTTTCCTAAGGTTGGATATCCAGGAATGAACAACCCAGAAATAGAGAAGACAAAAGATCAAAAGCAAACCAATCAGACTAGCTACCTGAAACAGAAACATACCTTGTAATTATGTGTATGCACCTTGAGACCCATTGACTCCGCCACATTTTGGACTGTAGAAATAATAACTTTTGCTGGTTCACGGGAAACAAAACGGGTTTGCCTCTTCACATAATCCTACATATACAAAAATTACTCATCAGTTAACCGCAGAGCCAAGCTAACAACTTTAGCAAAACATGAATACATAAAAGAGTAAAGCAACCAACAAGCAGTTATTAACTCACACCTGTCTCCGGTCAAATAAGGCTGAAAGATTCAATCCCTGAGATAAGGTTATCATCTCAAATGCATTCATAACCAGAGGTCCACCACCACTGCTTCTTGATTGCTCCGACACATATTTGTCCTGCATAACCAGAAATATCAACATATAAGTACCCAAATATCACAACACTAAGTATAGACATAACTTAAATATCTAGTGTGTTCCAAGATTAAGCTTGCACACATAGATGAAAAAAAAAATACAGAATAACAGAAAAGGATCAGCAAAAAATGTACCTCGATATCATCAAAAACGGCCCGTACATCTTCCAAGTTCACCTCTTCTTCTACTCCATGTTCAACAGGATTGTAATCCTCTGAGAACCAGGGATCAGCTTTAATTCCTTCTATTTTAATACGCTACATTAAAAGAAACAAGTCATAGAAATAAGTTGAATAACAGATGAACAAAGACTTTAATCTTGTCAAGCCAAGAATCACTTTATTATACACATGTACATCCAATACTAATACCAAACGAAACATAACCCACTTATCTTAACCATTGGATCAAAAACTAATTATAAGAAGGTTCACATTTTGAAAAATGACCAAAAAGCTCCATAATAGGTTTCACAGATTGCTTACTTGAATTTTACATGACCTTTCACCATGTAACCACCCAATGTCTGATAAAAAGGCAGAGGTAGAAGTCAAAACTTAGTAAAACCGAAGAGAGTTTGAATTACAATGAATTAAAGGGTTATTTGGATCTCAAGTTCTCAACACAATTCAAATTATTTGAAATGTTGAATAAATAGAAGAGGGGGAAAAACAAAATAGTTGGTGCATCTATGTTCAAACCAGCACAAGTTAATTACTGGTAGGAAAGACTTGACTAAACTAGATTGTATTTCACCTTTTTTAAAGCAGGAGAGGAGTGAAGAGAAAAAGTTACCATAAAAGTTTTGGAGGAAAAGGGAAATAGAACACGTGCATCTATGAAATAAACACTAGGTTACTTACAGTGTTAGGATTTGGATCCAGTATTTTTCGTATCAACAGAGTTGCGCCAGGAGATAACCAAAATGGACAAGAAAACTCAGCAGCATTTATCTGCATGTCAGTTTAAAGATGGGTTATCCTGCATTTATAGACTACATTCCTCACAATTGTTTACTTCATACAATTGCAGCTCATAATAAATATTCAAATCATAGGCCTTGAGTAAATGTATAATGATCTAGCCATCTAGGTTTATTTTCTAAAGATATATAGAAGTTGCAGAAAAAAAAATTATAATTCACCTTTCTGTATAACGAAGGAAGATCTGTTTCTTCGAATGGGAGATGACCTGCCATGAGAACATAAAGGATGACGCCACAAGACCAAACATCTGCAGCAGCACCATCATATCCCTTTCCACCTAAAACCTGAGGATCAAATTGGCTTAGAAGAAAGAATCACAGCTGAAGCAATCACATATTTTTTCAGATTCATCCACATTAAAATTCTCAGTTTAACTACGTAATATAAATCATTCAAGGATAAAAAATGTAAACACAATCCACAAGGCATTCATATCCTATTGATAAACTTGAATAACAAGAATAGTAAGAATAATATGGGGTGCATCCTCATGCTCATTGGCTTTTATACAATGCCTTTGAGATGAATTTAACCCCTATATCAATTTTGGTGCATTCTAACTAGATTCAGTTATCATTGTCACATAGCTGAATTTTAGTTTTCCTTGGGTCTTTCAGGCAATGATAATAATTGGGCCTTCTTCATACACCCTCTCGATTTTATATTGGGGCAAGGGTGTGTACATCATGTCCCTCCAGATCCCGCCTCAGGTGGGTTAACACTGGGTTGATGTTGATGTTGAGTGTGGGAATATGGTTTCTATTTTGTCAAAGAAAATACTGTAAGGTGCAAAACAATTCCAGTGCTTATATAATAGACTTAAGAAATTATCTATCAGGCATCAAATTCATAAGTTAAACAGCATTTAAACTTGAAGCTATTAAGAAATTGTTACAACTTGCAAGCATATGCTTTTTCCTTTGTTCATTTGAAAGTTGTTGCCAGCTGCAAAATTGCTTGGAGCACCTATGTTTATGGTGGAAACAAAAAGGCATCTATACGGCATTGGGTTGATATATTAGCCATAAGTTAGTTGAACTACTATAAATTGCTACAAGCATAAGTTTGCAATTCTTCTCTTGTCAAAAGACAAAATACCTTAGAAGCAAGATAATAAGACTATAGCTTGAACCATCAAGAGAGCACTGCAAGAATAACTGTAGTATTTTCTCAATTAATAAATATTCCCATGCACAAAATCATTTGGAGCACCATATGTGATGGAAAAAAGTTTATAAAGCATATCTATCATCAATATGACATAATTCAGATGAAGCATTAAGAGTTTCTGTAAGTAAAACTTTTCCATTTTGTGGTAACTAAAAGATAAGATACCTCAGGAGGAATATAATTTGGTGTTCCACAAGTAGTATAAAGATGGAGAGCACCATATGTGATGGTAAAAAGTTTATAAAGCATATCTATCATCAATATGACATAATTCAGATAAAGCATTAAGAGTTTCTGTAAGTAAAACTTTTCCATTTTATGCTAACTAAAAAAAGATAAGATACCTCAGGAGGAATATAATTTGGTGTTCCACAAGTAGTATAAAGAACTTTAACTCCCTGGAAAACAAAAATTGAGAAAACAGATTATTTGCTGGCCTTTAGAATGGGGGGGAGTTTGATTCCAAACACCCAAAAACTCAAGACTTACTTCCTGTGGCAAGGCACTAAGTCCAAAATCAGAAACCTTCAAATTTCCATGTGAATCAAGCAGAAGGTTTTCTGGCTGCAAATTAATAGATATATCTTCAGGAAAAACAATGATGATTAATTAAACAACAACAGCATGAGTAAAATCACTCAAGAAAAAAATCGGACTGAGTCTGGTTTATGTGTAGAATACACATGCATGTACCTTCAGATCTCGATGATATACACCCTTACTGTGACAGTGTGAGACAGCATCAATGAGTTGTTGAAAGTATCTCCGAGATTCCCTTTCTGAGAGCCTACCTTGGTGAGCCTGTACATAACATTTGTTAGTGGCAAATTAAAGATAAATGAACTAATCGGTAATGGTAATGCAGAATGCTAAGAAGTTAAGAGTATCTACTTGCCCTTTCTCACCACCAGATATCACTAAATTGAATCTAAATCCCCAAAATAACAAGGTGGGATTAGTACTTGCATACACATACAAGCTAGTATATGCCAATTGACTCTTACAGCTAGATTGCCGGTTGCCACCGAACATACAGTTGCAGTATTTCCTATATGCCATTGACCTAGAAGCTTGAAATAAGATGTGCTAAATGCTAATGCAAAAAAATTAGGTACAACAACTAAACAAAAACAAGAAGAAACTTACAATTTTATCAAACAGCTCACCTCCAGTGACAAGCTCCAAAACTATATATATCTTTGCCCGACCAGCCAAAACCTTGAATGGAAACCAAGAGAAGAATGACAAGGTGAAAGCCAGGAATCTATCAGCCAGAAGAGCTTAACATTTTTCCCAAATATGCACATACCTCATGCAATCTGACTATGTAAGGATGCCGGACAATCTTCATTACTGATATTTCCCTCTTAATCTGAAGATAATATATAATCCAATTTAAGAAAAAAAACTAAACAATTGGAATCACAATAGAAGTGAATAACAAAAATTAGACGATTTTTAACAAAATCATGTTAAATCTAAAAGCAAGTTACAGATAAATTTGCTCTAGCAACCAAGAACAACATGTCATTCTCAGTTCTATCTTATCTCTGAATTTCCGTCCTTTCTAGAATAATCTTCACTGTTATATGACAATTCCTCTCAGCAAAGTTAAAATTACTTGCCCTCAAGGGCTAATTTAGAGGTAATTATCAGCTGGAGATTCCCATCCATGGATTCCGGCAGCAACTAGTTTCAAATTTAACATTGAAATAATTCCAAGAAGATGAGAAATTGATTAAGCGCAATAGACTTACCTGATCAACCATTTTGTGCTTGAGAATGCTGGACTTGGCCAAGACCTTGATCGCCACACATTCTCCGGTGTCGGAGTTCCGGGCAAACTTGACCTTGGCGAAAGTCCCTTCCCCAATCGTCCTGCCCACGTCATATTTTCCTACTCTCCTCGTCGTCGCCATTTCCAAAAACGACAGCCTTCGATGCGTTTGATGGGTTAGAGAGGTTTATCGTTTGTTTTTTGTCCAAATGATCTGGCATAATGTATATTATATACATGGGCGGACTACTCGGGCGGCCCGTCCAAACTAGCTCGGACATTTTTTTTAATAGGTAAAAATTAGGAACATTAAGTCAGCTTGATGCTATAAATATAGTGTAGTTTTATAATTAAATCTGTCACATAATTATATTCTCGAGGTACATCTTTGATAATAACCACCTCGAAGGATTGAAACATGATCAAAATGTCCGCAATTAGTATGTCAATTGTACAGGAACTTGATCGACTGCCCTTAAATACATTGATGCAAATCCTCCCATTTCACTTTGATGTTTCACTTTTTATATTCTATTTAAATATCAAATTAAGGTTTAAGAAAATAAAAATTATATTTATATTGTATATATTTATATAAATATGTGTGCAAAATTTTATATTAAAAGTTATATTATATAATTTTTTAAATTAAAATGATGATTTTTTTTACAAAATATTATCCTTTTAATTTTAAAAAATTGTATGATATGATTTTCAATATAAAAATTTATAGATATATGTATATAGTTTTTTATAATATAAATATAATTTTTTTATATTTTTTAAATATTTAAAATACAAGTGATATATGAAAGTAGAACACTAAAGATGGAATGGAGGATTTACATGTCGACCCGATGTATGCAAATACAAAATATTTCCATGTGAAAATTATGGACAAATATGTTATTAGATTATGAGAATAAACGATCAGGATTAAAAATGAAAAAATTACACAGAAAGCTATGATGATGGGTTTGCTATATTTATTAAAAAAAACTTTGGGTAGGAAGTATATTTATTTTGGAATGTGTTCTATTATAGTTGTAAATTAACTATATGGGTAAAGTTGGTGAAATATACACCGTTAAAATGTAAATCAATGGATTAAATTTAAAAAGAAATCTTCTAATTTTTATTTTTTTTAATTTCGATTAGGGTAATAGTAACTCTATACATGGAGAGTTATTTTACCTCAAAATTAGTAAAAAAAAATTATTTTTTATCAAATTTTTTTAGAAAGTATAACAAACCTAATTATAAAGGGTTTTTTTTTACATAGCAAATTCTAGGAAAATATGTAATTTTTGACAAAATTATCACACTTTGATAACTTAGCTCGAGGTAAGGGAATAAGAGTTGATCAACGAGAATGGGTTGCTACTACTCTCTCAAAAAATCAATAAAGTGCAGAAGGTTCAACTTTGACATGGTTCATAAACCAGCAAAACAAAATAATCTCAACTTTCTCAAATCTCTTCAACTCATTCAAATCCCAATTCACATGTAGTCAACTAAAACCGAAGCAGTCCAACAACTTGTATTGCATTAGTCAAAGGACAAAAAAAATGTTAAGAATCATCTACTTGAATCGTTTCAACAAGCGGAAAGTGTCGTTCCCATATTGCGACATGTCAAAAACAATTAAGGAATTCAATGTAATTTTTACGGTAAGATAAATTTATATCTTGGATTTATTAATGTCTGACCTTTGAACATGTCCAAACCAAAACATTGGCACACATTATACTCGAAGAGGACAATTGTGGATAGAAGGGGTTGATGGATCATGGCAAGGTTGCAAGGCACGATCCCAACAAATTCCCAACCTTCCCCCGAATCCTAGCTGATATTCACTCCAATTGAGCGCGACAAAAATAATAAACACAACGGCCAAGTTGGAGATGTGGACAAATGGACAAAGAAGCCAAACTCTCCAACTAATAGGGAGTTCACAACCAAGTGGTGCAATTTTTATTTTGATGGAGGAAATTAAATGGACAAGTGTGTCGCGTTATGAAGTGCAGTCGAATACCTCGTTTGTATAGGGTGCCTTTATATTATCTCTCAGGCCTGAGAGATGGTATTAGAAAAAGATAAGGCAACTATGAGCCAGGAAAAATGAGACGGAGCACCCACATTGTCCACACACACTAAAATTGTCAACTTTATATTCGGCGGTCTATCCTTCGTTGTGGCAAAATGTCTTACAAGGGACATGATAGACATATAATGATAGTCCAACAGGTAACGATAACCATAAACGAAATACATGGGTGTTGATGAGGACCTAGCAAAGCATCATAGTAATATCTTTGACAATTTGAAACTATTTAGTAAAGCAAGTACTTAGCAATAATGGGGATCTTGGTGAAATTAACCAATGATGTTGGAGGCACTGCCAGGACTTGTAATAGAAGACATTGGCAAAAAGGCAAAACTTTTGTTGGGTTCACTAGAGAATTTAAAAACTTGTTCGATAGAGTAACCTTGACGACATGTGCTTAAGGTGACAATTTTTCTATTTAGGTTAACTTAATAGTGGATTGCATTTCACCCTTCAACATGAGCTTCAAGAGATAGTAGATCCCTGAAATGAGAGTGGTGCCCTCGACATATCACTAGAGTATCAAATTCCTTACGAATTGAGCCATTCAAGAAATCAATGGCAACTAAAGTATAACACAAGAATACTACTAGATCTCCCACAAAGTGACGAACCTCTTGGTACCAGGAGAAAAACAACAAGTATAAAAATCAATAGATTCAATACGAATTGAGCAATTCAAATTCCTTACGAATTGACAGTAGATCCCTAAAATGAGAGTGGTGCTTGTGAAAGATCGTGGGCCTGATACGTAGATAAACTGGGGACGTGTCGGTACGAGCGCACACATGCGCGAATGGGCCTAGCACATAAGCCCACGAGGTTCCATCCTAAAATCAACTAACAATAGGAGGATGGTATATATGTTAGGCTTGATCTCTTTGGATTACATGATAAGTATTCTCAACACGCCCCCTCAAGTGCAACTAAGATGGCCATCGTGAACTATAGTAGTTAAGTAAGGGTAGATAACAAATGGGTAGCAACTCCCTAAACCCAATCCAAGACAATAGAGTAGATAATGGGACCCATGACCAAACCGCTCTGATACCATGTGAAAGATCGTGGGCCCGATAAGTAGATAAACTAGGGACGTGTCGGTACGAGTGCACACATGCGTGGATGGACCTAACACATAAGTCCACAAAATTACATCCTAAAACCAATTAGCAATATGAGGAGTAACCTAAAAGTATCTATACTAAACTTGATCTCTTTAGATTTTAGATGAAGGATATGTATTCTCAACAGTGCCCTCAACATATCACTAGACTATCAAATTCCTTACGAATTGAGCAATTCAAGAAATCAAAAGGCAACCAAAGTATAACACAAGAATGATATCAGATCTCCCACAAAGTGACGACCCCATTTGTACCAAGAAAAAAACAAGTATAACAATCAATAGGTTCAATACGAATATGATACATTAATTAAGCTAAAGTCGTCGAAACTCGACAAAACAAAGTTCATGTGTTAGTGAGTATCAATTCATATCTGCCTTGACCAAAAAAAAATATCAATCTATGTATATATATAAAAGACGCAAGTAATAAAGCTATCATGTTGCGCCATCTAGGATTTTTCTACGTGTCGTTTCCACGTTAAGCCACCTAGGATTTTGTCACATAGGATTTTTAATTTTGGAAATTTATATATGTTCATATTATTTTAGGATAATATAGAAATTGGATAAATTAATTTAGGAAAGAGTCTATCTAAAATAAAGATGTTATCTATTATATATTAGGAATTAGGATAGATTTAAAAGATGTTATCTAAAATTAAAATACATTATAGAACATTAGATATTATATCATAAGATAGATATATTAATTTAGTTTTTTGAATTAAATTTCTATCTATTTATGTGAAAAAAATTAAATTCGAATTTTATTTAAAATTAAAGAAAATTATTTATCTTTATTGTTTATCTATTTTATGTAAAATATTTATCTTAAATAAAATTTTGATAAAAAATAGAACTTTAATTACTTGCCAAAAATGACTTTTGATAAAAAAAAAATTATGTTATCTTTTCCTTATTTTTCTTTTTGAATTATTTATGTAAATAAATAAATATAAATAATTTTCTTATCATTAAAAAATTCATTCTTTATTTATATTTTTTTTATCATTTCTTATTAAGTATATTGTTAATTTTTATTTAAATTTTTTTAAAGAATAGAATTTGATAAAAAAAAACAATTACAACAATTTAGATTATTTTTTACTTTTTATAATTTTTGTAAAAGATTTTTAAAATTAAATGATTCTAATTCAAATAATTTTTAATTATATTTTTACGTAAATAAATTATCATTAAGCCATCAATATTATAGTGGGCTCACCTTAATAATTTTAGTTCCGTTTCACATGATAGTAATTGTAAAATTTTATATAATTTTTTCTAATAACTAAGTTTTTTATATTTAATTAAATCATATTTAAGTATTAAATTGATGTAGTCGTGCATGACACGACGAATATAACTAGTTCATGTCTATTTAAGCATGTTTTTTTTAATCCTTGGCCATATAACCTTTCTCCCATTAATTCACAATCTCTTACATTTTTGTTTGCTACTGCCCACAAATATTCATATTTTTACGGCTAAATATATTGATTTGGATCTCAATCCATATTACATATAGTCGTGTGATACGATGTTGGTCAATTGATCCCATATTTACAAGTTGGTCTAGCACTAGAATTGTCAAATTGGTCTGTTCGGATATTGTCATTTAAAGTTTGGGTTGAATATGTGTACGGGTTAATCAGGTTACAAGTCAAATCAGGTTGAATTATGACAAATTATCGTATGTGTTTGTGTCAATTTAAAGGGTCAAGGGTACTAACTTTTTATCATTAGTAAAATAATACTTAATTAAATAATATGTTTAATAACAAATACTTTTTATATTTTTTAATACTAAAATATGTTATAATATATAAATTAAATGTTATATTTTTTTGATAACAATAATCGGGTCGACCCAGCTAATAGAGTTGTGTAGAAGATAGTTGTAACTTATTAATGATAATAGTAGTTTTCTTATACATACATAAGAGACTAACTAAGGAAACCAATTACGTAAATTAAGCATATAAAAGATATAGAAGATAATAAGAAAGATCCTAGACAATAAAATCTAAGCATGGTGAGTGTCTTTATTATGGCTAATATCCTCCCTCAAGTTGGACAATATTTGAAGAGAGGCCAAACTTGGAGACGAATTCTTCAAACCGTGGTCTGAGTAGAGGCTTTGTGAAGATATACACGAGTTGCTCATGCGTGGAGACATGCACCACACGTAGTGTGCCAAGCTGAACTTACTCGCGTATGAAATGGAAAGCCAAGGCAATGTGGTTCATACGTGAGTGAAAGACAATTTCTTAAAGGCGAAGCCGATCTCGTGTTGTTGGAGTCGGACAAGGCCGATCTTGGTTTTGTATGAGTTAGACAAGGCCGATCTTGGTTCTGCGTGAGACACCCGAAGACAATCTCGATTTTGTATGAGACACACAAATGCGATCCCGATTTTTATGAGACGCCCGAAGGCGATACCGGTTTTGTATAAGACAGCCGAAGACGATCCCAGTTATGTATGAGACGCCGGATGGCGATCCCGGCTTTGTGTGAGTCTCCATAGGAGATCTCGTTTTTGTGTGAGTCTCCATGAGGAGATCTTGGTTGGTTTTTGTGTGAGTCTCCCTGAGGAGATCTTGGTTTTTGTGAGTCGCCCAGATCAGATCCTGCTTCGTCGGAGTTGCCCGAATTGAATATTGAACCCTGCTTCATTAAAGTCGCCCTCGGTTTTGTACTTTTGTTGGAGAATCCCAAAGGCTAAGATTTTTTAAAGTAGTGGAAGTATTGTGGTGATTGACTAATTGTTGGTTGCCGATTACAAACATCGGCAGCCATGAAAAATAAAATTGAGGATGGAAATGCCGCTAGGCAAAATGCTCCGATATCATAATAGAGTTGTGTAGAAGATAAGTTGTAACTTATTAATGATGATAGTAGTCTTCTTATACATGCATAAGAGACTAACTAAGGAAACCAATTACGTAAATCAAACATATAAAAGATATGATAGAAGATAATAAGAAAGATTCTATACAATATAATCTAAACATGGACAATATCTTTATTGTGGCTAATACCAACAAGTTTCGGATTTCAGCCCAATCGGATTTAATTTAGTCAAGTTTGGATTTACCGATGACCTATTAATTTTGGAGCGGACTTAGGTTTTAACCCTAAAAATTTTGAGCGATTTGAATCGGGTTAATGATCGGGTGGAATTTTAACAACTCTATTTAGTACCTTCATATAAAAATGCATGTGCCGTGCAAACTGGTCTACTACCATGAAATTTACATAAGGAAGGTAAGAATCGATTGATGGAATGATGTTTTGTGAGTCGAACAGATTGATATCATAGTCAGCTAATTTTGTTGTTAGTCGTTGACAAATTTGACGTATATATATATATATATATATATATATATATATATATCGATTCTATCGCGCGCATATGTTCGGTCTGGATCATCTGCTACGGAGGATACTACAAATCCTGTGCCACCACTAATCTTTTAACACGTGTCTATATTTAACAAAATTCATTTCCTCTCTAATCCTTCTCCTCCTACCTTTCCTCTCTCTTCCCTGTTTTTCTCCCCCTTCTTCCTGAGTTATTCTGCTTCCCTCTAATACTTTCATTAGGAGCAGAGCATTATAATTTCAATAACTTTTTAATGGAACGATTGTTTCTCAGTTTTTAATTGAGTAACTTGTGTAAGATTAGTGGTTAACTCATCTTAATAGATGGAAAAATAATTGAAACTAGATAGTTTCACTGAAAAATTTCGACCCAAAGCAAAAACCGTAGAAATTTAAGAAATCGTAAGTCCTCTATTTGATTTGCAGAACATACAGTAGTTGCAATTCACGTACTGGACAAGATGTAGAGAAAGTTAGTTATCATGTTTTCTCAATTTTAATTTTCGTTTGGTTAAAAATTAAAATATTGTTATGTACTGTATCAATTATAAATTGAAGAATAGGATAGCAAAGTTAAAAGATGGAAGAAGATGAACTCCACAATCTAGAACGGAGGAAGACGCAACGAAGAGAGAGGAAAGTTATAAAACAGAAAAGAGATTTTTTTAACTAAAACACGTGTTATAATATTATTGGGAGGCACAGGATTTGTAGCATACTCCGTAGCAGATGATCATTGTCTCTGTTCCTAATACGGAGTATTACTGTATTACTTTAGTTTGTTCCTAAATATTATTGTGCTCCTATTGCTTTTTTGTAGAGGACGAACGATTGGGCGGTGTAGACGCAACTTCGATTCAGATAAATTGATTTGATATTTAGGTAACAATCCATTTATCATATATTCGAAATTTCGAATGGAGAAAGACTTAGAGAAACGAGCGGATGTATGGAGAGATTAGGTGTATTAAATAAGATGTCAAAAGCTGATTCGATCCGAAAAACTGATCCGAATCGCCCGAAAATTTCAGGGTCAAGATCCGAAACCCAAAATAAACCGAACCCGATAGATCCAAAATCCGTTGGGTTCAAACCCGAAACCCGTTGGGTTGACCCGATTTGTTATATTTTTAATATATAATTATATTTTTTTAATTATAATATATTATATTATTAAAATATATAAAAAATAAAAAAGATTATTATTAAATATCATTTTTAAATAAAATAGTATTTCTATAATTGTAAAAAATTCGATTTTCTTGATATGTTGGGTCGATCCGACCCGCCCGAAATGACCCGACTCAATTTGACCGGTGACCCATTACGACCCGAACTAGAAATAACCAGATCCGAACTTGACCTAACCGACCCATTTGACAGCTCTAGGTGTATATACCGAGGCTGTAAAATAAATAGGTACTCCGATTTATTTAACAGTTTTTATCATCACCTTATTCTATAAGGAATTAGTGAACTACCCTTTCTTTCAAAAAAAACAAAACAATCGATGATCATATATTCGAATTAGTTATTTATAGATTTAACAACTAAAGTACGTACTAAGTGATATTATTATATATTGTCAATTTTCACTTATCCCGATCCAAAAAAATTGTCCTATTTTACAGTCTCATGATAAATAATTGAAAATATGTTAAATAATACGGAGTATTATTACTTATTTAATAAAAATATCCACCAATCATAATTGGTGGAATATAATTGTTGATTGAATGTTTTCCGATTGTATGAAAAACGTAAACATACTTTATTTGTTATATGATCAATGAGTTACTCCACCACCTATATATTGAAATATGATTTTTCCATTATAATATAGTAATATAATTTTGAATTAGAACCTCATTTAAACTTATCTACTAGCCCATTATATACACCATTCTCCACTTATATCGGCCTAACAACATATTACGTACTTGGTACTCCCTGAGTCATATTCGAGAATCGCTACTATAGACATTATTTCCAAAAAAAATCGAACTTTTCGAGAATCGCTACTCACAAGGAGGTTCGATCGATTACCCAAAGGGTACGTATTAGCCTTATTAGGTCACGTCACCATATGCGTTATAATTATGTAAGCTACTAAGCATCCTATATATTCATATCCAATATGCATGTGCGCACGTTACTACTATGCAAAACCGCTTCTTCCCAAAAGATTACAATCTAACAAAATTTCACAACTCTAATACTCTCTACCAACAATAAGTATGTATAAGAAAAATACCAATTAATCAGCTAATTAATCAAATTGAAATGACCCTAGTTCTAGGCACTTCCGTATAATCATCAACCTCCTTATTATTCTCCTTATGATCCATCATCCGAATCAAACTCTGCGTGGCCAAAATCGCCTTGGCATCAATCCCATGCAAAGCACGCGCGTACAAACTCCTACACGCGCCACGCGCCTCCTCATGCAAAAACTCCTCCCCGGGCCTGGGCCCCATCAAGCAATGCCCTAGAATCCTCAACGCCGGCTGCATCACCTCCCACGGCAGCCCCCCGATCTCCCTCCCCCACCCGCCGCACGCCTCGCAAAAGTCAACCTTTGACCGCGCCGGCATGTGCCGGATCTTCGAGTAGAACATCTCCAAGGCCACCCCGACCACACGCGCCCTGCACGTCGCCCGCAGCGCCCCGTGGGGCTCCAGCGCGTGGGAGAGGACCCCGACGTGGAGTTCGGTGGAGTTGGCGGCGGTGGTGGCGGAGGAGGCGGAGGGCTCGTGGTAGATGCTGGGGTTGGAGAGCTTGGGGAGGTTGACGGTGGTGGCGGTGAGGGCTGGGCGGGAGTCGGTATCGCGGGAGTAGAGGGCGAGGAGGAGGGCCTCGAAGCCGGAGAGGCGGAGGCGCGTGGAGGACACGCGCGTGAGGTAGAGGCCCGAGATGAGGGGGACGTGGCTGAGGACGAGGAGGCGGAGGGCGGGGTCGCGGGATTGGAAGATGTCGTAGAGGAAGCGGCAGAGGGGGTTGTCGCCGGAGCCGGAGTCCGGGAGGCGGAGGAGGGCGGAGATGGAGGCGGAGATGGTGGGGTCGTGGAGGAGGGAGAGGGAGAGGTTGGCGGCCGAGGAGAGGGCGGTGGGAGGCGGGGACGGGAGGATTTCGGAGAGCGCGTGGAGGGCGGTGTGGGCTTCGGAGACGGCGGTTGCGGTGTCACGGTGTGTTACGGAGGATGATGACGTCGCCGCCGTGGAGGGATCGGACATTGGTGGTTGGCCGGTGGAGAGGATGTTGTGAGATGTTTTGTTTGTTGTTTTTGTTGGTTGGGTGGTTTGAGATGTTTGTTTGTGTGTAACGGAATTAGGTTTATTTTTTCTCTTACTTCTCATTTTTCGTTGGTATAAAACATAAATGAATTGATGGATCGCGAGGTGTTACGGGAGACAATGGAGGAGTAAAATTAGGATGATCTTGTTAGGGGGAGATAATGGAGGAGTGAAATTATCAATTGATGAATCGCGAGTTGCTATGAATTGATGGGCAGGAGATTGAAGTGGAAATTTCGAGATAGAGCTTGAAAACACAAAAAAAATTATAATATAACTTATAAATTAACAAAAAAACTACAAATGATATCCGCAAGATTTTTACAAAAGTTCAGGTACTATTCGAAATAAGTTTTTTTTAGGACAACATTTGAAAAATAAAAAATTCAAGAGTATCAACTGAAATTTTCAAAAAAAAATATAATTACTTAACTAAATGTACGAAAATATTAGAAAATTGGTACTCCACGAAAGTGAATGCTTTTATGACATTCATAGTGTTAAGCCACAACACGGAAGTGAATGTTTTTGAGCAAATCAATTATGTTTATTCGTTTGTTCTTATGCATATATTAAATTTATTCGTGAATGTATAGTCACAAACACGCCTATACTTTTTCTTTTGTCCATCAAAGTCCATACTCAAAACACATATTCTAATTCTTGTTGAATGAGGAAAATGAAATGCTAAAGTTGACCTAATTGGTTAATTAAATTTGATAAAGCTCATCTTGCTCCCTTTCCCGACATTGCTAGTTGGGCTGGGCTTCACTTGATGATCGACCATACAAAGCATTAATAGTTACCCCAGTGTTAGGACCCATGTAGAAACTTTCTTCTGGGCTTTGGGTCCATTTAAAGGCCCAATTGTTATCGGCGGTTCTTAAAAAAATTTACAAACACATTTTCACAAATCACACTTATTTTAATAAAGAATTACAAAATATTAGGATTTATTTAAAAACCAATTTTTATTAGCTCAATTTTAAAAAATGATTTGTCTTAGTCTCTTAGATGATCAATTAAAATATTTTAATCAAGTGTTCTTACAAAAAGAAATTACATAACTTCAAATTAACTATTTATATAAAATTCTTAGAATAGTAAAATATTTTGGAATCAATTTTCATCAAAAAAATAATTTGTAATTGTTTCATGGAAAGTGGGGGAGTGGGTAGGTTTTTTTCCAAATTTTTTGATGAAGTGGGAAAGTAGTTTTAGAATTATTAATTTTTGGTAAAAATTAAAAATTTTAATTGTGTATATTGGATTAAGCCACGTACCTAATTTTTTTCTAAAGAGATGGATTCTCCTTTACAATTGTACTATATAGATATTCAAATTATATATCTTGAAGAGTGAAGACAGAAAGTATAATTTGCATGTTACAACAAGAACATGTCCGATATCTATATATGCCAAGTTGATCTAAGAAGTGGGTTTGTTGCCCCATTCGGAACCCAAACCAAACAAAAAGCTTATCCAAACTACAATAGTTTTAATTCGTTCTCAACAAAGGACAATTTGCATAGAAGATTTCCAACTTGACAACTAAAGCCCTCAAATTGATTGAGATACTATCACTACCTAGAAAATTATAAATGATCGAACGAGCAAACTCTCCAAGATCGAAAGCAATCCAATCCGATTCCAAATGTACTTGCATCAATATTTTCTTTTTGATTCTATTCCTTCATAATTGACATTGTGTATTATTGTTAGGGCATCGTCTATTCGACTGGACAAAGGTCAATCATCGCGTCATTCACTAGTAGAATATTATTTTCGATCGAAAATAAGTGCCGTTTTAGCGCTTGAAACAAATTTTAAGAAAAAATTAATTACTCTCAAAATCATAATATTTTTTATCAATCATATTATTTTTTTAAAATCCATCACTTTTTTTGTCTAATGAATGAAGAATATTAGTCAAATAAAATAAATACTAATACTCCCTCCTATTCATTTTATCCTCTTTTTTATCCAATATTTTAAGTGTCCTTCAAGACTTGTCCAAATTATTTACACCTTTTCTTTCCAAATTAATGATCTCCATGAGATTTGATTGTTAAAATATTTTCATCAAAAAATAAAAATATAGGTGTATCACCATCTTCCAAAGTAAATTAACAAGTTTAGATGAAAATAAAAATTATTATTAATATGTGTACAAATTTTTGAAATGTTACTTAAAATGGACGGGTGGAGTAACAGTTATTATGTTTTATTTATAATATTAATCATCTAAAAAATTTAAAACAATATATAAAATTGATCAATATTCAAATACCAAAACAATACTTATTTTCACTTGCTAAGAATGAATGGTTTGCTCGTCACTCACTTGTCAAATCTGTTCAAAAACGAAAAGGTTGTGAAGGCTCATAAGTTTGGACCATTTTCAATATGTATTTTATTTTTTAGCATAGTTAAATAAGCTACTCTCCATCCGTTGTCAAGTACCTTTTGGCATAATAATTGAAGAATTTTAGTCAAATAAAATAAAATTTAATAATAATAATTATTATATCCTATTATTAAAACTAATTTATTAAAAAACTTAATGCGATATATAATCAAAATTCAAGTGATAAAATAAAAATTATTTCCCAATGGAGATAGAATATAATATTTGATTGCTCGAATCGATACTATTTGCAATTGAATTGTATGATGTGTGTATTCCTCAATATTGTTCGATGGTCCAATCAATGGCTCGAACTCTAACCTTTTTTTTTTTTTTAATCCATAAACTTTCCAGGTCATTTCATCAAGGCTTGTTGAGTGGATATAGGTAAGAGTTGAGATGAGACATGAATTAATACAGAAATAAATGCAGGAGGAAAGAGACAATTGATTTGACGTTTCAGATTCTTAGGGGGGGGGTCCTTTTTAGTAAATTTGGTGTCAGTGACTCAGCCACCTCCTGTGTCCCAGCCGTATACCTGCTCCATTTGTCTCTCACCTCTTTAGACAACTTTCTATGTCCAATGACTCTTCTACCCCTACTTTGGCCCCTAATTTTCTTCCAACAATTTTTTTAAAATGTTCAACCAAATAAAAAAAACGAGTTTTTTTTATACCAAAAACAAATTATATTGAGGTTGTTTATGTATAGTTTTAGGTTGGTTAATTAATATTATTGTCTCATTGCAATTGCTGGAACGTGGCTTTTCACATTTGAAAGTTTGGTGATAAAATGTCTAAGTAGATACGAGATTGGTGAAATTTTTATCGTTGTTGATTAATTTTGAGATGAAATTTCACTAAATTTTTATGAACAAATTTATTTAGGAGCGAGTTAGACCTTATCTAATTTGGATTTGGTATATCGTGTTGTTAACCTATATGTTATATACTTTATCTATAACATATTTTGGATTGGACTTATTATCAATTGATTTTGAGATAGAACCACATCACCCTATATTATGCATGGCGTTTATACGGACAAATACGTCCACAATCTATCCATCCATCAACCTGTGGATTTTATCAATAATATATACATTTTTTGTAAATATATTTTTTTTATTTAATATGTGGTGTAAAGGGCTTACCAGCACCCAACTAATCCATGTCCATCCACCCTTAAGGTCTTACGAGGGAGCCCTTCTCTCCACACGCTACAAGTGGGCTCGAGGACCCGGAGCCTTTAAGCTCGCTCCTTGAAAGAAAATGCGTAGACCAAAGGAGGGAGCCTAACACTCAGACATTATCCAATTACCTAGATAGGCATGTCCGTCGGGATGGAACTGGGAACCCGTGGACACTACCCAGAGGTTTTTAGAGTGTGTCCTTTTCATATTAATCTAAAAATTTTACTTCAACTAATTTTTTAAACCTAGCCATAACTTTTTCCTTTATAAAGAGTTACCAAATACGGATCGAACTTACATTTTATGGGTTAAAAAAGGAAAGTAATTGAATAACAGATGCCGCAGGGTCAAGCTAGCTCAAGGTGGTATTCTATCAATTTATCTTTGAATTAAATTTCAATCACCTCAATTCAATTCATGGTGTGAGTGTGTGTGTAAATGAGACCTGCACTGCATAATTTGTCTGCCCTGGCCTTCTTCTGCCCTCTCTTTATTCCTTCACTGTTTTATTTCTTTCACCTCGGTATATTTGTCTCTGCTTTACTTTCATGACCGGTACTTAGTACGTATTTACTCCATATTAATGTTGCCAAAAATGTTAAATTTATATATTTTCTATATCGACCCTTGAGTGAAATTTTATGGTTTTACATAGATTTAATTTTCTCTGCCTGACTTTTATGTCATGTCGATTTTCTCTTCTGGTGCAAATTAAAAATGTTATATTAATGTCGAAGAAAGTCCATAGGCCCGCTAAATAGGTAAACTGGGGACATGTCGATACGGACGTATATGCGTGTATGTCCCTAGCACATAAAAACATAGGGTTTCGTTCTAAAGTCAATTGGTAATAGAAGGAGTAATACATGTACTTATTATTTCAAACACGTCCCCTTAAGTTGAACAGGACATTGGTAGGTTAAGTCGTTAAGGTGCAACTGGGAAGAGCTTGTTAGCTAGGTTAAGTAAGAATAGATAACAAACATATACTAACTCGCTAAGCATAACTCAAGTTAAATGATGGGCCCAAGACCAAACCCGCTCTAATACCATAGATAAACTGGAGACGTGTCGGTGCGGGCACACATACGTGTTTAAGCCTAGTACATAAGCATATGAGTTCTATCCTAAAAGCAATTAGCAATAGAAAAATAACTCATGTATGTTTATATTCATATTTCAGATGTGAAATATATTTTATTCCCAACCATGTGTAACCTCTTTAATTTGGAATAAAAAACATGCATGTTCTATAATCCAATTAAACCGGAAATTGAAAGAGAATTGCCGTAATTATAAGGAAATTGCCAAGCTAACTTCGAATTCTTGCCACTTTTGTGCTCCTAATTCACAACACTGCAAGGCTTATTATTTCTACCCGTTTATGTGACCTATCATTTATCATTTGTATGTTTTACATAAAACTATACACACGTTACTTTTTCTAAACCCTAGCAACCTTTTTGCATTGTAATTTAAATTACACGTGATCGTATATACGCATTACAGGAAAGTCTACTACTCTAACCATGTTGGTCTATTTTATATAGTACGTTGTTGATATATGTTGAGTTTCCGCATAGAAAAACTCGGTATAAATTATCTAGTATATAAACTTCACTTATTGTTATATAGTTTGGGGTTGAAATTTTTTAAAGCTTGTATCTTGAGCCTATTATACTTATGACCCTTCATCAATTCACTAGACTCTATCATAGTATTAAATCAGGTTTTGTGGTTTTGTTGTGAGTTCATTTCCTCGAATACGTCTTCAAGCACGTCAACGTCATTGGCCCGTTCAAGCAGTCTGCTCAATAAAGAAGGGGTCGATACCAATTCAAAATGGTGGTTCGCCAACCTTGTAAGATAATTCAGGCTCGTTGATCTTATGATCATGTTCAAGCATCTCGTTCAATATAGATCCAGTCGATCCAAATGTGACATTTTGTGGGCTTTGAGGGTTTATGTTCCAATGACAACTTACACGTGTAAATGCCATCCATCCATCAATTTGAATGCTGATAATTATGTTAGAAGTGATAAGGTCCATCAGATAATAGATAGACAAAAGATGTGTTCATAGGAGCACACATGTGTAAGTAATACAAGCACATAAGTCTAGTAAAATTGCATTCGAAGACCAATTAGAATAGGACAATTAGCCTATCAATATTATACATATGACATGAAATGAGTGTAAGACTTAGGCGCATTGATTTATTTTTTGGGTATTGAAGTTACTCATCAAGATAATCAACTTCATCTTTGTTGTCAAAAAAAAATCCAAGTTTTTCTTACTTGTGCCAAAACAGAAGATGCAAAGCCATGTTCGAGGATTGTTGAGCCGCATTCACAACTTCAGGCTAATGCTTGATCCTTCATTATATTAGAGTATTGGTGGCGCCCTTCAATACATCACTATTACTCATCCTAATATTTCGTATGCTACAATCGAGTATGACAATATATGCATAAGCCGATTGATCAACATTGGAATGCAACTAAATTTATTTTGCACTATTTGAATGGGACATTGACACATTTTCTCCGCCTTAAGCCGGTGTCACAACCTACTCTTGTTGGCTTTAGAGATGCTAGTTGGGCTTCTGATCCCGATGAATGGCGCTCTTAGTTTGATTTTGTCATTTCTTTTGGCAATATTTTTTATGAGTTGGACTTCGCGAAAGCAGAAGGTTGTTACTCGCTCTAACATTGAGGCTAAATATCTAGCTATTTCTGCCACGATTGCCGAAATGTCTTGGATTCTCCAACTTCTTCTTGATCTCAAATTGCGTTTGGTCTCACGGCTTGTCTTATTGTCTGACAGTCTGCGTAATTGTTTTATGACAAAAAAACCCGGTGGTCAATTGAAGGTCCAAACACATACATATCGACTTCCACATTGTTTGAGAAAAAGTGGAGTCTTGTGAGTTAATTGTTCAACATTTACTTCTAATCAGAAGATTGTCTACGTGTTCACTAAAGCACTTGGTTCTACTTGATTTCTACACCTTCATTTGAAGCTTCATGTCCACGCTCCTCCATGAACTTGTGAGGGTATTAGAGAGAAGACTAGATAAAATCTAATCTTCTCATATGTATATTGTGCACAAAGTTGAACATTTGTGATTTATGTCGCCTAGCTAGTGCTTAAATTGCTAGCTAATATGGTTAGGTTATTGTTTTTGCTAGTTGAAGTTGCATTAATGGTGTTTTAGATCTATGGCTATTCTTGTTGATTTCCTTAAACAATTAAGTTGATATAATCGATACTTGATGTGGTTGAATGATAATGGAATTGGCTAATAACTATAAGATCGGTGGTGAACTGGTGATTATGACTTTTGGATGGCTTGTCCAATAAAAAAATCTTGATTTTGTTTGAATTTTGTTGGATAAAAAGTGCATTCTCACATCGGGATTACATGACAAAGACCACTAGTATATAAGGAAGAGTGAAACCCTACACAATGACTTAAGCGATTTAATTTGTTGGATCCCGACTTTATATGCGAAATGGTAAAAAACCTCCGGCACGTCACCCTTTTATTTTAGTCCCCATAATCTAACATGGTATCAGAGCAGGATTGGTCCAAGTCCGGTTTTTCTGGTAAAAAAACGAATATATAGCTAAAAGAGGATGTGATGCTAATAATTCGTAAAAAACAAGCGGGCTAAGCTATATGCCTTTCGTGGTAAGGCTAGTTACCACTAGGGTGTCCAAAAATAATTGAAACCGAAAAACTGAATCGAAACGGAGAAAAAACTGATAATTTTTTGGTTATTCGAACCGTTATTTCGGTTAACCAAAAAAACTGATTTTATTTTTATTTTAAAACAAAATATTAAAAATACTTTGTCTTGATGGAACTGCATGGTTATTTGAAAATTGTGACATTATAGATGATAATCCATAACATTATTTTCTAATACCGCTATTAATCACTTGATTATGCACACTTTTAAAATATTTTAACTAAAAGATGGCTATATATATGATATACATATTGTGTGGATAATTTAAAACATATCGATCACGTAAAACTAGTTTTTACTTTGAATTCCTAACCAAATGGTAATATTTTTATATAAAATTAATATTTTTATTGTTATTTAAGTGTATAATGATAATTTAGAAATTACATAAACGGTTAATGGTTAACCGAGAAAAACGAACCGAAAATACAATCGGTTAATCGAGATTAACGTTTCGGTTACGGTTAATGATTGTAACTAACCGAAATCATGATTAACCGAAGATCGGTTAACCGGGTTTGGACACCCCTAGTTACCACTTGGGTTAGAAAGTAGATCTCGACTTTATATACGAAGTGGTAAAATTCTTTAACACGTCACCCTTTATTTCGGTTCCCGGAATCTAACAAATTTAATTTGCACTTCAAGTTTATTTTATTGATTATAAAGTATTGTTTACAATAACAATATAATTTGCACTTACGATATAATTATGATTACCGTAATTTAATAAACAAAGTTCAGATTAACCACTGTCCAATTAACCGAAACCTCGATCAACCAAACGTGCCCACCCCTAGTCAAGGGTGCACTTGTAGTGGAGGGAAGAGGGCAAAAGAGCAAGGGAAATCTGTAATGGTGGTCCTTGTATTTCACAAAGTAAAGCTGATGTTACAAGTTTACGCAGTCTTATGCTTGGACAGAAGAACCCTTTTTCCTCAGATCTTTCTCTTTTGTAAATTAAAAGACCCACTATATATTCTACTACGTACTTTGTAGTTGAAAATATATTGCAGTTTTCTTTTTTATAGCCAGATTTTGTCAGCTATTTCCTCAATTGTAACACATCTTAAACCCTTAGCTAGATGCTACTTGCTAGGATATATAGTTCAGAAAGTGTCATGTCAAAGAGGGGCCTAACCAACAATTTGTATGAAAACATTAGGCAATGAAATGTCAAATCTGATAGCTAATCGGTCATATATGTTCAAAACTGTATTACATAAGAAAATTTTGGAAGCATCTACATACGAAAGATAAAAGCAAGGTCTTTCAATTATAAACTTATTGGTATAAAATAATTCTGTTAAAGTTCCACCTGGTCAATTAAATTTCATACTCCTATTACAAACTCTCAATCTTTTTCGATATGTCGACAATTTGTACTCCCTCCGTTTCACAATGTTTTTTCATTTTAGCCTTGAACACATTTTTTAAGAAATATAAAATTTAGACCAAATTATCCTTGTAATCACTTCATATTAATTACTTTTTTATGAGAATACTCCGTATGTTCTTTTTACATGTATTAATAAACCCATTTCTTTGGTTTTCAAAAAAAAATAAACCCATTTCCTTGAATTTAATAAGGGTATACTTGGAAAAATTTGAACAAATTTGACAAACATTTTGTAAAAAAAAAACAAGGGTAAAATAAAAAAAAGGCAAAAATGACAAATATGATGAAAGGGAGGCTTACTATGTGATCAATCAATAATTAAGCTTGGGAAATTGTACACAATCGTTGATCTAGCTCAATAACCACTACTTTTTTTAATGAATAACGGTATGGAAGAACTAATGAACCAAGTCAAGCATGAAAGAAATTTTAGGGTTTATTAAAATTACGAGAGCATACACCAAGAATTGTTATCCAAATATGACATAGTACTAGTAGTGAGATCATCCAATATTGAAATTCATGGAAATTGAAGTGCATTGTCTGATTAAACCAACCACACAAGAATAAACAAGTAAAGCGTGCATCTTTATCGATCGATCTCTTTGATCGCCTTGTTAATCCATCTCCTTAATCTCAATTGTTCAATAGCGCAGTTCTGGCCAACATATGCTTAGCATGACCCTGGAATCCAATATCCAAATTACACAAATCAAATCTATAGGAAGAAATTTCATAAATAAAATAGAATAACTATCAAAGAAGAGTAGTATATATTAGTGAGTTAATTACCTCATTTAGTCTAGGTTGATTGTTGGTCTCTAGGGTCAATCCAAAATGGATGTGAGGGAAATGTGCCCACTTTTCATGAAATTCAAAAACATATATCAACAAATTTGAGAGACCCTTTTAATTATTTTTAAAGGCTAATTAAGTAAGATGTCATTAAAATGTTGTTAATTAGCGTTTATGAATATTGTAATGTAATTGGACATACATTCTTGGCAGCAGTGCTAAAGGCTTCCCTGTGGCTTATATCTGGATTGTTGGCCTTTATCCTCTGAATCTCCTCCCTGAACATTCATTCAAATATTTCAATTTTATATATACACTTTTTGTTTTATTTTTCAACTAAAATTAGTAATCTAAAAAAAAGAAGAAGAAGATTACTTTATGAACTGATTATAAGCAGAAGGCACCCGCTGCCTTTTCTCAGGAGCTGATAAGCACCGTACCCAAATGAAGACACACACACATGTTAATTTGACATGATTTATAAACATGTTGACATTATAAAACTTGCTTAAAAACTAGCAACAAGTTACATATATCAAACCAAGAAAAAAGAAGAAGTTTGTTTAATAATTACGAACGTCGATTGACAACCCTCTCCGGAGTAGGATCAGGGATATCAGCAGGAGGCGCCGAAGAACGCGTCGAAGTCTTGTTGGTGAAGTATCTTGAAGAAGATGAAGCCAATGCATTGTTCATCTTGTGGCTAGGGCTGTTATAGTTGAGTGCCTGTAAATTTTATGATTCTAATTAAATGAATAAAATTCATATAGCGTTGACATTAATTGTTTAGAAATTACAACAAAGACATATAGTATCAAAGTGATGTTTCATAATCAGAAAGGTATCGGAGGATTTGACAGTTAGCTAGCAGTCTATACTCATCAGTTTGAAAAGATTGCTCCTAAATTAGAGGACAAAACACCAGCCACTCTCATTATTATTATTTTAAGAAAAAATTAACTCACCAATCAAATCAACAAAAATCAATCTGAAACCCTAGACCCTAAAAAGGAAAACAGAAATTTCAGCTATGGAGAGTAGGAGAATCTAGAGAGAAATTAGCTAGAAAGAACAAGCCTGTTGGACCAAAAAATATGAAATAAAAAAGATTTTTTTTTTTCTTTTCTCATTTCCCCAGATCTGGCTATGGTGGCTGGAAATCAGATTCTGATATGTTACATATACATTTATGGAAAGAAAAACAAATAAATCAGACCTTGGGTTTCAGGGTTCTAGCCTTGATATAGATCCCTAGCTAGATCTATGTATATTTTAATTTTTTGGTACAAAATTAAGATTTCATTTAAATAATGGTAATTGATGAAGAATATATAGAACCTGATGAGGATGATGATGATGAAGTGCATCTTGCCAGAAGGAGGCGGAGGCGGAGAAGGATTGGAAGGCGGCGGCCATGTTTACGGACCAGAGGTTGGTGCAATGTCCACACCTCACTGTCACTATGTCCAGCAAATTGCTGCATGGTACACTCACCTGCATCATTTACATTAATTACTTCCCAATTTCCATCAATTTCTTCATTAATAATTAGCTAATGATGAAAAAGAACAAACATAATACCTACCAATTAATAATACTCCCTCCGATCCTTATTAAATGACTTTGTAGCATTTTTTTTTGATTCAAATTAAGTGTCGTTGACATTAATAACTTTACTTTTTCAATTAACTAGAACTATTTCCCAATTACTTTTTCACACTTATTGGGGTAAAATTTAATGATCTTACTTTGAAACTTGTTCCACATTAGCATATCTTAGTGGAATAACCAATCGATACATGTTTATCTTAAAAAATTGAGAAAATTAAAATTATTGCTTAATTAATTACTTAGTTTTTTGTGGGTTAAAGTAGATTTTTATGGGTCATTAATAATTTTCTTAATAAGTGTGAAAATTCTAAAAAGTCACTTAAAATGAATCGGAGGGAGTAGGTCATAGGTCACTTCTTAGGTTATATATAACTTGCTAGGGCAACTAAGTGATGAGCCCTTTTCAATTGGGTGTAATTTAGGTGATATTTGAATGCCCTAATTTCTTATGAGAAAGAGAGATAACTAAAGAGGCATTTGAGATATATGAAGATGTATGATTGAAATTTGACCCATAAAAAGTGGGAGAAAATTAAATTGAAACATCACACTGTTCTGTGTAGTGTGGTTAGTGTCCAGGGACTCAGAGGCTCTAGGCTATCACTTTTATTCAATTTTGACAGCAAACTATTTTGGGGAAACAAAAAAAATAAATAAAGGGTTTGAAGACGATGGAGACATGACTGGTACACAGAAACAAAGAAAAATCCCCATCTCTCAGATTTACAATACCAGCAATATTGCAAAAAGAGACAACACGATATAAGATTTTAAAAAAAATAATTGAGATGGATGACAAACCGCAAGAACAATATTGCAAAAATTGCAAGGGATGTAGCAGAGTTGCTCCGACGAAACATCCATACAGCTGGACGACATCTTTATGCTTAATCGATCAAGAGATTTGAAGTCTCTCTCACTCAGCTGGAAGAAGGAAAAGGTCAGATTTGGGAATTGAAGGTAAATGAAAGCTTGGTTTCAAAGCTGGGGATTATGCGAAAGAGAAGATGGCTTTATTTATAGCCTTTCAAAACACATCAGCTGGTTACCTTAGCTGTAGTATGTAGAGAGAACAAGAGAGAAAGGGAACTAATAACTCATAACTAGTTAGCTAGGTTTCCAAGGCTGATCAGAGGGTAGGCAAAAAAGCTAGTTACAATATTAAATAAAAACACTTTTAAATTATTATTAAAAAAAAAAGAATAAGAGGAGAAGAGAGGGATTGAAAGGAAAAGGAGTGGTGTTGAGAAGAGGGTCTGGGAAATATCTATGGGGCCTGGAAACTGGAAAGAATTGGCCTGGCTTGGATAAATACAAACTAGAAAAAAAAACTATTATATAATAAATGTATTAATTGGTAATTTTTAATAGAATATTTTTTTTAAGTTTGCTAGAGATTTTATAAGTGAAGTTCTAAAATTTTATAATACTAGGAAAAATAATTTTAAAAAAATAATAAAAATCAAATTTAATAAGTGATAAATGTAATCTTAATTATTGTGACTCTATTTCTTATCAATGTTATTAACTGTTCTTGTAACTAAAACAGGTGTGTGGAGGTGGAATTGATGGAAGCTACTCAGTATAGCATAAGGTGAAAAAAAGGCAGCTTTTAATTTAGGGCATTTGTATTGAATTTTTATTACTTAGAAGAAGCACACTGAAAAAAGGGAGGGGAGAGAGAGAGAGATGAAAGGGACTAATCGTAGGGCACCATGCTTCCAAAATTCACAGCGAAATAGGGGGGCGAATTTCAATTCCAATTTACAGTATTTGTTTTCTTCTTCAACTCCCCCACACCCATTCATATTTATTATTGCCCTCGTATACATCTTTTACCTTGTGCATCGTTTTTTAATGTAGGATGATTCATTCGTGTAAGAATATATGTGTGAGGGTGAATTCCAACTTAGATTTTTTAACTATTAACAAAATATCAGTAAAATAAATGTGGTTTAATAAAGAGAGTTTCTAGCTTTTTCAAGACAAATCAAATCTTCTACACCCTAAATATACTCTCTTCTACACTCCCTACGACGTGATGGGGTGATGACTTTTCAAATTACATTAAAAAAGAAACTTAAATATTTATTAAATATTAAAAAAATATCTTCTAACCAATTAAAATAAGGGAGTATAGATGGGAGTATGATTATGGAGTGAAATAATCGGACCGTTTTCAAGATACTCTTTAACACTAATTAAGTGCATTGAGGTTTGAAAAAAATCTGATATTTTTTTAAATAATTGTAATATTTTTAACACTGAGTGCATTGAGGTATGATAACGTGGTCCTTGAGTCGGATTGTCTTAGGCTTATCCAAAAGGCCTACCACAGTGTAATCTTGATTTCTACCTTTGGTGATAGCTTGATTTGGTTTTGGAAACAAGTCTGCATTTCTTATTGTGCAACCACTGGGAATATGTTAGGAGGAATGCTAATTAGGATCCTCACTGCAGGCTTAGCAGATGAAAGTTGCCGGTCCTTTTTTTAATTTCTAGTAATTTTTTATTTCCTGTTGAATTCTATGATATTTTGGCTACTGATAATTTGGTTTTAAGTTTTTTTTTTTAGAAACGGTAAATTTCCATTGATCTAAAGAAAATGTACAAAAGCGCCCATATTGATGGAATGCCAAAGTTTGAACAAGGTCGCTTAAGCCAGTGATTGAGCAAGGGGTCTTTGATTCGAGTTTGCAGCCTAGATTTGGTGAGATGGGTTGTCTTTTGGGCACATTCTTTCACATTAGGGTTAAGATCTTGAAAGCACTTTAAAGTCTATGGGCCTTTCACGTGGGGGTGTACACGACTGTTTGTGCACATATGGCAATAAGCCTATGCAGTTCCAACACATAAGCTTATCAGGTTCCATCCTAAAACCAATTGATAATAAAAAGAGTAACCCATAAACTTATATAGTGATTTTGTTTAGTTTCTACTTTCAGATGTGGAAATGCATATTCTCAACAAGCACACATAATTCTTATGCTTCCAAATCAAGCATGCGATCATGGTGAAGGCCATGAAACGAAGTTTGAATATAGGATAGCCTTGTTTATTATTGTCGGAGAACCAATGGAGCCATTCATGAATGGTGCTAGGGGAACTTGTACATAACACAACATCATAACTCGACTAATGATAGCTTTGGAAAATTTACAACTAAACAAGATATGAAGATTTGATTCAAATGAGCTAGAATTGCATAAGGGGCAAGTATCAATGTTAGAAATACCTATGGAGTGGAGTCTATCATGAGTTGGGGCTCTCTCACTCTCTCGCAACTAGTCGGATGATAAAGGCACAATGAGAAATGCTTGGGGACTTCCAAATTAATGACGTTCCCCAAGGGGTTGTTGGTACTTTTTCTCCGAACTGACATAAAGCAGTTGGCTGATGCGTCAACGGTTATTGTTGTTCCAGATATTACCCAAGCATTAGTGGTTTCTCTAAGTGGAAGGATTCCGTTCTTAATTTTCACTAAGAGTTTCCATGTCCAACTATCCTCGAATTTTGCTTTGATGTTCCACATGTTATTACCATTAACTAGGTTGCACTTGCACAAATGAACCTAGATGTTGGAGTGATTGAAGTCGATCTTGTAGAGAACTCGACCTGCTTGAGCTTTGTTCCAAGCGAGAAGTTCTTTAAACCCATGTTACTGCTTGAGCTACTGAGCATCTCTTGCTATCATTGACCCCACTCCACAAGAAACTCCTCATTAACTTTTGCACATTTTATCTACCAGCATAAGACAGAAGCTTAGACGCCCATGATTGAACGTGAAAGATAATTCTAATAGTAAGCATGGTATACTCATTAGCTTTGAACCTTTGGGAATGTAATGGGAGGCCATGGTAAGAATCGAGAGAGTGCCAAACTCCACATTGAGAACCTTGGCAGCAACTGAAGCAAGTCTTTGATTCATCTTAGCACAAAACAACTTGGATTTAGAATGATAACAAAGGAGACCTAAAGAGTTGGAGAATTCCTAAATTGAGTTCACCAGACATTGAACTTATTCAATGTTTCCCTATCATTTAAAATATAATCCTTCTAAGAAATGTACAATTTTATCCATTCAACTAATTAGTTGACGTAAGATTTCTCTATCAATCATTGTGCCTTGATACTTCTGTTTGTTTTGCTATTTTGCTATACAATTAAAGGAGTTGTTATGATAGGAACGACCTTTTATTTTATTACTAACAACTAACAAGCAACCGATCCAACACAATTGATGGTTAATTATTTAGTTATGTGATTTATTTGTTGATGCTCTTTCATCCAGTGTAAGGCTCCGTTTAGTTGCAATTCATGGAAACATTAACAAACTGAAAATAAATGTAGTCCATTTTAATATCATGATATATTGATTAAAAAAATAAACTTGTTTTGCATACTCTCTTATCCATTATAAAAAAGGATTTGTTCCACCTCAATCATTCTTCTATCATAAGGGTGGGAAACAAAATAGTAAAATCATTTTCTTCCATCTCACTTTTACAATGAACAAGTTGTTGGATAATTTATTTCATAAAAATATATCAAGATACTAAAAATACTCTAGATTCATTCTATTTCCGTTTCCGTTTTCATATTTCACGACAAACCAAATGACCCTAATTATATAAACACGCCACTTTGACAATAAGTTACTTATTAGTGTTAAATAAGAACTTGTTCACATTAAAAATAAATTATGTGTGCACAGACAAATGAGCGAAAGGATCGGAAAACGTACAACACATATATGCGATAACTCTGAAAGTCTGATGACAACATGCACGAGCCTGTTAGTATATCACGTGTCACTGTTCCCGTGGGTGTTAAATAACGCCCACATTATAAAAAGTGAAACTTTTGACCGATACATAAAACTATGCATCGAATGGAAACTATGGCCACAAAAGAGTACATGCATCGAATGCAACCTGGATTATCAAGCTAGAGGTGCGATTCATTTATTTATTTTTACCCATCTTCACTTATGTTTTCTCAATAATTTGGACAATATTGAAGAGTACAAAACATAAATTAATTAGATGAGGAAAAAGATAAGAAAGGTTGTAAGAAATGGGCCAAAATAAGTTCGTTTTTGTCGTACGGATCGGCTACAAGTTAGGGCAGCCGGGACGAGCAAACCCAAACGGTTTGGCTTACGTCTCTTTCCTTGTCCACACCTCCAATTACCCAAATCAAGCTATTCACGATTTCGTGCATTTCATGATTGCTTGATCATTGATATGTTGGTTATCATGATTTCGATCGTTTCATAATTCCGTTCATTTCATGCTTAATTATGTTCGTAATTGTTAGGTTTAACGATTGTCTAAGAAATGCGGCTCATCTGGATAGCTAATCGATCATGCTAAACCACTTTATCTGCACCGGTTAGACAATCCAAGAATTGTTGGGCCCTCAGAATTTAGGTCTCGTTTGAAGGATGGGCTTGCATATGGAAGGAAGGGATCTTCATCTTGTGCGAGCTAGATATCCACCTTAGTGATTCCCAAACCAATGAGCTTTGTGCAAAGTGCCTCAAAGCGAGATTGGTAAGAGGAAATTGTCTCTCCCGATTCCATTCTAAACTTGAAGAATTCCCTTCGAGTGTCTATCTGATGATCCTCCTTGAGATCGAAACTGTCCATATGCATTTGTTGAATGTCAGTCCACATTTCCTTAGTTGTCTCAAGGTTCCCAACCTTGACAGCGTCTTGCTCACACATGATAGTGTTAAGGTATATCTTGGCTTTGAAATTTGGCTTCCACACAATTCTATTTGTCGGCACCCCATTTGGAGAGATCATCTCTGATGGCTTCATTGACGATGAAGTTCCTTTCTCAATGACCATCCAAGCTTGATAGTCAAGACTGCGCATCCATTCCTTCATGAGGACTTGCCATCTCTCAAACCTTCCTCTGATAAGCCTAGGTGGCTTGTTGTTCCCGAGATCAATAGCATTCAGATATGTAGACATCCTTGTAATCCTGAAACTTAACGAGAGATCTAGAGCTTTGCTCTGATATCAATTGTTGGATCGATGATCGCATTAGTAAAGTGTTAAAGAACTATTCTTGGAGGATTTAGAATGGCTTCTTTTCTATTAATTGTTCCTTAGGCGGCGGAATTAAACATATATACATGAAGCAAAGACACATAGTAAGCACATGGACACATTTTCTTTATAAAGGAACCCCATGTTGACCAACAAGTCAAGCGGGCAAACCTCTACCTCCTTGGAGGATTTTGAATGGCTACTTTTCTTATTAATTGTTCCTTCGGTAGAAAGGCAAGATTTGAACTTCTTTTTCTTAGTAGTAATCACCAAATTCCTAGCAACATTCATGAATCTATCGACCTAGTTCCTAAGCGAACCAAATTAATCAAGCAAAAGTACCAAACCTCATGATCCCCGTCGTAGTTCCCTTTAATTAGCTCTAGAATCGCCACTTGTCGTCGGTGAGATCACACACTCACCGTCGACGTCTTCTTCTTCCTTGATCTTCCTTGGAAGACTCACTATGCTCTCAATCTGGGATTTCCACCATTTACTCTCCACTCAGTCGCACAAAACCCTAGGTCATTTCTATCTATGTATATATATATAGTGAGTGAGTTTTGACACTTGTCCTTGCAAAGGACAAACTTATAACTCTATCCTTTTCTCCTCGGGGCGCAAGACATGATTCCAAATGACATCTATATCCATGTGCACTGGATATGCTCACGGATAATTGTACCCTTCTTTCCTTGACGCAAAAAACAATCTTATTAGAGGGTCAGTTCACGACTTTGCTCTTTATTTCCTTTGTTGTTCTTGTGAATCTATATTTCCGTAAAATACATAAACGATATATATATATATTAGTTCTTAATAACATTTCTTATCATCAAAACTCACAGAGGAAACATTAATACAGTATTCGAAACTTGGCAGTTCCTAATACTATGCCAACAAAGTGAATGACAACTCATAAGATAGATAACTCATTGATGTAAATAAATCTAATATATATTGTAAAGTGTGTGTCATGTCAAAACTCCAATCAGCCGACCTTTTTGTTTGATACACAAAACCCTCGGACAAAAATTGGAAATGGATCATCGGGTTGGCCCATATCCCCCACAATTTCATCTTCCCGACCGTCTTCAATGTTCAAGGATGGTACAATAATTGATTTGATTAGCCTAAACTATTTCGTTCAATGTTCAAGCTGTATATGAATTGTTTTTATTTAACAAAATCATGTGCATTGGAGCATGAATTGTTTCTACCACAAGTCAATCTCTGGTAGGTTATTCAAGATTAAAAATAGACGCCGGCCTACATAAGAATCTTATTGTAAAAAAAATTGTACTTGTTACTTTTTTTAATTCGATAAGCTTAGCTAGGTAGGACTTTAAATGGCACTGGGTATCTACTACCTGAAACAAAGAAGCATCTATAATCTCGGTATTTTTCAAAGTAGAACTTTATTTGTTTCCTTTATAAATATTGTTTCTGAAATTACTTCTTTTGATGAAGCCTATATTTATATAAAGATCAGAGCATGTCCTCTATGTGTTGTATTTGAGCTGGTTCAATTCTTACAAATGCACTGAATTTAGGGGCATGCATTTATAAAGTGGGCTTTGACAATTTTCTTTTTGGTTTTACAACTTGGGACCTCGGATTTGGGAGCATATTTTGTTTAGCCTTTTATAGAGCTAGTGTATTTTAACTACATTTATGATTTATTGTTTGCTTTAATTTGTTTTTCGCCAAAAAAAAGCTGAAAAATGTCTGTGTTTTATGAATCACTACCCAGTAGTCAATAAACCTACTTATCACATAGATGATAGTAGTAAATTTGAAGGAAAACCGTTACACATTACATCAAAATTGTAAGCACTTTATTCGTTAGGTAGATGTAACTTTGTTACTCATATATTGATTTTTTTCCCTATCCGGAACTATATATTAGTATTATGCATTCACACAATCACATGTACATTATTGTATAAATAGCATATATACTAAGTACACCAATAATGCCATGCATCTGGTTGGTTTGCATCTCGATCAATCATTCCAAGTGATTTAGTCCATGCATATTTATGTGAATAATGTTATTGGAGTTATATTGTATTTATCGTGAAATGCGGAATACAAATGAAGAACTCAAGTAAACGAAATAAAGAACAAAGACAAACAAACAAACTCGTATATTTGGCTTTGAACCTCAATCGAAATGCCAGAGATCCAAGGGGAATACAAGAGGGCAAAGAGAACTGTAAAGTAAGCAAGCAATCGGAGAGAGAGAAGCAAGTTCAGAGAAGCACAGCTCGACAAAGTCGAACAACCACAAAGGTCTCCTTGGTGCTCTCGTCTTCTCTCTTCCTTGGTTTGGATTTCGAAAGGAGCTCGGGTCACCGGAGACTAGCTCAGGCTACAAGGCCGAGTAATTGCTCTCGGAGAAGAGACCCTAGTGAACTCTCTCGAATGATCCAACAAGCGGCACAAGGGAGAAGGAGAGGTATAAGTATAGCTCCCCACAAACCCTAAGCCACAACGACGTCGTTCTAGCAAATGAGACAGATCACCAGTGCAAATGGGCTAGCTCGAGTGTGCGTGTATTGGGCCGTTTGGCCCAATACGTATTCCTACGAACTAAAGCCCAATTACAAGCATTCTGTCACATACACCAGATTACATAAAGCCCAAATTATCCAAACTTAGGATTACAAACATTACATACAACTCTACAATTTGCCCTCCTAATTCCTAAGTTTACATCAATAGTAAAACTTGTATCCTTGTTTTGTTGATCCCTGGTCTTATAGTCTTTCTATCATCGGTCCATTTGTACCCTTCTCAACTCTGTTCTGGCTCAATCACATGTAGGAAATCCATGCAATAATTGAACTTATCAGTTGTGACAATTTTAGTGCCAAAGTCTGCAGGATTCTTCTTACCATCGATTTTTTCTACCAGAATGATTTTCTATGCTACCTTTTGTCTGATGAAATGGTACCTCACATCAATATGTTTGGTCCTTTCATGGTACATAGGATCTTTGCACAGATAGAGGGCACTCTGACTGTCCATATGCAATTTGGACATGTAATTTTTGCCTTCAATCTCCCTCAACAGTCCTTGGAGCCATATTGCCTCTTTGGATGCTTCAGTAGCAGCTATGTACTCTGCCTCAGTAGAGGATAGAGCTACAATAGACTGCTGCTGAGACTTCCAAGAGATGCAATTTCCACACGAAGTATAGACATATGAGGTGGTTGATTTTCTAGTGTCCTTATTGCTTGCAAAGTCAGAATCAACATAACCATAGAGTTCAGAAGGAGAGGAATGAACACCATAGAATTTCTAGTGTCCTTATTGCTTGCAAAGTTGGCAGTACCAACAATATATCTCAAACAGAATTTCATAGCATGGCAATGTTTCTCACATGGCTCAGACATGTATCTACTCAGAACACTGATGGCAAAAGCAAGATCAGGTCTAGTGCAAATCATGGCCTACATTACTTTTCCAACAGCAGCATCATAGGGGATAGAAGACATTCTTCCCTCCTCTTCCTTGGAGAGGGGCAGCTTGGCTTTTGTCAAGTCAAGGTGCCCTCCTAAGGGCATGGAGGAGGGTTTGTCTTTCAAAGCATTGAATCTATCAAACACCTTATGCATATAATCAGATTGAGTAAGCATGATTTGTTTCTTAGACCTATCCCTAACAATTTTAATGTCTAGAATCATTTGTGCATGACCTAGGTCTTTCATGTCAAAGTTCTTTCTAAGAGCCCTCTTAACATCATTGATTTTAGACATGGATTTGCAAATCAAAAGCATATCATCAACATACAACAAGACATAAATGGGCAAATCAGACTTGACATGCTTAAAGTACAAACATGAAGCATACTTGCTAGACTTGAACCCTAAAGATTTCATGCATTTGTCAAACTTTATATTCCACTGCTTAGGTGATTGCTTCAAGCCATATATGAATTTCTTCAACAAGCATACATGATTAGGCTTAGAAGGATCAACAAAACCCTTAGGTTGTTTCATATAAATGGTTTCATCAAGGTCACCATGCAAGAAAGCAGTTTTAACATCCATTTGTTCAACTTCAAGGTCATACACAGCAGACATAACAAGCATCAATCTCATGGTTTTATACTTAGCAACAGGAGTAAAAATGTCATGATAATCTTCCCCCTCTCTTTGAGAGAAGCCTTTTGCTACTAGCCTAGCTTTGTATCTAGGTGGATCAGTAGCAATGACTCCCTCTTTGAGTTTATAAATCCATTTGCAATCAATAACTCTTGAATTCTTAGGCTTGGAAACCAGAATCCAAGTCTTATTGTCATGCATGGATTTGATTTCCTCCTTCATGGCATTCAACCAAAGATCAGAATGAACACATTTAACAGCATGCTCAAACAGGTCAGGAGTATAAGCATTCAATACATCAGCAATAATGAAAGCAAACTCATCAACATTGTTCACATACTTTTTGTTAGGAATTTTAACCCTAGGGGCCCTATCTCTAGTCAATTGATAATTGTTCAAGTTAGGAACCTCATCAAAAGGAATATCCTCAACAGAATCATCAACATCATGCAAAGAGTCATCATTATCATGCAAATCAGGATCAGAATCATGCACAAAGTCATGCAAATCATCAAGAACAGGCTCATGCATGGATGTAGAAGGTAAGTGATGTGAACTGACCTGCCCACCGTGATGGTGAGGTTGCACAACTAAGTGCTCTTCAGTATTTGTTTGAGCATTCAAGTGCTCATTAGAAATACCAATGCCAGAATTTTCAGAGTTTTCAGAATGAGATGGAGAGTATCCAATATCAAAGTCTTCATCAAATAACTCAGATTGAGGAGGAGCAACATAGAATGGAGTATGAACTTGTTCAGGCCTGTCTAAGTGCTCAGGAGAAGATATGAGAACATTTTTGAAATGGAAGTCACTTTCATTGAAAGTGACATCTCTGCTAACTATCACTCTATAGCCACCAGGCTGTATGAGCAACAGTTTATAGCCTTTTACCCCTTCAGAGTATCCCAGCATCACACACTTTTGAGTTCTTGGGTTTAACTTCCCAGCATTATTAAGAGCATAGGCAGTGCATCCAAAAGTTCTCAAATGTGAGATGATGGGTTTGGTTCCACTCCATAGTTCATGTGGAGTTTTGAACCCAATGGCAGAGCAAGGGGATCTATTGATCAAGTAAGCATCTGTAGTGACAGCCTCTCCCCAGAGGGAATGTTTCATCCCAGCACTGATTAGTAGGCATCTTGCCTTCTCAAGCAAAGTCTTGTTCATCCTCTCAGCTATGCCATTCTGCTAAGGTGTGCCAGGCACAGTTAAGTGCCTTTTAATGCCATTTTCATGGCAGAAAGTATCAAAAGCATGGTTGCAGAACTCAAGACCATTGTCAGTCTAAGGCATTTCACCTTGAACTGAGATTGGCCTTCAACAGTTTGTTTCCAAAACTTGAACATGTCAAATGCTTCACTTTTAGCTTTGAGTAAGTGCACCCAAACCTTCTTGGAATAGTGGTCAATTAATGACAAGAAATACTTTTTGCCACCAACAGTATCCACTTGGGCAGGTCCCCATAGGTCTGCATGCACATACTCAAGTGGCTTTTGAGCAACAAATTTGGATTTGGAGAAGGGAGTTCTAGCAAGTTTCCCAAACACACAATTTTCACACATGCTCAAGTCAGAGGGTTTTTTACTTATATACCCATTCTTGAACAGGTAATGCAATCCCTTGTTACCTATATGACCTAGTCTAGCATGCCACAACTTTGTTGAATCAACACTCATACATGCATTCACTTCAGAGGACATGGTCATAACAGGGGAACCAATGACATGATAAAGGTCACGTTTCTTAATTCCTTTTACAAGGACTTTCCCATTTCTAGAGACATTTCTGACTCCATTATGGGTGTGGGTATGACACTCAAGATCATCAAACATGCTTTCAGACAACAAATTTCTCCTTAAGTTAGGTACCCACCTAACAATTTGGAGAATTCTAACAACACCATCATGCATTTTAAAAGGAACAGTACCAACACCCTTAATCTTAAGAGAAGAATGATCACCTAACTTAACCTCACCCTCATCACAGAGATGCAGATAATCAAAGACATGTCTATGAGGTGTAACATGCATAGTGCAACCAGAATCAAGTATCCATGCATCATGATCAGAATTAACATGATGAGAGCACATAAGCAATTCAACAAGATAGGAAAGGTGTGACTCAACAATTGCAGAAGTACCATTTTGTGGTTTTGTGGAGGCAGCTAATGCCTCATCTTTCTTCTTCTTAAAGCAATCATTAATCAAATGACTTCCCTTGCCACAGTAGTGACATTTTAGGTTCTTTTTCTCGGATTTTGGTTTGGCATTCCCAGAATTAGAGCTAGAAGAGTCAGACTCCTTTTCTTTCTTCTTATAGCTCTTTTTCTGGTTTTTACTCTTTCCTTTAGTGAACATGACTTCAGTTTTAGAATCTTTATCAGGTTTACACTTAAACACTTTCAAAGTCTCATTTTTCTGAGTTACAACATCAATTATCTTCTTCTTAGTCAGACCCTTTATGCCATCATGATTAAACTCAAGCATATCTTTAAAGTTATCAAATTGAGGTGGTAAGGAATTTAGCAAAATCACAGCTTGGTGAGATTCTACAACTTTATCACCACACCTTTCCAAGTCCTGATTCATCTTAAGAAATTTATCTAGATTATCATTCAGAGACATGGAAACATCCATTTTGAAAACAAAGATGCGACCAAGCATGCTAATAACAAAAGGGAGAGATTTTACCTGATAGAGGTCATTCAACGCCTTCCAGAGATTCCTGGAAGAGTCTACTTCGACCACTTGACGAGCAACTTCATCAGATAATCTAATAATAATCTCAGAATGAGCAATTTGATCCATTTCCTTCTTATTAGCAGCATCAAATGTGTCAGGCCAAGATTCATCAACAGCAGCCCAACATTTTTCTTTAATCAAGATGGCTTTCATCTTCAATTGCCACATTGCAAAGTCAGAAGAGCCATCTAGTGGCTTTATCCGAATAGATGAGTGATCAGACATTGTGAGCCTAGCTCAGAGAGATAATGATAGCTCAGA
This sequence comes from Fallopia convolvulus, assembly GCA_964016875.1. Lineage (NCBI taxonomy): Eukaryota > Viridiplantae > Streptophyta > Magnoliopsida > Caryophyllales > Polygonaceae > Fallopia > Fallopia convolvulus. Next base: position 3,793,139 of record OZ024725.1, on the reverse strand, counting down.
GAGAGTAGTAACTCAGAGAGAGTAGAGATAGAGAGAGTTTCAGCAAGTGAGTCTCACAAGAGAGATCCTCACAGCAAGTACCTGCACCTGCAAATGTACGCAAAGCAACTACACAACAGAACCAACAAGACAAGGCTTTGGTCTGTTGTAAATCTCAACAGATATCAAGTGAAGTGGTAAACAAGCAACAGTAATAATCAAGTCGTACAAACAGATCAGAATCCCCAAATCATGCTTTAGGGTTTCAGATCGAAGCAGAGATGCTCTTTTGCAAGAGCTTTGTGTAGGATCCGACAATGGGATTACACTAGTATAACTGGAACCCGATTTATCCAGAATCCCCCGCCCCTTTCTATCAAAGGGAATCGGAAATCTACCACTCAAAAGCAAGTAAAGCAACTTGAACACTTGAAAGAAGTTGAGCCTACACCGTTTAAAGCGATTTAAAAGCGATTTTATGTATGGATCTATAAGGATCTAAGTTCTAGAGAGTCACTTGACTCTAGAACCAGTAGATCCAGTCCCGAAGGATCGAAGAAGGGTCTCAAGACTTTAGATCCAGAGAGTAAAGTAACTCTCAATGGATCGTAGCAAGAGAAGCTTCAAGAGCGAGTGAAAGAAAATGAAGAGCAATAAGTGAGAACTCAAGATCTGGAAGAAGAAACCCCAGATCCAACACAGAGAGTCTCAGATCTCAAGATCCAACACAAGCAACAACAAGCACAAACCCTAGATTCGAAGATCCGGGACTAGAAAGTCCAGAAATCTCGAACCCTAGATCTGTAAGAGCTAACCTGGATGTGATACCAATTTGAAATGCGGAATACAAATGAAGAACTCAAGCAAACGAAACAAAGAACAAAGACGACAAACAAAGAAACTCGTACATTTGGCTTTGAGCCTCAATCGAAATGCCAGAGATCCAAGGGGAATACAAGAGGGCAAAGAGAACTGTAAAGTAAGCAAGCAATCGGAGAGAGAGAAGCAAGTTCAAAAAAGCACAGCTCGACAAAGTCGAACAACCACAAAGGTCTCCTTGGTGCTCTCGTCTTCTCTCTTCCTCGGTTTGGATTTCGAAGGGAGCTCGGGTCACCGGAGACTAGCTCAGGCTACAAGGCCGAGTAATTGCTCTCGGAGAAGAGACCTAGTGAACTCTCTCGAATGATCCAACAAGCGGCACAGGGGAGAAGGAGAGGTATAAGTATATCTCCCCACAAACCCTAAGCCACAACGACGTCGTTCTAGCAAATGAGACAGATCACCAGTGCAAATGGGCTAGCTCGAGTGTACGTGTATTGGGCCGTTTGGCCCAATACGTACTCCTACGAACTAAAGCCCAATTACAAGTATTTTGTCACATACACCAGATTACATAAAGCCCAAATTATCCAAATTTAGGATTACAAACATTACATACAACTCTACATATTGTATGTAAGTATTTTATGTCCATTATTGGACCTTAAGCTTAGGTTAACTCTCCTTGTATAAATACTCATTAATTAATCGAAAGCTCAAATTTACAACCGAAAATATTTAATTTGGTATTATAGCAAAACTTGAAATTAACTTTCCTCTACACTAAAACTGGTCGTCACTGCCGTAGTCGCCACTCAACTTTGACTATGCTTGAAAGTCATGATGGGAAGGATGGCGCCATTGTCTGCAACAACTATCAAGAATGGGAGATATGCTTGCGCAATACTCTTCGTGCTAAGCGATCGGGTTCATTGTTGGGACAATTCTCAACCCTGACGATCGGGATGATTGGTGGAGTGTCAACTCAATGTTGGTTGGATGGATCGTCCAGTCTATGAAAGAATCCATTTGATCTACGGTTACTTACTTTGACACCACAAAAGAGTTGTAGGATGATCTCAAGCAACATTAATTAATCACACAAAACTGACAAAAGACATCCAACAACAGTCAATCAAACGAATATGCTTTATTTTATCCACTTCAGTTCAAGCCCATTTTTGAGGTGGGCTTCAATCGGCCCATATCCAGCCCACATGACATACGATGACTATTAAGAACAAATACCCCCAAGTGCTTTTGTAAGAAAGAAAAAATATTCCCAAATGCTCCTCTGGCTCAACACAAAAGCAATCTTTGATGACTATGAGAACAGCTCAATCTGACTTGCTTTTAAACTTTACAGGTAACTACATAAACCTAGCTAGAAATTTCACTGTTGTGGGAAAAAGGGTATTTTAAAATCTCAACTTGTTTTCAGAACAAATAATGTAAACAAGAGTTCTGATTAATGCATTTAAACCATAATTAGCATGACTTTTTCAGAGGTTCAACTCCACCTAATTCAACTGTCCTTTCTGCATTAGGTGGTTTTCTTGTATGGTATATAATGAATTTAGTGTACAAGTTAGATGGTTTTTCAACCACTCATCTGAATTAAAACTATATTAAGCCTTTAATTAGTGACACCCAGAAATTACCCTGAAAAAGTAAAACCCTAAAAAAGTAATAAGGTAATTTTGTTTGCATGACTTGTAGGAAAAGGAAACTGAAAACAGGATGGCTAAGGAATGTGATTACCTTTTAATTACGTGGACTATAGTTAGTGGCAAGGCAAAAGCCATATGAAACTGTGAATTACTTATATGTACTATAGTACTATACTTTTAGAAACAATTCTACTTAAATTACACAGTCCAAATCAATAGTGGTTGTGTCTATAGAGAATGAAGAGCAAGCACTGAAACCCAAAAGTAGTGTGAAAGACAAAATGGCATCATCTTGATCTAGTCAGATTGTGATTTTTTTTTCCATCTTACATACATAGGAGCTTTTTAATTTGAAAAGGATGTTTTATTTTAATAAACATCATTAATTTCATTGGAAAGAAAGAGACCCAATACATCATTCATGTTAACTGTTAAGCTAAAAGACAATGCCTTTCTGATATTTTCTTTGACACTCCACATATTTAATCTTTTCCATATAGCAATACAAAACAAAGTACACTACTATGCGAAACCTAAACCATTTTAATCAAATAATTCATCAACATATGTAAGTGAGTGTATCCGATAAAATTGTTGATGATCCTACCCAACATATAAGATTTACGTTTTGCATAAATTGGTCTATATTGCACTGTTAGAAAATTAATGTTAACCTAGTAGCGTGGCAATGTGCTACTGACGCGGGCACGGACCAAGGGGTAGGTGATAGTGATAAAGTCCGGTGGGCCGATAATCTGGGGGTCGTGTGTGTAACGGGCCTAACATATAAGCCTAATGAGGTTCCAACTCAAAACCATATGGCAATGGGTGGAGTAGCTCATTGGGTTATATACTGGGCTTTCTTAGTCTCAAGTTTCCCATGTGGGATAACTCTCAACACGCCCCCTCAAGTGCAACTGCCTGGGCCAGTTGACACTTGGACAAAACCCCTCAAGGCTTGCGAACCGTCATATTTGGATCGGTCGCTCCTTTATTGGGCGGGATGCTTGAATGTGCTCTCATAAGGCCGACAAGTCCGAATCAATCCCTCAAGGCTCGCAAACCGCCACTTTTGGGATCGGTCGCTCCTTTATTGGGCGGACTGCCTGAACGGGCCCATGAAGCCAGCAAACCCGAAGACTCCAGGAAATAACCCACACCGCAACCTGCTCTGATACCATGATAAAGTCCGGTGGGCCGATAATCTAGGGGTCGTGCGTGTAACGGGCCTAGCATACAAGCCCAATGAGGTTCCAACCCAAAACCATATGGCAATGGGTGGAGTAGCTCATTGGGTTATATACTAGGCTTTCTTAGTCTCAAGTTTCCCATGTGGGATAACTCTCAACAGATAGCTTGCATATAGGAGTAGTTTAGATGCATGTTTTATATATGTTTTAGTTGAGTTTAAGTTAGTTTTTATGTAGTTTTTAGGTTTTTGTATTGTCGGGTATTATGCGCTGGTTTGCTCGGTTTTACAGGTGTTTAGGTTAAGGAGCAACAGCGGGGCGAGTGCAGATGGACCATGGTGGTGGTGGACGAGTCAAGCAAGCTAAGGAAGCTAGGACATACTAGGAGAAGAGCCAAGAGAAGAAAGAACCGAGCCAAGCCAAGAACCAAGGGCGCGAGATCGAAGCCGCGTACCAACCCGCGCATTCCCAACTGGGTGCCAATTGCGCGGGGAGGACATTGCGCGCCCGCGCAATATGGTGCCAAGCCGCGCAGTCTGGCGTTTCTCATGGACGATGGACTTGGGCCGAGATTTGGTTTTTGGGCTTTGGTGTTGATCTTATGGGCTTATGATTTCCGAGTATATGTGTTTAAGATATAGTTTGAGGGATATTTTTAGAGACATATAAATACTTTATGTTAGTTTATTTTAGATAATTTTTTATCAACTTTGGAGGCTAGGGTTTCTTTGGAGAGAGTTTCTCAAAGGAGCAATCTTTGAACCTCTTGTAAGTTTGATTTTATTTCAATTATGCATTGCTAAATTCCTTTGTGTTTGACTAGTTATTGAAATCATAGATTGCATAACATTGTGAGGTTTGATTGATTCTCATCAACTTGAATAGGTTTTATTCCCTATGCTTAATTGAATCAGAATTATTCTAGGGTTTTGTTAGATTAGCTACCTAATAGAATTTCTAGGTTAATTTACAACTAATCTGATCAAGTCCCGTTCGGGATTGATTAGATAAAGTAGCAACTATAATTGTTTGGACCCGTTTGGGCTATTCAGTTGTAGAGGGAATAAACCACAGATAACTTGATTAGCTGTTTGCGTCGAGTATTTGTTTCTATCGATACTTTCGACTTAAAGTTGTCGTTTAATTGAATCTAGGCGTTGTTCTAGGTTGTTAGATGATTATGGTTGTTCAGACTGTTAGCTCTTTCAATTAAATATAAAGTTTTGGATAATAATCCACGGTAGATTATTCAAGGGAATTGGGAATCGAAAGAATCAATGATCGATAAGCATATCTATGATGGATTTAACTAGTTGAACACGCTTGTCTCTTAATTGATTAAAACCATCTTTTGCATTCTTAGATAGTTTCTATTTTTGCATAGTAGTTTAGAATTTACAATTACAAACCCCCATATTAGTTACTTGGCACTTAAGTAATAACATTCATACACGAGTTTCTGTGGGATCGACCCTTGCTTACCATTCTACTCAGATTGGTCAAGTTAGGATTCTTTGATAGGTAAACAACTGAAAAATACCTCATCAAATTTGGTGCCGTTGCCGGGGACTCGTCGCTATTTGTGTTTATTTCTTTTGTGCTGTTTTGGGTGTGAACCTGTTATATGGTTCATACCCTTGCTACTAACTCATCTCCTCTACTTTTTGATCCAGATATTGACAGGACACTCTTCAAGCTAAGGAAGGAAATCCGGAATCACTTTCAAGCCTTACCGTTCTTTCTTGAAGAATCTGACTCTGAATCTGAATCTGCTGAATCTGCTGAGATGGGTGACCAAACTCTGAGACAGTTGACTGCACCAAATCTGACACAACAACCATTGGCAGTGCAGTTCCCTGCTCTCGGTGAGGGAGTCAAGTTTGAGCTGAAATCCGGGTTGATCCACCTTTTGCCTTCATCCCATGGGCATAGTGGTGAAGACCCCAACAAGCATCTTTCTGAATTTCATGCTGTGTGCTCAAGCATGAAGCCTGCTGATGTAACTCATGACCAGATCGCGCTAAGAGCCTTTTCTTTTTTTCTCTCAAGGATCAGGCTAAAGACTGGTTTTACTACTTGGCCCCGGGAAGTATTGATACATGGGCTAAGATGAAGGAACCTTTTCTGGAGAAGTACTTCCCTGCTACAAGGCTCAACGATCTGAAAAAGCGAATCAGTAACATCGAACAAGAAGCTAATGAGTCCTTGTACGAATATTATGAGAGGTTCAAGAGGTTGGTAGCCAGTTGTCCTTTCCATGGCTACACTGATCAAGACCTGATTCTATATCTTTTTAATGGCCTCTTGGATGATGAGAGAAGAATGGTCAATGCAGCTTGCCAGGGCCACATTCTCAACCAAACTCCTGCTGCTGCATTTGACCTATTTACACAACTGTCTGAGGGCACAAGACAGTTCAGAAAAGAGACTAGCTCGAGAGCTGCAAATTCAATGGTGGCTAATACAAAAATTCAAGATGAAGTCACTGAATTGAAAATGATGATGAAGCAACCGTTGCAGCAAGGTGGTAGACAGCAGGTGAAATCTTGTGAAATTTGCTTTGATAACATGCATCCCTCTGACGCTTGCCCTACACTACAAGATCAAAACGCTAAGGTGAATGCAGTGGGGGGATATAGGCCGAGGTATGATCCCTTCTCCAACACCTACAATCCAGGCTGGAGGGATCATCCTAATCTGAGGTACGGGAATTCAAACAATCAGCAATTCAATCAGCAGGGTGGCCAAGCTCCATATAAGCCACCTTTTCAACCCCGTCCTCAAGGGGCTAATCAGAATGCCATGTCTACTGAAGATATGATTCGGACTCTTGCACAGACTGTGACTACAATGCAAGCATCAATGAGCCAATTTCAACAAGAGACCAAGTCTAGCATCCACAATCTAGAGACTCAAGTCAGTCAAATTGCCAATGTTGTAGGCAAACTAGAAGCTAGAGATTCAAGTAAGTTGCCATCTCAGACCGAGCTCAATCCGAAACAGAATGTCAATGCTATTACTCTGAGGAGTGGACGAGAGCTTCAAGTAGAGCCCAGGGACGGGTACATACCAATCAGAAGGGGCATAACAGAAGAAGCTAAGGGTGAAACAGAAGAAAAACTCGAGCTTACAAATGAGATTCCATTCGGGGACGAATTGCTCGGCCAGCCTGCTAATTGCGCGGCCGAGCAATTGCCACCCCGCGCAATACAGTCTCAGTTGGGATTGCGCGGGGATGAGACGCCAAAAAGCGCGGCCGTGCAATTGCCAAGCCGCACAATGACGTCTCAGTTGGGATTGCGCGGCTTGGCTGCTGAAAGCGCGGTCGCGCAAACGGAGGCGATCCCGAGCAATCTGGACGTCAATGCTGATTTGTCTGAAACCCCTCTGAAGTCTTATGCACCGTTCCACCCTTCCCAGAGGCATTAAAAGAAACCCGAAAGCTGGAGAACGACAAGGAATTGTTCGAGACATTCAGCAAGTGTGAGGTAAACATTCCTTTACTTAAAACTGATTAAAAGCATTCCTAGATATGCTAAGTTTTTGAAAGAATTGTGCACCATAAAAAGAACTCAAAAGCTAAAAGGGAAACAGAAAATCTCTGTAAGTGAACATGTGTCAGCTGTGTTTAAAGGCGTATGCCTCAGAAATGTGGTGACCCTGGCATGTTCACTATTCCCTGCATTATTGGTGAGACAAAAATTGATAAAGCCATGCTAGATCTAGGTGCTTCAATTAATGTTTTACCTTACTCTGTGTACAAAATGCTTGAATTGGGTCCTCTGCAAGAAACTGGTGTTGTGATATAGTTAGCTGATAGGTCAAATGCTTATCCTCAGAAAGGTGGTCCATATCCTCTGCAAGAAATTAATGTTAAGACTTAAGAGTAGTGTGGCAATGTACTACTGACGCGGGCACGGACCAAGGGGTAGGTCAGGGTCACCAGCTAGACCTGTCAAACGCTGACCTGATTCGCCCGGAAATTTGAACTCGAAATTCAGTTTAAATCCGACTCGGTTGACTCGAATTTGATTGGGTTGAAAATCCAAAAATTCGTTGGGTTGATCCGATGTGTTATACTACAAAATATTTTAAAAATTATAACTTATTAAAAATATATAAAAATAATACTCCATATGTTATTATTTAAGTAAAATAATATTTTAATAATTATAAAAAAATTGATTCTCTTAACCTGGTGGGTCAACCTGACCCGCTTGGAAATCCACAACGACCCGACATTGTTTAATCCGTGACTCGAACCCGAAATGACCCGACCTAACTGATTCAATTGACAAGTCTAGGTGGAATCCACCCAAAAAAATTAAAAAAAATACTTCAGACCAGCCAAAAAAATAGTAAATATTAATATAAAAATATTAAAAATTAAGGGAAATTTATCGTTGATTTAAAATCTTTTGTATCAACTTTACAGAAACTAAAAAAATTAATAACGCGTTTTATACTTTTATCTTTTGAGTTTTGGTACAAAAGTGAAAGAAAAAAAGAGAACGAAAAAGGGAAAGAAATCGAAGATTTAAAAATTAAAAAAGAAAGGGAAGAAAATAAAGCGCGTGGTGGACTGGTGGGGCATTGTAAATACGCAAGTGTTGTTGTTAAATAGCCCAATAATGAGAATCACACACTGAAACACTGATAATACCACCATAATTTTGCAATTCGAACTTAAACTAAACGTACCCTTTTGAGTTTAGGGTGTGTTTGGCTGCAATTAGCCGAGCAAGTCGAAAAAGCAAACTCAAATTTCAGTTGAAGAGTTGAAGAAATCCCCCAAATCCCCAATTTACTCTGTCCAGTACTACTTCTTTGATTGATACCCATCAACACCCAAGTGAAGGAATCCCATTCTTGGGTATCTCTCTTTTTCCCCCTTTTTGTTCAGTTACTGTTACTTTTTGGTGCGTTTGTTTGATTGCTTTTTATTTTGGGTGCGATTGTTTGATTGCATTTGAATTAGGAAGAAGAAGAAGAAGCACAGTCAAGGTGGATCAAGATTGGACAGGATCAGAGGAGTTCAAGAACCCGTATTTAAGAGAGGTTTAAAAGAGGTTGAAGGAGTTCAAGAACCTGTATTTAAGAGAGGTTGAAAGATCAATTCTTTGAGAAAATTATGAGCACCCTTGAAAAGACTTGTGTGTTGTTGAGTTAGGGTTCAGATCATGGCGTGGGAAGTCATGAAATTGGGGCGTTTGTACTTCTTGTTCATTGTCCTCAGCTCAACCACAAGTAGTTTCTCTCTCCATTTCACAATTTTTATTGCTTCTACTTTGGTGTTTCAGTTCAATTCCTTGTTCTGGTGTTGCAAAGATATATACTTGCTTGAATTTTTGGATCTTTTTCTGGATTTTTGTGTTTGGTGGTTATTAGTTTAGGCGAATTTGCTTCATGAAAGATTAGTGTTGCTTTGTCTGATGAGTTTATTTATGTTAGTCTTTCAATGTTCTATCTTTAGTATGATTTGGTGTTGCTTCCTGATTAATTTGCATTCCTTAATTATCTGTTGACTTGCTCCTTGTTCAAAGAAGGGTTTTGTGGCTGTGAAGTATCAAATCTATTTCAATGCATGTGGGTTTAACTTGATCTTTTGGATTGTGTATACAATGTGGGGTATTTGTTAATCCGGTTAAAAACCTTGGATAGTTTTGGCTTAACATTTGAACAATTGATCTTTCCTCATTTGGACAGGTTTTTCCCCGTCTTTTCTCATTGAATTTTATGATGAATTATCACTTAGAACTTGTATGCTGTATGCATTTGGTTCCCAACGTTTTGCTTTTGTAGTCAGTTGCCTTACATATTGATAATGATATAATTTGATCATGTTGTTGATGTTATTTATCCTTCCTTTTCCAGCATCCTTCAAAGCAAATGCTTTCACCGGAACCTATGGCATAAACTACGGAAGACTTGCTGATAACATTCCTTCACCTGAAAAGGTTGTTCAGTTTCTGAGGGAAATAAAGATAAAGAATGTCAGAATATATGATTTTGATCATACTGTGATCCGGGCTTTTAGTGGGACCGGCCTTGAATTGGTGGTTGGACTTCCAAATGGGTATGTACAAGACATGAGCGATAACGCTGATCATGCATTGAACTGGGTCAAAGACAACATTCAGTCTTTTCTTCCCACGACAAATATCGTTGGCATTGCTGTAGGAAATGAAGTTTTGGGAGGAATAGACTCGTCTCTATCTGAATCTCTTTTGGGTGCCATGAAGAATATTTACAATGCAACAAAAAGTCTTAATTTGCACAAGAAGATCCAGATCACTACTGCCCACTCAGCCGCCGTTTTTAATACTTCTTACCCTCCTTCCTCTGGAAACTTCAAAGAAAGTGTCAATGAGTACCTGAAACCACTCTTGGAGTTCAGTTCGCAAATCAAATCTCCCTTTTGCCTAAATGCCTACCCTTTTCTAGCCTATATGAGTGATCCTGATCACATTGACTTAAACTATGCTCTTTTTAAAAGCACGTCCGGTATATATGATAAAAAAACAAAACTTCATTATGATAACATGCTTGATGCCATAGTTGATGCAGCGTATGCGGCTTTGGAAGATGCTGGTTATGGAAAGATGGAGGTTATTATCACTGAGACTGGTTGGGCTTCAAAAGGGGATCAAAATGAAGCTGCTGCAACGTTACAGAATGCAAGGACATATAATTACAATCTTCGTAAAAGGCTTGCTTTGAGGAAGGGAACGCCTTTAAGACCACATATTTTAGTTAGAGCTTATATTTTTGCATTATTTAATGAGGATTCAAAGCCCGGGCCAACTTCTGAGAGAAACTTTGGTCTTTTTAAACCCGATGGTACCATTGCGTATAATATTGGACTTCATGGGATGGATTCATCAGCTGCCTCATCATTGCGACTGTCTAATAAGGTAAATATATATCTAGCATCAAGCAAACAATTTATTTTGTCTATCATTGGTTTCTTAAGTTAGTTGTACACTTTCTGTGTTCTATATTTTATTTTGTGTGAGCAATTCGGCTTACTGAATCGTTGTTTTAAGAATAACACTGGAATAATTGTATACTTCATCTAATTCACCGGAATTCGGCTTTCTGTGTTATATGTTTTTGTGAGCAATTCAGCTTCCTGATTTGTTGTTTCAATAATAACACTGGAATAATTGTATACTTGATTTTCTTCCAACCTCTAATTTTTTGCTTCCTTGGGAAGCGCATGGAGCTGAAGTGACTAGTGATGTACTTCGTAAAATTAATGAGTGGTGCTCGTGAAACTTTGTGTTAGTTGAACTTTGTCATTATATGCTTATATGTTTCTAGAAAGGAATAAAGTCATTTTTGAGTAGTCTCTACCTTGATAAATGTTAAAATGTCATAGTACATAGCCTTATAATTTCTTTCCACTTGAAATGATGGGTACTCTGCACACATAATTGAGTTTTTGAATGGATGTATTAGTATCATTTCTGTTCAAGCTAATGGAGAGTTGAGATTCTAGGATGTTGATGATTCTATTACAAGATTTATGAATTTTTCCTAAAAAGTGATGTATCTAAATTTTATACATATGGTTGGCATTGTTTGTGTCCAATAACTGCCTTTCTCTATATGAATATAGCCATTATATATGAAGCTGAATTGTGACTAACATTTTCCCCTTCATTGGCCACAGTTTATGCCATATTACAGTTTGATACTCACTCTCTGTGCAACGACGCTCTTACATTTTATGAGATGACAATCAAAGATAAACCCTCAAGCCGCTCATTGAGGTGGGACGTCTTTATACATCTTCCTGTTGAAAAGCTCTTTCTCGCTCAAGCTACGATGGTATCAAACAATAGCTTTAGATTAGATATTATGTCACAGCTCTATTGTTTGAAGAGGGAAATGGATAAAGTTAGGTTCAATCAAACAACTCTTTTTTTAAAAAGTTGTATGAAAGATGCAATAGCATACTACTAGAGTACTAGTCAAGAGAGGCAAACTTTTGTTTGTTGTGATTTTCCTAGCAAAAATGCATTATTGTTCCATACTGGAATGAAGGTCTCTTTCTGTTCTCTGGGTCATTTGGCCTTTTGCTGTTATCATTTATCCTGGATTAATTGCAGTAAATGAAGAACCTCTATTTCATTCTCTTGGAAAAATTTAAGATAAGTGAATTCATTGTTGATACTCTTTTTTTTCTTCCTGCTTTGATTTTAAAAGAGACCAAAAGATTGAACCTTTCAGAGAGGAATTTCCTTCTGTAGCAGGCTAGCAGCCAGACAATATTTCCATCCTTTTCATTTTGTCAAAGGAATAAAACAACTATACAAGGCCAAAAAACTTTATACTAACAATTAGTTGCATTGTACAGTCTTAAATAATGGTCAAACCCCAAAATTAGGACCAGAACTCCCATGGCTGCTGAAGCAAAAGACCCAGCTGGAAATTTTAAAGCATAAGATATTCAAGATGACATTTACACCGTGGCCACCTCCTAGTTTAGGTGATGACGGCTTGAATAATGATAATTAGAAAAGTCCAAATTCCAACCCTTAATCAAATGACTATCTGGGCCTCAATAATGCAACAGTATACAGCCTTTGATGTCAAAGTAAAAGAAAAAGAAAAATCTAAGGCTAGTGTAATCTCTTATAACAATGGCAATCTAGTATCTACAAGATATAAAACCACATCCTAACAAACTCTAGGTTTGAAGTTTTCTTGCAACTCTCAACTTCTTATCTCATTCTGAAAACCACATCATACTCACAAAGGCTAAATAATGGTGGGCAATTTCAATTTCAACAAGGCAGCACTATTGGTGGTGGCGGCGGTGGTGGCGGTTTCAGCCACCGTGGCGAACGGAAAAACCCATGTCGTCGGAGACGTCTTTGGGTGGACCAACCTAGGGCCCAACACAAACTTCTACAACCTCTGGGCTGATTTCTATGAATTCCATGTCAATGACACTCTTTGTAAGGAGCCATGCTTGAAATAAATCAATTTCTTCATCTATTTTTCGAATGAATCCTTTTCTAACATGATTGGATCTTGTGATTGTTGTAGTGTTCAAGTTTAAGAGTGGAGAACACACTGTTGCAGAGGTGAGCAAAGAAGCCTATGACAAGTGCAATGTTAACAATACCATGAAGCTTCACACGGAAGGCCCTGAATTGAACGTGAAGCTGACGTCACCTGGAATAAGGTTCTTCATTTGCACCATTCCTGGTCACTGTCTAGAGGATGAGAGATTTGCAATCAACGTTTCTTCAGCTTCGCCAAGATAATATATTTGCTTGGATAATGGATATGTATATGGGTTATTTCATTTTTGGATTTGCACACTTGCACAGTTGGATCAAAGCTTTAGAAGCAGAGCTAGGTTTTAGATCTTTGGGCTACATGTTTAGATTGAAATGAGTCGGCCGGTTTTTTTTATAAGGAAAAAAATTAGGGTGATCACTAACAGACTAGTGGTCGCCCTAGAGCATCGTGGCGGATGAGGATGAGGAGGCCCGAATCAAGTCGGCCAGGTTAATTAGTCTTTGACATGATTTGGCTAATGTTAGATTCCAATCTCTTGCTCTTAATTTCTGGTTAAAGTTTTGCCCTTTGCACATTCAAAACGCAGCAATCCTCTATCCTATTTCTCATTTTGACATTTATTGCATATCTTTGTTAATGTTGTAGTATATTGTAGTAGTTCTTCTTTACGAAATATCATAAACATCATGTTATTGTTAAAATTTTGATATGAATAAACGACAGTAGTGCTAGTTAAGGGCTTTGTTGTGTTGTTAGATTTCTTTATGTGTGTTGGGTTGGGTTTTGTTTTGGACTTTTTGGTGTTTTATGCTTTGTTTCTATCATTCTTGTGCTTTATGTAGGTGTTTGTTCTTTTTCTTTTGTTGTCTAGAGTTTAGTAAATTTTCTTTTGTTGTCTAGAGTTTAGTGTTTTTTCTTAAGTTGAGTACAATTTGGTAGGTTTGACTTGTAACCCTAAAGTTTTGAGCCGGTCTAAGGTGTTTGGGAGTTTCTCTCTCTTGTCTCGAATGATTCAAACTTGTCGTCTCATGCTTCGGCTTGTCCTAGTCGGATAATCCAACCTCTTAATTGCATCAATTCTATTTGGTAAATTGAATTCTACTTTATTTAAAATAATCAAGAAATCTTTTATTTTACATTTTATTATCAATTTTATTATAAATACCAATAAATTGTAAATTAAAGTTATGCTAAATTAAAGGGCAAAATCACCCACAAGGCCACAACCAATGTTCCTTTTTTCCTTTAAAAAAACATGCAAAAAAAAGTTAACAAATAGAGTTGCGTTTAAGAGAGCGAGTGCTCATGAGAAAAATAAGAGCGCATGAAGATGGTTTGATCTCGAAAAATTAACGGTTAAAACAATGCTTCATTAAAATATGAAAAAATTGGCACAACTAAATTTTATTTGAAAAAATGCGAATTTTATAATTATATGTACACGATCTTACAATTGAATGTACATAATCATATGGAGTAATTTAGTGTACAAGATTTTTATAATTGGGTGTGGATGAACTTAAAACTACACAATCTTAATGTGTATTCAATAAATACATAGGACAATTAGTATTATCTTGTGTTTCACTTGTGGTTCAAAATGACATTTAGAGTTGAAATGTTACTTAATTTGTTTGAAAAACATAAAAAATAGAAAGAATTGTACGCATTTCAAGAGTTTTAAAATGTCATTTTGAAGAGAAAGTTATTTTAAATGTCATGTATCGAGTTCAATCAAATGCAAATCAAAGATCAAGTGTACTAAGATTTAAATGAATTTAAACATAATGGGAACACCGGGAACTCTTGTTGCTTATTTATATGCATAAATAGAGTTGAGATAAGTACATAGTCTTCTTACAACAAATAGAAAGGAAAATCATAATCGTTAGATACAAGATAATCAACATTCTTAATTTATTCAGAATTGTTCTTTAAAAATAATGTGGAAAAAATAAAAATGTGTTTTGGTAACTTGCATAAATTATGGGATATTATTTTTAGTATCTTGAAAGACTAATTTTTCAGCCAAATTGACCCGCCTTATAACCCTCTCATTGTCTACAAAAGAAATCGGGGCCGACGATAAATATTTTTTCGATCAAAGCCCGCAAGTGAAGTTTGCTTTCAATTGGTGTGTCTCCGACTTCATTGCCATCGTTTTGCTTTGATTTTGTGTTCCAATCAACGATTTTCGAATCCAACTTGCACCGATTTTTGGCCATTGAAGGTATTTTTTGGTCGCCTTTCTCCTATGTTGAAATGTTGGTTTTGTTGAGTTGAGTATGTGCTCAAGGAATATTGAAACGTATGAAATTGCAAGTGATTTGGGGAAAATCTATTGTTTGGGCAAAGTTAGGGTTAGGAATTCCTTTTTTTTTGTAATTTAAAAGGGTTAAATCTTGTTCTTTTGTAAATGATTAATTGTTCATGGCCATGTTTTGTATGTCATTTTAGACGTTGGTTACTTGAATTGTTCATGGAATTGTATTTGTTGTTCATAAAAAACGAATAGTTGTTCATCTAAATTGGGGTCTCCTTTGATAATTTAATTGCTCTGTTCTTAGTTGTTCATAGATTGAAATTGTTGTATTGGTTTACCCCTTAGGGTGTTCTTTTTTTCGTTAAGTGTTTAGGTTGGTGCTCTAATGTTCATATGTTCCATTCTTGTATATATTGTGGTGTTTATGTATTTTTTGTTCATGAAGAACCAATAGTAGTTCATCTAAATTATGGTCTCCTTTGATAATTTATTTGTTCTATGCTTAGTGAAATATTGTTCATTCAAAAATAGTGTTGTTCACAAGTTTAAACTTTTGTATTATGTTGTTGTTCTTTAAAAGGTGGATTGTATTCATTGTATAATAAAAAAAATCAAAAATATTGTTTGAATTTGTTCATATGTTTCAAACATATTGTAAATATTTTGTTCAAACCTTAGGGTGTTGTTCTTTCAGTTGATATTCAGGGGACTACTCAAAAATAAAAGTATTGATGATGAAGCCCATCTCAAGGAACTACTCAATATTGAAATTGACAATTCCATTGATAGAGAAAGTATTGAGGATGATTTAGAGATTGCCTTGATGATGATTTGGAGATCACCCTTGGTTCATGTAACATTGATCAAGACGATGGCGGTTCTACGCCAAAAAAAGGACTGTGATTAAGAACGATTTAAGAGCAAGTATGTTGAAATACTGACAATGTTTACATAAACAATGAACAACATAAAAAACGTCGACATGAACAAATCGAAAATATGATGTCAAACCCGATTACAATGGGAAAATAAATGTAACATGAACAACTATCATAACATAGTAAACAACTACTTATTTTATAATGAACAACTATTAATGAAAGGTGATTGAGAGTATAGAATGAACGACAATCGTGGCCTATTAAACAACTACATATTTTATAATGAACAACAATAAATGAAGTTTTCCAAATAACATGATTTATGAAATGAACAAGTAAAATGGATTGTCGATCTAGACAATTATTTATTAATGGATGAACAAAAATAAATATGTTATAAATTGCCTGTCATTCATATTTCAAGCTAATCTAAACAACTTCAATTCTGAAATGAATAATACAGCTATGACATTTGCTTTTTTTCAAAATTAAATCAACTCATATCCCTAACATTATGCTACTATATTTTTATTTTTATTTCAAATTATTTTCCTATTAAATCATCACCATTTATTATATAAAATCTAACTGTCATGATTTCTCCTTCCTATTTAATGTAAGAAGATCCTCACTTGAACTTAACCCGGTATAAATATATCTTTGTGTAACTCCAGGCTCTAATATCAAATCAAATTCTTTAAATAATCTCCCATTCGATAGATCAGATACATTAAATTATAAAATCGTACACACTTTGCACTAGGACTAGTCATGGGTCGAGTTATGGGTGGGTGGAGCACTTCACCATCCGACCCGTGGATAAAAATGGCTCATCCGACCCACCTGTCACCCATAAAGCCTTTCACCCATATCCAACCCACTCGTCATCCACGGGTGAGTCGGGTGACCTGTTACCTGCGAATTGTTAAATTACAAAAATATTTTATAAAATTTTAGTGTTAATAAAAGAAGCATGATGAAAAGAGGAGCAATGAAGGAGTGTTATTAACGGTAATGTTGGAATGATGATAATGGAGACGCAAATAAGATGATCAAAAGAGTGGAAGTGGCAATGTCTATAGCAGAAGCCAAAGGCTGCAAACTAGAACAAGACAAATAACTAGATGAGAAGTAGAATTTGGAGGTTATAATGTTATAAGATCACATACTTAGTTTTATTACCATGCACATTTAGTTATATGATCGCGCACACTCGATTTTAAAATGGACACTTAGTTATATATGATCACTCATTTTTAAGATCATGCACACTCAACTATAAGGTCACACATACATAATTATCATGCACATTGTTGGGCTCTCTTAAATTAGGCCCAAATCCAGTGATCAATGGTATAAATCAACGAGGCCGAAAACCGCTAGTTCAAACGTGCATCAAGGCGATGTAAAAACAAATAACGGCTTGCGACATTTCCGTAAGTAACGGCTAAGGCATTCAATGCCAATGGTGATATTCGTGGGATAAGGGAGCCGGTGAATGGCAACGTTCGACTGAGGAAATTAAAACAAATATAAGAAGCTGAGATAATAGAGGAAGGGAACACAGAAATACGTACACTTTTTTTTGATCGGAGAAATACGTACACTTAAAATCGGCATACTCACTCTCTTTTGAATCTCAATTATTGTAAAGTCGAGAGGCTGGTATTCAATCGTTCCTTTTGTAAACTCAACAAGGCGTCATTACTGTTCAAGCATCAATACATATAATCATATCACTTCCTGCACTTCAATTCTAATTTTTGCTTACTTTTTTTTTGAATTTCATCTTGTTTACGAGTCTTAACGCATTTAGACTATTTCTTGGTTAGATGTTTCCTCATTAAAGCAGATAATGCGTTCACGTGTTGAATCTATCCAAAACACACACTCAGTTATAAGGTCATACACACATATTTATAAGATCATGCACACCCAGTTATATGATCGTCTTGGTTTTAAAACCGTGCACACTCAATTATAAGATCATGCACGCTCGATATAAAGATTACACAAACATAGTATTAAGATAATGCACACTCTATTATAAGGTCGTGCACACTAAATTACAACATCATTCACCTAATTATAACTTATAAGGTCATGCACTCCATTATAAGATCATATACACTCGATTATAAAATATACATGTTTCCGCATAAAATCAAACCGTGTGGAAGTTTACAATGTTTTCCTTTAATCAAAACGTGATCTAGGCTGCTAATTTTTCAAGATCAGACAACCCTTACGCGTTATTAATTCCAACGGTTGTTCTCTTCTAGTCCAGCCCTAGTTAACTTATGAATGTGATTATGTAATTTTTTTTTGGTTGAATGTAATTTTATTTGTTTAGAGATAATGTTATGTAACTTAAATCACGCTACTCTTTTTTTGGTCAAAATATCACGCTAATCTTACAGTGTTCAACTTTCAGAATGGAGATCACACGGTGGCAGAAGTCAATGTGTGGCAATTAAATGGCAACGGCAACTTCACAATATTTTCTGTGTGATATATACTTCCACTATATTTTCTCTACTTTCATCATATCAAATTTTAAAGTCCCTCATAAAGTGTTAAAACTATCTTGTTCTTTTTATGGAAAAGTGTTGAAATACCAAAAGAACAAAGTGGATACTAGTGAAAAAGGAAGATATGAAATTAGAGAGAATTTAATAAGTGGTATGATTTATAACAACCTTTTCTTATTCATCAATATCTTCTGTATTAAAAAAATAGATTGAAGATAAAGAGTATATATGTATTGAGTAGGCACTAGCTAGCTACGGCATGTCACACTGGTCCAAAAGCAAAATGCCCACTACATGCTTCCAACTTGACTATGGACACACTATATCTCAAGGGTTTGTTCTAGTTGACAAATACAGCCAATGAGTCAATGACATCAAACAATTTGGGTTAGACTTCCATTAATCTCCTTGTTAGGATGCATCCTCATTGCTCATTGGCTTTTATACAGTGCCTTTGAGACAGATGTAACCCCTATATCAATTTTGATACATTTTAACTAAATTTAAAATAATATTGTCAAATAGCTAAATTTCAATTTTCCTTGGGTCTTTCGAGGACATCCTCATGTCAGACTATGGTGCCCCCATCTTGACCCCCCAGATCCTACTAGAGTGGGACTCTATGGGCGATGATGTTAATGATGTTGTTCCATTAAGCTCCTTGGATAATCACATTCATATAAGTGCTTTTTAAAGACCTTGCCTTGAATTGAGACACCCTCACCTTAATTTTTTAGTGACAAAAAATAAAGACTATAAAGTATAGAAAGTGACACCATCTAAAAAAGCTAATAAAAGTAAACCCAACACTGCTTCCACAACATGTAACATGAAATGGTGGGATTCCTACATATCTTGCAAGGGGGGCACCCCCTAAACATTATAATCTTTTGTAGGAACAAAATGTCATGATTTTGTGGTTAGTTGCATCCATAAGCACAAACAAATGCATCTTTCATGCCAACAAAGGATCTTGATCAACTTACTATGAAAAAACAAAAACAATAAATACAACAATAAAATTGAATAATAGAAGAAAACCAACTGTATACACATTCCAATTTTAGCTGGTCTACACTTATACAAGGGCTTATTTTCACACAAGAAACCTGTTCAGGAGGAATTCAAAAGAACAATAAAAAGAAAGAAAAAGTCTGTTCAGTAACAGAACCAAACTGTATACACAAGTTAATTTATGCAGCAATTTTACCATTCCATTCCAAATTTTTCTTTTGGCATATACGTTGAATTCAATGCAAATCTTGTTTGATTCTGCAATCAATCAACCAACCAATCAATCAATCTCCACAAGAAAATTGGTCCCTAACTGTTAGTACCAGAAGCAATGTCTACACCAACTGTTGCTTCTCATTTCCAACTCAATTAAATGATACCCTCCTTGTTCAGTGCAAGAGCACCTACTTTTTTGAGTCCACGCGTGTGTTTTGGTTGGTTCGGAAGAGGAAGGTTACAAGTTTGACATTCATGTAAAGAATCTATATCACATCAACAAATCACAGCACTTGCATAATTCAATTGAGATCTCATAATGTCAAAGAATATGTTACAACAAGGCAAAGTTTGTCTACAAACCTTTCCATGTAAATTGGCTGGGTCTACGTTGCAGTTGTTGGCTAATTGACCCTTCGTCTGCATCATGAGAAAACGGGACCTTCCTCTTCCTTAATACCTCGCCCTCAAACGTCGCCCATCTACTTGAACAAGGCTCAATATGATGATCATCAGAACTTTGCCTAGGTAAAAACCCGATTCTAGGATTCTGAGATGATGATAACGATGATCTAGGATCTCCACCGTGCTCTGGAGGATCAAAATTTCTACCCAACCTCAGCGACAGGTCACAGCCCATCACTCTAGCATCAGCTTGGTTATCTTGGCTGGGCTTGTCGGAATTACAAGCTCCAACCACGCTTGGAAATAGCTCTCTTGTACAAATATGAGGCGGCTGCGCAGACGAAGACCAGCCAATTGGCGTGCCAACAATTACATTACCCGTGTTTTGATTCTGCCGCATATGAATCCCAATTTGAGAGCCCAAATTCTGATGCTCTTTACTAGCATAATACAACGGATAAACAGAACCCGTATTCATTGTAGGTTCAACAGCAAGCGTAGGCATCATATTGTGTACAATGTTATGACGGAGTCTAGGCACATTATTAACGGCAGTGCTACTCTGGATTGCTGGTTTTGCAATGCATAACCGATTGCTGGGGGATATCGGTGTATGGTGAATCGGTTGTCTATCAATGACGGGTTTTTCTGATAATGCAGAGGGTCTCGGAGCTGGTTCTTGCGCACGGTGGGGAAGATAGCTTCTTGGATTACTAAGCCGTTCGCTGCGTGATGCTTTAACCGGAACACAGCCAAGCACAAGGGCAGCTACACCCAAAAAAATGGAAAGCCACATCAGTCTAATTCATCAAGACATACAAGAACTTCATAAAGATGAACACAACCAAACATGGTTCAATACAGACAGTATTTGGATCTAAATCAGTGATGTGTAGTATGATATTACCTTCAATACATGGCTGCAAATACTCCCCAGTTTCTACAGTCTCCTCCTTTCTAATTATGGTGTCAATTGCATCATTTAGGCGATCCCATAGAGTGTCAGGATCCATATACTCAACCTGAACAACGAATTTCAAAGACCGGATTTTTAGGGCACAAAATTGAAGGGAAGGGGGATAACTCAAAAGAGCACCCATCGAGCACAACATTGGAAGAAAAATGAAATTGAAGAGGAGGGAAGTGAGATTAGACCTCGGAATTGGCTTTAGAATACATGATTTCCTCAGCTCTGATGACAACAGTGGGAAGCTTCTCTTGCCATTCTCTGTTTTTCCGAGTAGTAGAGCTATGAGCTTCAGTGACGACCCTGAACAAACACATGGTGGGCATTCGCTTACTCATTCAAATCCACAAAGAAGCGCAAAATCCCAAACACAAGAGAACAAAAAAAAACAATTAACCTGAAGATCTGGGAAATAATGGAACCTCTCATGGGTTGGTGCCTATCGCTATGCCAAGCTCTTCTGACGCACTCGTATGGCCTCGGCCCTGGTCTCGGCATCTCTCTCTAGTCTCTGTGTAGCCAAAATTACAAGTTGGAGAAGACGAAGAAGAAGAATGATAAGCGATTCTTCTGAATTGAAACGGAGGAGGAGGAGGTTCCTTTCCCACTAGCGCTGCTCTATCTTGTTGCTTGTTTCGCCCCTTTCTTCTTCAATTTGTTGGGTATTTTTCCTACTTTTGAATCCCCTGTTGCTTTCTGACTTTAGGGCGGAGGAGAGACAAGAGAGTGTGGGAGAAAGCGAGAGATGGAGGAAGAGGGGGATGAGATGGGTTTTTGCTTTGCAGAGCATTCATTATCTCTTGACAGGTTTTTGTCTTCATTTTCAATTATTATTTCTTCCAAGGGTTTTCATTTCCACTTTACTTTTTCTAAATAAATTAAAAATATTTATTTTTTAAAAATTAAACAATCCGTCCTAGACAGACTCCTAGGCTATGCTAGGCAAATCTAGCTGGAGCTCAATTCAATGTAGTTGAAACTCAATTCCTCCACATGGAACTCATAAGCTGGGCATGGGGTTGATTGAAGATGAAATAACAAGCTCTATAATGTGTAATTATTAATTGGGTGTTTGGTATATTAAAGTTGAATTTATTACAAATATAGATCAAAATTATTTCAAAAAAGATATTGCAAAGTTGTGGGATTTTGGCACATGATTTTCACGGTTGTACTAATTCTTATTTTTCTACCTCTTTTTCTTTTAATTTGTGTTTTAATTTTTGGGTGTTTTTCCTTGACAATAGACCATGTGGATGACCTAGACGCTCATGCCAAGTTTGAAGAGTGGTTCTTTCACCAAGGAAGGCTTTAGGAGAAGGTGAAGTCGGCCGAGAGGGTGCCAAGTGATAAAGCCCGTTGTCAACGGTTCCTTTGAGGAGTGTTCGCCCTTGTTTGTCCTTCACAAAACAACAAGTAGGGTAAAAAACCATGTAAGCATTATTATCCTTGGTTAATTGAGAGACACTAATAAGGTTTTTCTTTATTTGAGGAACAAAAAGAATATTATGTAAATAAATGGGTTTAGGGTAGGCAGGTAAAGTTTGATGACCCAAATGTGTAATAGGAAGAGACATATTGTTGCCTACTTGTAAACCATCATTGCCAGTGTAATCAGAGTGCACAGAAAGATTACCAAAGTCAGCGGTGACATGAGCGTTGGACTCCGTATCAAAGCACCAATTGGGTTCAACAAGAGTGGAAGGCGAATTGCCCATTTGGAAGGAATATCGAGGTTGTTGTTGTATGTAGTTGGATTGAGGAGCAACAATGTGTTGTGGTTGATTATAGTCCTCACGTCCAGCAGTGTACGAACGTGAGTCTCCACGTCCACGGCCGCCTCGGCCATTGCGTCCGCCACGACCTCCACGATTATTGTAATTCGGATTTCTGGGAGGATAATCAGTAAAATTCTGACGCTGCCAGCAATTAATCGCCTCATGGCCAGGCGTTGAAAAAAGTTGACATGTAGGACAATTTGAAGAAGATCCAGCGTGGAACTCGGTTCAGACCGTGACTGGTTGTTGCGAGAACGAGGTCCTCGATTTGCCACATTAGCCGAAAGAGATAAATTCGAAGAAGCAAGCTGATTTGCTGCATTACGACGCTCTTCTTCTTGTAATTAAGAGACCAAATAGTTCATCAGAAGAAATAGGGTGCCTTTGCATATTATAAGCAGTTAGAAACGCAGAGTATGACGAATCTAACCCATGGCCGGCAAGAAGGGCATCGGCGGCTTTGGAGGACGTCGCCTCATCACGAACAACGGTGGGAATGGCCGGCGGAACTAGCGATGTGATGACGCCGGTTGTGGTGTCCGTGACTTCCGGTTGGATGGTGGGCGTAATAACGCCGGTGGTGGCAGCCAGTGGTTGATGATCACCGTCGGACATGGCTGAAGGCTAGGGTTTTGAAAAAAAATTGGATCGTATTATGCTCTGGATACCATGTGAAGATAAAATATTTGTGTAAATGTAATCTTGTATTCAATAGAATACTCAAGAGGGTTTTTATATACAAAGAGTTACTTGGGGCCCAAGCGATTTTATCTATCTTGAAGCCCTAAGATATAAGGAAAATATATTATACAATATACAAAAATATCTCAACAATATATCTTATCCTAATAGTTAACTATATAATAATTTGGTCTTCGATAAAAGGATTTTTTTATCTTTGTAACAAACTAATAAACACATAATAATTAAGCACTATTTTCCTCTCCTTTCATGAATTTGTTCCTGATTATTTCGCTTGTTCATTTCTTCACATGGTGTCAGAGCGGCGTGGTTTGATCTCTTAATTTTCTTACCCATTTTAACAAATTAATTTGTTTACGATCTATTACTATCTTCTAATCACAATTCTTCGAAAATTAGGTCAAATTCTTTCTTCTCCTTTGAAAGAATGACATAAAATTCTGAGAGGAATTTTTGTTGAATTGAATGCTAACAACTTAAAGGCTTCAAATGGAGGATGCTATGATCCACTTTATCTTACTAATCGGATTTTCAAGGAGCGTGACTCGGCCTAGGTTGTTATGCCAAGAACAAAGATAATTAACCTTAATACAAGCTAGTATAGCGAGTAAGTTGGGGTTGTACCCTAGAGAACTTGCGGCTTCTAGTATCAGTATTTTTACCAACTAAAGATAGGGGGAAATCAAGAGAAAGATCTAAACTAAACTAAACTAAGAAACAAATAACAAACAATCAAACAAATCAATAGAGAAAAAAGTTTATTCAAAAGATCCACTCTGAAATAATCATTCGATCACAGA
This sequence comes from Fallopia convolvulus, assembly GCA_964016875.1. Lineage (NCBI taxonomy): Eukaryota > Viridiplantae > Streptophyta > Magnoliopsida > Caryophyllales > Polygonaceae > Fallopia > Fallopia convolvulus. Next base: position 3,768,888 of record OZ024725.1, on the reverse strand, counting down.
TTCATCCACTGATTCCTTTTATACCTATGGTTAATTCTTATCCTAATCATTAGCAATCGCAAGTCCACGGTCCAAGCAATTCTTTAACCCTAGGCAAGGACACTTAACCTAGACTTAGCATAGAGAACAAGGATATGCAGGATACAAGTCAAGACAACCAAGCTACGAGTCGATTGAATTAACTTATAATCAATTCTCTTCTTAAATCCTAGTTGCATAGACAACAGGTCTAAGTTCTAAGTTGTTTTCACAAAACAGGTTTGTCCACGGTCCAAATCTAATCCAACAGTAGAAAATCAATCAATTCAACAAGTTAGCTACTCATGCAGAATCAATCAACATTCATATAATGAAGCACAAGAGAATTAATATTAACCAAAGGATAGAAATCAATTACCAAAACCTCACGAGTTCATACGTTAGAGCTTCACCTTAGAACAAACCCCAAAGGGTTAGCTCTCCATACAAGATAAATCTAGACTAAAGAAAATAATTATTTTTATGTGAATCCAATCCTCTGAAACCTAAGGAAAACCTCTAAATATATAGTAGTCAGGAGACATGCCAACCGAACTACCAAAGATAGAGAAAGAATAAGAAAAAGGAAAGAAGATAGAAAATTGTCGTCTCGGATCTGTAGCAATACTGTGCACGCGCCACTCTATCCGCTCACTCGGCCTTCACAAGATAGGAATTTCTGCTCTGGCACACCCGCGCCCGCGCCATGGCCCCGCGCTCGCGGTTCTTTAGCAGAATGCAACTTTACTTCGGTATCTTGTCTCGAAAACTCTCGTATCTTGAATCCTTGTGTCTTCAGTCTTCATATTACAATTAAGCTCAAAACACTAACCTAGAACACTCAATATAGCCCTAAAATACAAAAGTTAACCTATACTAAAGAGAGCATATCAGAGCGCAACTTATCTTGATCTAGTTCAATGGAACAAATTTTTTCAATTTTTGTTGAATTGAATGCTAACAACTTAAAGGCTTCAAATGGAGGATGTTATGATCCGCTTTATCTTACTAATTCGGATTTTCAAGCAGCGCAACTTATCTTGATCTAGTTCAACGGAACAAAATTTTTCAATTGGAGCCATGGTGTTAACATGGTGTTAGGATCAAAGTTCAAACAAGGTTTCATCAACGGAGCTTGTGTTCGACCTGCTAAGGAATCTGAAGATCATCCCTGGTGGATTCGAGCATATTATATGGTGCATTGGTGGATCTTGAATTATATGATTTCTTCGATATCAGTGGGTTTCACGTAGGCATGTCAATGGGTCGGGTATACTACTCCCACCACCCAACCTGAACCTAATACCCGACCCGAGAAAAAACTTGACGGGTGTCACTCAAACCGCCCAAAATCTGTTGGGTTTGGGTCCGGTCGGGTGTTTTTTCAGGTGTTATTTCAATTGGTCATTATTAATAAAAAATAATACTCTCAGTTTTAGAATCTTGTTTAAAATTGTACTTAGTTGTAAAATCGAACGCTTAAGTAAATTCGAAAATTCAACTACATTTTCTTTTGGGCTAATTTTTCAAATATACATATTATGGGAATGATGAGATTGCATATGGTGTGTTTGAACTTATATATAGCCTTGATAAGTAAGCTTATTGCCATAATTTTCGATGTGGGATAGAAATTCCTAAAGTATGGTAGGTGGTCGAGTGGGTCTGGTGGGGTCGAGTCGGGTGATTTTTCAAGTCAGATCAAGTCGGGTGAAGGGACCACCCGCACACGTACCCGAACACTCATCACCCGTTTTCACCCGATTTTTTTCGATTTTTCTCCCATTTTTTCCAGTCGGTTTTGTTGGGTATCCGGCGGGTGTTATTGCATGTCTAGTTTCATGTATGTAGAATCAACCAAAGAGCTATGGAGTGACTTGACTGAAAGGTATGCTTAATCGAATGTGCTTTTAATCTTTCAATTGAAGCGTAATTTGGCTAATCTAAAGCAAGATAATTTGTTAATTATTGATTACTTCACGAAAATTAAAAGACCGCGTGATGAAATACAAAGTGGTGAAGTTTTTTCTTAAGGTATGTGTGGTGCTCTTGCTAAATGCACTTGTTTGTTGCTACAACGAGTTCTTGAAACTGAGGTTAATAAAAGGCTAATGCAATTTCTCATGGGACTAAATGGTGGATTTGATAATATTAGGACTCAAATTCTTGCCACAAATCCTTTACCTTTTTTTAATAAGGCTTATTACTAGGTCCAACAAGTACAAAGGGCAGAAATTGGTGTTTGTTGAAATGAACATTGGATAGAAGATGAGTGTTTTATATGCAAATGGGTCAAATTTTAATAGACAACAACGTTCTAGTTAGTATATAGTCCGCACAATTCTAAACAATCTAGAGGGGAAAGACTTATAATTTCATATAAACGTCAAAAGTTGGAAAGAAAATGTGATTTTTGTAAAACCAAGAGTCACACCATGGATGCTTGCTTCAATTTGCATGGATATCCAAACTAGTAAAAAGAAAAGTATGGAGATCTTGCAAGTAATGCATACATGGTGCACCAAGAATCTCCTTTAGGTATGGATCAACGAGAAAGGTTAAAAGATGTTGGATCAAGGTCTTCAAATGTTGTGGATAATGCTTTGATTATTGTTGTTTTCCAAGAGGTGTTAAGAGCAATGAAGGGAAAGGACAAAGTTGAATCTTCTTCAGCAAATTTGGCAAGTACTTTGTTTTCTTCAAATACTTTGTATACTTAAATTGGTGTTAGCATAGATGATTCGATTGTAGACACACGTGCCACTGATCATATGTCCAATAACCTCAATTTATTTGAACAATTGGTTACCTTGTATGAGCTTATTGTGGTTGGTTATGTGATGGATCCACAAAATAAGTAAGTCAATTAGGGAATATTGCTCTGACTGGAGAAATTATGTTGAAGCCGTGCTTTTTGTACTAGAATTCAAGAATAATTTGTTGTTAATCACAAAGTTAATAGATGACTCATAATTTGTGGCTTGGTTTACTAAATGGAGTTGTTTCTTTCAAGACCATATTACTAAGAAGGTCAAGGATAAGGGCAATAGAGTTGGAGGACTCTATAGGCTCAAGTCAAGTTTTCAAAAAGATACTTTTAATTAGTCAAGAGCTACATTTGTTTGTAATAAGGAGAAACTTTTCTAAATTCTAATCACTTTGTAAAGAATGTTGATTTCTCTATTTTTCATGCATGGTTGGAGCATGCTTCTATGTTAAACTTTAGAATTTAGACATACATAGTTTGAAATGTAATAGCAGTTTGGATTGTGAAGTTTGTATTTTGTTCAAACATCACAAAATTCCTTTTATAAGAAGTTCTTCTCTAGCTATTGGTGTTTTCCAACTTGTTCATATGGACTTATAGGGTCCATATAAACACCCTAGTACTAGTGTAGCTAGATATTTCTTCACAATAGTTAATAATTGTAGTAGAATGACTTAGACATACTTGATCAACAATAAGAAGCAAGTTTGTGGCATCATTGAGAATTTGTTGCTCTTGTGGGTAATCAGTTTCCGTCTCAGATAAAGGTAATAAGGAGTGACAATGAAATTGAGATAGTGCAACATAAATGTCAAATTTTGTTTCCTAAACCGGAAATTATAGATTTGCTCCAAAAAATCATAGCAAAATGGCCGAGTAGAAAGGAAACATAGACATTAATTAAGATTGCTAGAGCTCTGAAAATTCATGCCAAGTTTCATGCTAAATTATGGGGAGATTGTCTTCTTACAACTACCGATCTCATTAACGAGATGCCATCTTCCATATTTGAAGGCAAGACTCCCTTCAAAGTCTTGATGAAAAAATTACCTTGTTATGAATACTTGAAGGTAATTGGTTGTCTAACTTGTGCCTTACATTACATCCTAGTAAAGATAAAATTGGAACTAAAGCGAAGAAATGTAGTTTTCAAAGAACATATCTTCATATCTGCCAAGGATCAAAATTCAATTTCTGATATCGAACCACCTTTTGTTACACTCCCTCTTGTCAATCTTGCTATAACTATAAGTATCCTCAAACTCCTTAAAACTTCCATCTCATAAATGAGCCTTCCAATACCCTTTATTCTGCCAAATTCTAATTCTGATGCACCCAATCATATTTCTTAATCTTCATATTATGATTAAGCCATTCTTGATTCTCTTAATTCTAATCCTACAATTCCTTCTTTATCACCTCTTCCTAACTTGAATTCTCTAGATGATTTTCCTCCTTTAAGAAGGTCATTTAGATTTAGTATACAACCTTAACAATCTCATGATTTTATAAGTCCTGATATTGCCTTAGATTCACCTACTTCACATTCCTTTTTGGAAAAATACTATAATATTGTTGCTGATTCACATGGTTATAAACATTCTCTAGCAAATGTGATGCAAGTATTTGAATTAGTTACTTAAATAAGCAATAAAGGATGATAAATGGGTTGAAGCTATGCAAATAGAGTTGAAGGCTTTGGAGTCTAATAATATATGGAAATTGATTTTTTTTCTCATCCTAATATGTCTATTATTGGATGCAAATGGGTTTATAAAGTGAAATATAAACCAGGTAGTTCTATATAAAGGTGGAAAGTCAGACTTGTTACTAAAGGCTATACACAAATTGAAGGCAAGGATTATAGAGCTACTTTTTTCTCCATGACAAAAGTTGCTTCTGTTAGAATCTTTATATTTGTTGCTACTGTCAAAGGCTGGCCTATCTATCAACTCGACAAAAAAAACACTTTCCTCCGTGTTTACATTGATGACGAAGTCTTTATGCAATCACCACTAGGTTATGCAACTGCTCTTCCTAGTCAAGTTTGTAACTTTTGAGGTCTTTATATGAGCTTAAGCAACTCACAAAAATTGCTTCTTTTCTCTAGGCTTTTATCAATTTGAGCAGGATTATTCAATGTTTATCAAGGCTTCTTCGTGTCATTTTACCATTTCAATGGTTTATGTTGATGATTTGCTTCTTATTGGGAATTCTGAATTTGAAATTCGTCACACTAGATGTGCATTACATTAAGCTTTAGCTATAAAGGATCTTAGTCATATTAGATATTTTTTTAAAGAAATAGGAATGTTAAATTGTCACGCTACTGCTTTTCCAATTGCCAAAGGCACTAAACTGTCCATTGATTGCAAAGAACTCTTACCTAAACCCGATGTTTATAGAAGACTGGTTGGTAGCTTGTTATACCTTAATCTCACTCGACCATACATTTTGTATGCTACTCAACATCTTAACCAATTCTTAAGCTCTCCAAGAGAACCACATTTAATAGCTACTATGCACGTTGTTAAGTACTTAAAAGGGACTTTAGATATTTGTCTCTTCTATTCATCAAAGTTACCATTGTCTTTATCTATTTTCGTTGATGTTGGTTGGGGAAGTAACACTTTTAATAAACGATCCTTAACTAGTTATTGTGTGTTTCTTGGTAACTCTCTTATCTCTTGGAAAACAAAGAAATAAAAGAATATTTCTAAGAGTTCAGTTGAGTCAAAATATTGAGCCATGACCATAGCAGTCAGTGAGATAGTTTGGGTTGATGATCTTCTTTCTGATTTACACATTTTTGTTTCTCATCATGAACAGGCTAAACACACGAACATGGATTGTCATTATGTCAATGACAAAGTGCAAGAAGGCTTTATTCAAACTCAACATGTTAACTCTGCTTTTCAAGTTGTCGATGTTCTTACTTAAACATTAGGTAAACAACTACACGAGTTTATGGTGTCCAAGTTGGGTCTTGTCTCTCAACCTCCAAGTCCAACTTGAAGGGGTGTGTGACAATGTTAGCTATATAGTTTGGTCAAATGTGTTGACTAGTCAGGTTGTTAATCTTAGGTTTGTTAAAAGGTTAACGCTAGTTTAACATAAGCATGCCTCTATTGTTAGTTAAATAAAAGGTTTTTTTTTTATATCTATGTAACAAATTGAAGAACATAGAATAATCAAGCTCTATTTTTTTCTCCTTTCGAGAATTTGTTCCTAATTGCTTCAATTTGTTCATTTCTTCCCACCTTTTAATTTAAATCAATTTTATGAATGAGCAATCTCAAAAACCTCAAAACTATTTTAAATTAAGGAATGAATCTCACGATTTTAGCATCCTATTTCCATTTATTCCAAACTCATAAATTGGATTTATGGTCTAAATTTTTACAACAAAAAAACTCTTTTGAAGAAACATTACCCACATCCCCTCAAATTGCAATAATGAATAACAAAAATTATAGAAAATCGCCAAATAGCAATACATCATAACCCTATAAATGATTCCACAATTTTGCTATAGAGAACCCATCATACTACCCCAAACTCTAAAGTTTCACGAATAAGAGCTTAAAGACAACACATATTGAATCAATTAAGTTATTTCTTCCAAATTTTGCCACTACAAATTTGATGGATTGTTCAAAAATACAAATGCTGAAAAATTCGATCTTGTTAAGCCCTCTATGAATTGATATGAAATTTTACCAAAAGCAAATCTCTAATTCAATTTCCATAAAATCAATAAAAATCCTATCTCAATTGGTGAAAAATCGATCAAGCAAAACACTAATTCAATTGTTAGAAATCTAAACTTTATAGAGGGGTGTAAATGTCAATTAAGTTGTGAGCTTAGGGTGACCCATATAGGTGGGCAAAAAAACCAAAACCGAAAAAATGTGTCAAAAAAATTAAAAAAGTAACCATTTTTCATGGTTAACTGTGCTGATAATTTAAAGGAAAATGAGATGGTTAGTTGAATAAAAAAACCGATCTTTTTTCTGGGTTCGATTACGTTATTTTTTTCGGATGGTTAACCGAAAAATCACTAATATATAAATTTTGTATTTATTACATAGGTGTGATGTTGAGAGTCCATATGCATATACATTTTGCCTAGTTTCCATCCCTCCTCTTGTATTTGTATGTCTATTTAGCACATTTTTTTATTTTTGTGCTTTAGTTTTATAGATTGTACTTCTTTTTTATTTATTTTAGAAAATTGTTTTATTTTCCAAATTAAGTTTCGTGTTTTGATGATGTTTTGTTAATTGTAGGCCTCTTAATTAACCAATTAATCGTACCGAAATCTAAAATCTTAATTAGCCAATGTATGGTTAAAATTGATGAACTTTTTTATTATAGTTTTACAAATTTAATAATCGAAATTTTGGTTAACAAACTGTGCTTACCTCTAATGACCCATATATGAAAAACAAATCCTCAAAAGTACCCAAAAATTTAAAATCAACAGGAAAATGCTGAAGCCCATAAGTTGAATAAAGAACAAGAAATTGTGAGCTTGGAATTGAGCCTTCAACGATGTCCAAATGAGAAGCGAAAGGAGGGGGCACAATGGAGAGATGGACCCACAAGGTTTTGGAGGCAATCAAGGAAGCAAAGTTTTGTTTCTCTTTGATTCATCTAATACAACTATTGACATTATTTTTTTTTCAAAATATAAGGTCAAATTTAATTCCCATGAATAGGGATTGCAATCTCACTCACACTTTGATAGATAATCGACTTATCCGAATAAAAAAAATCTCATAAAAATCCGAATAAAAGTAGGGTGATGGATGAATTCAGATGAATGTCCTTTACCTATCATTCAACCTGATACACCTGAAATATAGATTTAACTATGTAAAATATTTATAAAAATTACTAATATTTAAATCTTAATTTGTGAATATTGCTCCAATTTTACATTTAAATGTCCCTTATATAGTGCAAATCTCTTCTTATATCTTATTTATATAGTATTATTTGTGGTACAAACAAGAATTTTATGTTACTTGTATAAAATATGCTAAGGCTCCGTTTGATTACAATCTATGAAAACGTAAACGGAATGGAAATGAATATAGTCCATTTTAGTGTTATGATACATTGACAAAAAAAAAATCAACTTGTTTTGCACAACCTCTTATTCATTGTAATAATGGGCTTACTTCACCTCAATCATTCCTCCATCAAGGGGGTGGGTAACAAAATGGTGGAATCACCCCTTCTATCTCACTTTTACAATGGACAAATTGTTGGATGATTTTTTATATAAATGTATTATGACATTTAAAATGGTCCAGATTCATTTTGTTTCCATTTACATTTACGTTTCCATATGTCACGACCAACCAAACGGGGCCTAAATGTGTATCATATGTTGTATGAAATTACATGTTTTAATTATCTATGGACGACCCGACCCCTTGAATCAATCGTTGGACAAGAAACGGATGCACCAAAATAAGCTAACGGACAGTGATGGATCGTCCTCCACCCGACCCGAATCCGACTCATTGCCATCCCAATCTACAATCTCCCTCAATGTCCACATAGTCAAGGCACCAAACACCATTAAAGTAATTGGTGTTTTTTTTTTGTCAGAAGGAGAGGCGACACTCTATGAACTATTAACCCATTTTATTAATAGGGGAAAAATGACTAAGTAGGAATCAAACAAGAAATAGTCCGACCCCTAACTTTAGCAGACAACAAAGATAAAACACTTTATGTGAGTCAAGCAATACATGCAAAACTAACGAAAAGTTAAAAGCTAAAGAAGCAAGGAAACCAGCGACAACATTTTAATATATAACCTAATATAAATGCGGAGTTTGGTTCAAATGAAACAAACTCTTATCCTAAAACGTGAAACGAATGCACTTTTCCTAGTTAGTAGTGCACTTTTCATATAAAAGTGCATTGAAAAATACAAAAGTGCATTACGAAAAAGTGCACTACAAAAAATATGAAAAGTGCACTAAAAAGTACGAAAAGTGCAAATGCGAAAAAGTGCACTCCGAAGTAGGAAAAGTGCACTACTAACCACAAAAAGTGTATTCGTTTCAGATAAAGAGTTCGTTTTAGGATAAGAGTTTGTTTCATTTGAACTAAACTCTATAAATACTCCTAAATTATCCAACAAGATAATTTTTAATACTAAAACCCCTTTCCCATAGGAAAATATTTTTTGTAAAAATTGGATTCATAATAATAGACACTTTTCTAATTTAATCACATTTTTCATAAAAAAAGTCGACAAAATATTATTCCATTCTTTTATTTTAACTAAAATTATAAATTTTTTTTACTATGATATAAAAGAATGGGACAACACTCCAATGTCCCTTCCCCATCCAGTCAAATCCCAACCAATTCCTTGAACCAAAATACAAAAATCTCTAAAATTCTCCCACCCCAACCTCTACTAGCTACAACTTTGGAGGGAAGGTTAGATGTAAACTTGCATGTGAAGATGGGCCCCTCCTTCTGAGTTTTAATTTTTCTGTGGGACCCCTTTCATGTTGCTGTGTGGACCCACTGGATCCTCATCCTTCAAATGCAAAACCCTTGGTTGACATTTATGATGATCCAGTCTGTTGTTGGTGGTGCATCAAACATCAGAAATCAGAATGGTGGTTTTACTTTGTTATATTGGAGGGTGATGTTACTATCCCATGCTACATGTGTTTGAGGTTTTAAGGAAAAAAGTAGAAAAATAAAATTTGCAACCATTTTTGAAAAGCTTTGTTCAGCCTTTGTCAATTATTATATTGAAAAATAAATTTAATATTTTTTTTACTTTGTCATAAGCACTAATATATTATCTCTTTCTATTGCAAAATCCATTAAATTTTAATTTGTAAAATAAGATTAAATCTCGAAATCCTTGCTATGCGTTTCTTTGTTTGTATGTTTGTTAGTATTTCGTTTATTTGTTTTCTCATGCCCGTTGTTCGACTGTCGAGATCTTCGTCTTCCCAATTTACCAACCTTGTCTAGTACATCGAATTTTTACCTTATATTAAAAAAAATAACATTTTAGAATTTTTTGCCGAAATTTATATAAGAGTTGGTTTTGATGTCTATATTTAAATTAAATACCTATGTTGTAGCGAATTTATTATTCCATATTTTCAAATTTTAGGCAGGGGATAGATAATCAATAATGCTCTATAGACTCTGCGTAATGGGCCAGAGTTCTGGAAGAGGCCAGGCCCATTTGATGCCCAAACCTATGCTCGTTAATTGGCCGTTGGATCTGCACAGGATCGGACGGATGAAATGCGTTTAGCAACCAGTCTTCTATCCTGAGGGGAAAAAAAAGAAGCTGAAAGCGCAAACGCAGCCAAAGAAGAAAGGGGGAGAGAAAGCAGACAGAAATGGCGGTGTGGAACAAATTCGATCCGTGGTCTGTGTTCTTCAAGAGAGAGTGGAATCGCAACTGGCCGTTTCTCGTCGGATTCGCGGTCACCGGAACTGTGATCACTAAATTGTCTCTGGGCCTCACCGGTAAGTTTTCTGTCTTTCTAAATCTCTGTTGGGGCGGAGAATCCGTTGATAGTGATTTGACGGTTGTTTCGATCTAATTATGTTTTGTAGAGGAGGATGCAAAGAACTCTCAGTTTGTTCAGAGGCACAAGAGGTACTAATTCGTCCCTAAGATGCCATAAGTTTATTTGTCATGAATGAAACCCTAGATTATAGTAGATTTTCCACCTGTGAGCCAATTGATTGCGATCTACCTTGGCCTGATGTTGATTAGTTTAGTTGCAAAAATCAACGCAAATATAGCCAGATTTGTAGTTTGGATTATATTCTGATTCCTTGGTGTATAATTCTCACTTTTCTATTCTGCATAGCGGTCTGTGATGGAGAATGGGGTATTGCACATTGATTGGAGATCTCATCTGCTTTCAATGGGAATTTAAGCATTATATGGCTATGATAATAGCACTAATAAAGGTAGTTAAGGTGGGTAACAGATAATGGGGAATTGAATGAAAAGTGGGGTTAGGGAAATTCGAAGAAGAATAACATTTTCCTGTGTGCTTCCATTAAGAAGAAAGGAAATAAAATGAGAAGATTAGACAACCAGTAATGATGAAGAGTTGGCTAAACACAGGTGCACGTTTGGCATTGTAAGAAAATCATTCTCTTTCACAGATTTTCCTACATTTTCATGATTCAACAATTAGCAAAGATCTTTGAAAGGGAACTTTTTCTTCTCACATCCTTCCATCAATTAGTCTTCTGTGTATTCATGTTTGTTACATGTTTTCTTGTGGATCTGCTATGTAAACTATTTGTATTGTGGCCTGTCCCCAAGCTTATGTTTGGCAATTAGCTTGAGCTTCAGCATTTTGCGTTTCTTTTGTCTTCCCTATTATATACACACTGCGTATTCCACTTAACCTCCAACTCTCCGAAAAATACCAAAAGTCCTGATTCAGCTTTGTACAATTGTAGATTAAATCTGTAATGTCTAGGCCACATCCTCCTCCTCTCTCTTCTCTCTGTCCAACTAAGTTTCTTGCTGAGTAGGGAAGTTACTGACCATGTAACCCTAAGCCTTGAAATTCTGTCATTGTGTAAGCAGGAATCAATATGTGGTGCTTGGTCAATAAGTAGATCTTTCTTGCATGGATTGTAGTAGATCCTAAAATTGTTTGCTATTTCGTGTTTTCCAGGCACTGAAGCACAAAGATTTCATGATGGTCTGCAAAGCCCTTAGTTTTATGGCAGTGGAATAACCAAAAGAGACTCGTGGAGTTTTCTTGAATTTCTGTTTGGCTTGTATAAGACCTTCTCATTTGTTATTAATTTTTCGAATCACATTTGAACAGTAATGATGCTGATGTATGATAATCAGAGCCAAGTTAAACTGTTCTCTACAAGCTCTTCGTATCTGAATTTAGGTATTCAAAATTCAATTATTATCTGTTTTTCTTTTCACTCTCAAGCTGTAAGATTGCAGCTTAATAAATCTTGAATGATGCGTTAAAGCTCTGTCACTCTCACTCGTTAGGTAGTGAAATATGTTTATTGCAATATTCTTAGCCTTTGTCGCGGTGAAATCAAGATTGGCAATGTTTGACTCTACTAGATAAAGGCTGAGACTTATGCAATAAACATATTTTAGTATCATACAGGACCTGCCTCTGGGTGGAGTTTAGTGTAGTAGGAGCCAAGGGCGTTTTAGTGTCGAGTTTGTTGGTTCTTTTCGCTATTAAGTGTGCTTGTACAATTTCTGTTTGCTTGTTTTGTGTATGCGTTCTTTGATTGTTTTGGTTGAGTGTCCTATTTTGTTGTGACCCTTGTGTTTACGCCTCTTGACTTGCTCGGGCATGGATGTGTACATCCGGATCATGCTCTATCGGATTACTGGACAGTGTTGTTGTATATCAGACTAATGTATACATTGTATATCAGACTAATGTATACATTCTAAGTCAACTTTGAATTAACATTGTAAGCTACACTTAGGAATGGGTTGGGCTAGAATTGCTTGTGAAAGGCCCAAATAATGTATTTTTTTGCCTTGTGTAAGACGCATATAACAAATATGCTGTGGGTCAAACTTGATCGGCATAATGTTCTATGATCAATGTTCTAAACATCTTGTCTAGGTCCCACCTAGGCGTCAATCCTTCTAGGACCGCCTAAGCAACCGTTCTAGTCATCTAGGCACTAGGCAATCCGTTTACCCAGAGTCTATCTAGTGTTTTTTAGAACATTGGCTATGATCATCACCAACAAGATGGATTGGTGAATCGCCAACGATGGTCAATGATCATCATCATCATCATCAAAATGACAACGAGTTTGGTTAATATGTTGAACTTGGTTAGGGCTATTATGAATGAAGAAGGTAAAGCGATGAGCTAAGCAGGCAATGATATTGGAGGTTGTTTAGGCTCCAAAGCCAAACTGAGGCCCCTTCCTCTGTCTTCACTCTCATCCAAAATCAATGATGTTCTTGATGAGATTCTTCAATTGTGTTCAAATTTCACATTACTAATCAGAATTGGAAATGGAAAAATCGAACCAAAATCCAGCGAAAGTTAGACACTTTGTCCCCACGCCATGCCAATGGCATAATTACTTGATCCGAATAAGTAGATGGGCCCGGACATTTCAGTGATGCCGATGAGGCCCATTTCGTATTTAGCACTTACAATTGGGGTATTGGGGGTATAGTGTGTTCGTATTTATTTATGGGCCCACAACTCCATCCTTTCAAAATTGTTTGTGGGCCATTGGGTTTTATTTAGCCCATGCATTTTCTTTTTCTTTTTTTTTTGAAGAGAGGCGAACATGAATCGTACGGTTGTACCATCTATATTAATTTGTTTTCCAACTAGGCTCGGAAATGAAATTCTTTGGTTTTTTGGCTGCCGTGTTCACAACCTCTCGGTTATACTGAGCATGTCTAAAATATATATATATATATATATAAATAAAAATAAATTATGAAAATAGATCGATTTTTAAAAAATTAGGAATATTTCATAGGATGGTTCAAAACTATTTTACTTGCAATACAAATTTAAATAAAAGAATCTGCCACAAATGTCTTAAAACTCAAACAATAAAAAATTAAATTGTTCCTTGTCGAACATTCAATTTTTAGGATTTGATTTTGTGATCGCTTACCAAGTTTTTGAGAGGTTGTATCAAAGATTGTTATCAGAATTTCGATAACGCTTGTAATCATTTTGTAGCGATAACTTTAGGTAAGGCTTCGTTCAGTACAAGTTTAGTTTAAATTTTTGAATTGATAGATGGGTGTCGGTAGTAAAAAAACTATGACACTAGCTTGTGGAGCTAAGCAAACTAAAGAGACCTTGGAATTAGTCTAAAAAAGAAGTTTCTTCCCCCCAACTTCTTAAAACTCATGGAGTTAAAAATTAATAATGCATTAATGTCCCATTTTTACCCAATTAATATTTTCGCCCGTAAATCCAATTCCAGTTACACGTTCTCCCATTCATTTTGCTGAATGGAGTAAAGACGAAACATAAAGAGGAAATGACTCCTAAACTAACTCTCTCCCCGACCCCCATCGAATACCCCCAAATCCGAAACCCTAAGATCAAAGATCTTGACCAAATCGTTCGATTTTTCGCCGTTTTCTCTACGATTGTATGCTATTATGAAAGCCTACGTGATCTTCGGCAATCTTGCTGGCAAATTGCTCCAAGAAATCCCGCTTTTTCCGCCGCTGATGTGACAAACGGGGATGCGGAAATATGGATCGAGTTCTCTTTCTCGAAGGGTGGAGCACGATGGTGGTCTATGTGTATAAGAATCTGGAGAAGGGGTAAGAAAAAGGGTCTTATTGGGAGAGAGATGAGGTCCATGTGGAGACTAGGGTTAGTTGGGTTACGGTACAGGGATGTGCGGCTCGCGATGGACGTGCCGGTGAGATTTTGGGGCTCTTTCCCTCAACGCATTTTCGGGGCTGATATTTCTAATGGAATGATGGCGAATTCTTTTTCTTGGCGTTGGAATCGGACGAGAATGACGGTGCATAGGTCTACGATGAACAGGTTGTACCTTTCCTACTTTGATTCTATGAATTACTATGTTAAACTGAAAATTGGGATATATCTCATGATGGCCTATATATATTTGGATAGTTCCCCTTATGAAATCCTCACTACTTACTTTCAAGATCTCCTTTCTTGTTTCACCTCTTTTGCTTACAACTACAACCCTATCATAACCCGATACTGCTCTCTGGCTCCAATGGAGAAGAATAAAGGAAAGAAATCCTTCAAAAAGGTACTACTTTCTGATCCCTCCTTCTCTAAAGAACAAAGTAAGTCTGATTCGGTGTTTGAAACCTCTGAAAACCTGCCTACCATGGCCCAAGTGGCCTTTAAGGGTGGCATTCCTCCTAAGCCTCATGAGGTTGGTCCCTCGGGATCTAAGAAAGAAAAGAGCAAAGCTAAACCAAGGATGGATATGAATGTCTTCCTAGATGTGATCATGATTGCTGCCTTATTAACCTCTTGCTACTTCCTGCCTGTTGATGGCAGTGAAGATTATGCTATCTTTATTATGGTTTCCTTAAGCTGTTGGATGCCTTTTGTATGTGACTGGGTAGTATCTGTTGTAAGTGGTGTTGACTGGTGGCTTATGGTGTGCTTATTGGAGGCACATTGGGAAAAAATGTTGTTTAAACCACTGCCCCCTTTTTGGTGTTTCTGGCTCCCTGGAGCTGGCTACCCTGGCGGTTTGTACAATATCTCTATCTTGTCTTGTATGGACCTGGTGAAGTGTAATATGCTGAATATTATTAAGATAAGCTTGAATGATTATTCCTTTTGCATCTGCTCTTATTATTGGTTTGGTGAGATATGAAATATTACTAATGCTGATGCAAGCCTAAGTAATTTTAATTTGTCTTATTTGAAAGGAAAACAAACAAAGGAAAATATTGATGATTATGTAACAAAGTGTTGGAAGCAGCATCATTATCCGAGGTTGAGAAATATGTTTGAACAGGTTTGTGCAGCAATATGGAATAAAGTAAAGAACAAGTGTAAGTGGGGAAAGATGAATAAAGAAAACTGGAGGCAAATTAAGTGGAGGAAAGTCAAACTCATTAAAGAATGGAAACAAAAGAAGAATTGGTGGATCAGCTCCAACAAGCTGCAAAAAACTCAAGAAAACATCAGGATTATTAATCTTTGTAGATGTGATAGTTTATCTAGTGGTTTGTGTATAAGGACTGTTATATATCAAAGAAACGCAACTTGTAATGTGAACTTTATAGAGTCTCAAGATGGTGTAGGGAAGAATAACCGGTGGTACAGGTCATGGTTAAGTAGAAAATTGGGACTAAAACAGGTTTATGTGATAGTTGTGTTATTGAACCCAGTCCAGTGTGTTGTTGAAAACAGGTTTAGATGTAGGATACAAGTAAAACGTTCGAAATCCCATGTGTCAACGCTGGCAAAAATAAAACACTGTGTTAGAATATCTCATACATCAATCAATTAATTATTATGAAGATTGGATTTTGGAATAGTAGGGGGATAGGTAGGAAATCTTTTTGGACAGAACTAGACTCGTTCTGCAAAATCCAAAAAATACAAATTATTGCAATAGCTGAAACAAAAACGGATACCCTACCGAATGATCAGGTTTGGAGACGTGCTGGATTTGATAATGTCATTTGGTCTCCCGCGACCGGGCGTGCCGGGGGCATCGGAGTCTTCTGGAAAGCGCATCAACTCATCAACGAGGAATTAACAGTACTAGGTCAAACACCAAGGTACATTATTTTAAAGTATTATCATGTGATCACTAAAAATACGTGTGCTATTTGCTTTGTTTACGCCCCTCCTAATGCGAGGGAGAAGGATGCTTTTTGGATGGAACTTACAGAGACCCTACAAAATATAGAGCTCCCAATTATCCTAATTGGTGACCTTAATGAAATCCAAGGGCCTAACGAAAAGAAAGGGGGCTCATACCCGGAACAACATAAATTTGAAAGATTAATAAATTTTAAAAATGATTGCCTTTTAGAAGATATTCCATTTACCGGGAATGCTTTCACTTGGAGGAAAAATAAGACAGAAATCGAAAATATCTACGAAAAACTAGATAGAGTGCTTGTTAGTAATAGAATCATCCAATGGTTTCCTAATATTTGCACTAGTAATCATGCATTCACCAGCTCTGATCATTGTAAAATCTCGGTGGAAATATGCAATGATGAAATGGTTAAAGCACAACCTTTCAAAATGGAAAAACTATGGATGTACAGAAAAGATTTCCGAAACATTGTAAAACAGGCTTGGAGGATGCAAGTCCAAGGGTCAAACATGTTCCAGTTGGTTAAAAAAACACAACTTTTAAAACAACATGCGAAGAGATGGAATAAAACTACCCTAGGAAACATTTTTGAACAATTAAAAGAAATCGAGGTTAATCTCCTTGAATTACAAAAAAGCATATTAGTTTCTCCGCAACCAAGTATTATACAAAAACAATGCAGACTTCTGAAGAAGAAAGATTGCCTCCTAAACTACCACAAAACATACTGGAAGCAGAGAGCAAAAACGAAACACATTAAGATGACCGATGCAAACACATGATACTTCCACAAGATTGCTAGCGGAAAGAGGAATAGGAAAATTCTGAAAGAAATTAGGACAGCTGAAGGCACACAAATTATTGGAATAGAAAATATCCGAGAGGAAATCAGGAAAGACTTTAAGAAGAGATATACGAAAGAACCAACACACTCAAGTAATGAAAGTGATTACATGAACCTTATTTCAAAAGAAGTAACGAATGAAGATAACATGATGTTAATAGAACCAGTTACAAATGAAGAAATTAAAAACACGGTAAGGAATCTTGGGTCTGACAAATCTCCAGGACCGGATGGTATGACAGCAGAATTCTATAAGAGATACTGGGATATCGTGGGACCTATGGTTATCAAGGCAGTAAAAAGTTTCTTCCATTCAGGTAAGATCCTAAAGCAAATTAACCATACTTTCATAACCCTTATACCGAAAATAGAAAACCCAAACTCGACAAACCATTATAGACCGATTAGCCTATGTTCAACTATCTATAAGATCATTTCCAAAATTATAACGGAAAGATTGAAGAAAGTAATAGGCAAAATCACACACCCTTTGCAGGGAGAGTTTGTGGCCAATAGAGCAATCCAAGACAATGTATTGATTGCCCATGAGATACTTCATTCATTCAGAAATTGCAAAAATAAAGATGGATGGGTAGCTATCAAACTTGACATGGAGAAGGCATATGATCGGGTGGATTGGGAATATCTGTTAAAAGTGTTAGAAAAATTTGGTTTTGATAAAAAAATTATTGGATGGATCCGGGAATGCATATGCACATTTTCACTGTCGATCTTGGTCAATAATGGACCCACAACACCGTTCACGCCTGAAAGAGGACTAAGACAGGGTGATCCTCTATCACCTTTTCTCTTTGTAATTGCAGCGGAAATCTTAGCACCAAAATTACAAATAACGAGTGAAAGTGATAAGAGCTCGATTGGATTCCCAATATCCCGGGGAGGGGCCCGAATCCCGTTTTTAGCATTTGCTGATGACATCATTATTTTCGCTAAAGCATCACAGGGATCGTGTAACAAAGTTAAAACTATTATCGATGAATTTTGTAGGATTTCGGGCCAGAAAGTAAACTACAATAAATCCGCTTTTCAAACATCTAAAAACATGAGTACCCAACAGAAAGACATTGTACATCAAACGTTAGGAAATCCAACAATGACAAATATTGAAAAATACCTCGGTTGTCCAATGATCAATGGTAAAGTGAATAAAGATACCTTCAAGGATACGATAGGAAAGACCCATAATCAACTTACCAAATGGAAAGCTAACTCGCTCTCCCTTGAGGGGCGAACGACCCTGATCCGAGCAAACCTCGCTACAAAACCTAATTACGTCATGCAAAGCTTCATGCTACCTAACTCCATACACATGGAAATGGATAGAATTAATAGAAGTTTTTTATGGAATAAGGATAGACAATACAAACCATTGGTGGGGTGGGATAAAGTATGCAAACCGAAAGACATGGGAGGACTAGGAATAAGGAAAACGGAACACATGAACAAGGCTCTACAAATGAAACTACTATGGAAAATTCTAGCGGAGCCTAATAATATCTGGGTTAGAATTGTGACGCAAAAGTATCTAAAAAACGATAGTCTCTTCACCTACAGGCCAAAACAAAACGCGTCCTGGCAATGGAAGAAACTAATCCAACTAAGAGAAGATTTTTACAAAGGACTAATATGGCAAATGGGAGATGGTAACACGATCAAGTTTTGGAATGATAGATGGTTACATGAAGGCCCGCTATATAACCATGCTAAGAATCCGACAAATATTGATGAAAATTCAAAAGTGGCTGAATGGATATCCAACAATAAAACTTGGAAGATAGACAAATTAAGGCAGGAGTTACCAGATGATATAGTCGAACAAATACAATCAATACCAATTCCGGACAATTACATACAAGATCGCCTATATTGGGCGCCCAGCAAGAATGGGTGGTTTTCCACAGCCTCGGCTGTAGAACTCATAACTAATAGAACAAATCAAAATATGAGCCTAAACAATTAGATATGGAAGTTGGATACATACCCGAAAGTTAAAAATTTCCTATGGAAAATCGACAATAATGGCCTCCCAACAAAAGCGCGCCTAAGAGAAAAACAAGTGGTTACCCCAGGAGGATGTATACTATGTGACTGCTCTGACGAAGATACAACTCACATCCTGACAAAATGTCCATATATGATACACATAACCAATAAAATAAACCACAACACGGCTAGAGTGATTAGGGATTTTGACTCCGACAACAAAACCCCTAAACTAATACTAAGTGAACTTAAACAAATACTTGGAAAACAAGAATTCACAGAAATGGCAACAATTTGGTGGAGCGTCTGGCATCAACGCAACAAACTGACGTTTCAACAAGACCAATCAAACGGTATTTTGGATTTGACAGCGTATATTCGAACTCAAATTGTTGATTGGAATAAGGCAAAACAATGGACGGAAGATGAGGAAAATATTAGAGGACAGACATGCAAAAGGAAACGCCGAAATAAAACAAGTAGAAGATGGAGAAAACCTAAACAAGATTACATTAAGATCAACTTTGACGCATCTAGATTATCCAATAAACAAGCAACGGGAGGAATGGTAATTAGGGACCACTTGGGTCGACTGGTGGATCTAAAAGCTTGCAAATTTGGCAATGTGTCAGCGCTCCAGGCTGAAGCATTAGCTCTTAGGGAGGCCATACGAGAAGTAAAGAGAAGGCGAATGAAGAATGTAGAAATCGAGGGAGATAATCTCCAAGTAATTAATGCGGTCAAAGAAATTAAGAAATGCCCATGGGAGATTGAACTTATAATCTCCGACATCCTTGTGTCCATTTATGGTTCGCATGGTATCACTATTAATCATGTCCCGAGGGACTGTAATGCTGTGGCCGATAAAATTGCTAAATTGGGCCATAGTCTCCCTGACGAGTTGATTAAGACTCACCCAGAACTTAACGTTCTCATCCGAAAGGATGCTCTAGGACGCCCTCCATAGCGGAGTGCGCCCTAATCCTTACCTAATCAAAAAAAAAAAAAAAAATTGCTGAATGGAGCCTAAATTATTCTGATTTTGCAACTTTGCACACTGATCTTGGTAATTTATACTAGTTCCACTAACTTATGACTTATATATCAACCCAATGTTAAAGATACTCTTGGCTACTTCTAATTTAGCCCATTGAGCCAACCTCGTTGCAAAAAAGAAAGGAGCATACCAAAAGTTATTGGAGCAAAGCGACAATAAGTGTTCCTGTAGTGCTTATAAGAACTTAACAACCTTTGATGCCATATTCTTAAAGTCTCCAAAAATGGTCACAAGATCCAACATGTCAGGTAAAAATGTTCAAGAAAACATGTTTTTAGAATGGAAGAAAAGATAATTATACTCTCCATGTTGCCTAATGATTGGGATTATTAGGTGCAAATTTCATTTCACGTACAATATTTATTCATTTTTCAATCAGTTAATGTTAATTTTAAAAAAAAAAACAATACATTTATTTATTTACTTAATGTATTTTTTTTATTTTCAGTACAACCCATTATACTTCTCTATTAATAACTAATTTCTTAGATCAATGGTGGGCACAATTAACAATAACAAGGAGAATTGAAAGAGTTAATTTTTATTATAATTATGTACATATTAAACAAAAAGGTAAAAATCTAACCAATTTATTTTACCTTATCTTAAAATCTATAAATAATTAAAAATACTCAATTATTATGAAGAAGGAAAATAAATCGCAACAACACTTGGTCGTTGTTTGGAACATCGACTTAGGGTCTATTTAGTGTTGTGAAGTTAATATGAGTTGAAGTTGAAGTTAAAACTTATTTTAATAGTTGAAATTAGGAAGTTATTTTTACGGATAAACTATTTAGGTGTTCAATAAATTATGATGATAAAGTTATAAAAATAGGTATGAATAAGTTTGGCTATTCAAATACGTATATTAAATTGCAAGCATAATTAACACATAATTTTTAGAATATGTTTAGTCTATTTTATAGCCACATATACACTAAATTCTTATATAATTTTCTTAGCTTTTTTGGGGGGTTGGGGGTAGTAGGCGTAGGGGAGGATTATAAGTTACTAGGCTTGTTAAAACACAATTTGACTCGAAAATTCAACTCAACATGACTTGTAAATAGTGGGTTTTGACATAAATATTATAAACCTAAATCTGGAATATATAACTAAATTCTGTAAAATCATAAAATTATGGGTTGGGTAGAGGCATAGGTCAACCCGTTAGGCCGTGTGATTAAAAGAAGGAAAACGACTAAAGATAAAGAGACCAAGAGGTGTGATAAACTATCAATTGGTATATTCGTAAATATACATATTGCACTTTTAATAGAAATTGAACTTTATAAAATTTACAAGTTTATTATATAGAGATTTTAATTTTAAACAACTAAAAATGCAAATTATTTATGTCGTAATAGAATAGCTTATCTATATTGGTCATTAGATGCCGACATATAAATGGAAGTCTTAGGAGGACGGGAAAAGCATGAAGCATTAAGCTTAAATCTCATACAAGCTACATAACTAGTTGGATACAACAATGTGAGTTATTTCTTTGATCCGCAAAACTATTTCGTAAATGAGGTTCGTCTATGGTGGAACAACTATTTTATAGTACTCCACACTAAAAGACCATGGTAGTCACACCATTAAATATATGACTATATGAGGTTGATCGATCACAATATGAAGATAATGTGGCATGAGACATTCAACCATAACATATCATCAAAATATCTCACCATTTGTGAGTTTTAAGTTGAAAGCTCGATAAATGCTCATCAAGTCAAGCAACAAAGATATATGATAAGTTCAGAAGGAGAATTAGAATTACACTCTTTTTTCTCTAAGTTTATATTTTTATCCTATTAAGTTTTAACAATGTCCAAAAAGAAACAATTGACAATGTACATTCAAGAAGAGGTGTTACAATATTACATTTATGTGGATGTAAATAAGATAACACCGGTATAAAACAAGCATTCTAACCCCTATATAAAGCACCAATTGGGAGGCCTAATAAACACGGTTTTACTCTCTATTTGCCCTCTCCTGTTCCTATAATCGCTTTCTTTTCTTTCATATGATCGATAAGGCTAGCAACATTAGATTAACAAATCAATTGTCGTAATAAATCACAATTATCATGAAAATATAATGAATGTCATCAATCAACATTGTCATCACTAATACACTTTGAAGATAAATTTTATAAAGGGTTGCCACTCATCGCAAATGTCATAAACTTTATCAATTGTCATCAATATATAACGAATGTCGCCATCCCTCATCACCAACATAATTGTCATCACAACTCACAACTATCATCCCAAAAACCTACCATTTTCATCTCATAAACATCGTCTTCAATAACAATGATACACAGTAACAAAATGACATCAACCGAAAACACATAAACCTAAAGCCAAATCAAGCATTACAACATGAAATCGACCAAAATGAAATATGAAATTGAAGCAAATTACTTTCATAAACAACAAGGTGAATAAACTATATCACCAAAAAAATCAGTTAAAAAAAACAAAGACAAATAATCGACTAACCGCGACAAACAAAGAAAAAATGAAGAAACGGCGCGTGCTTTGAACAAAAATCGTCTACACAAATAAGAGGTAACTATACTTGAAACACACGAGCAAAGAAATCGTCGAAAAGAACTTCTATCACCCCCAAAATCAACAAAAAGGGGCAAAATTTTCAAGTAGAAATCAAAGTCGATGCATACAACAGTAGAGCAACAACCCACACTAGAACAATTTAACCAATAATAGACTAATAGTATAACCCTAAACCCTACCACATGAGAACTATTTGTATATATATTATATATGTGAACTTGAAAACTCTAATTACACTCATAGGATATCTATTGATATTGATATTACATATGCGTTTGTTCAATCCATCATTTCCTCAATATGCATCAATAAACCCTTTTCTTCTCCACGCGCTCACATCACACAAGTCATTCTTCCTTTCTCCTCAACTTTAGACGTTGAACCGACTCTACAAACGTCCTGAAGATTGAAAATCAACAATCACCTCAGATTACATTCACCTCATTTAACCACACAGTTCAGGAATTCAAAAACTTTAAAACAAATTGAAATTACCTCCACGGTAAATCAGCAGCAAGTAGCCAATCGCCTTCCTTGTCTTGGTAGGTAAGATTATACCCCTCCACACTTTCATGCCCTGTTCATTCCCAAACACATTCGCGCCAAAATTTCAGAATTGTAGCTCAAATGTCAAATCCAAAACCAAATTGACAGCAAAGTCAATTAATTAAATCTACCTCTGCCAAACATGAAGAGTATGGTGGAAGCTAGTGTCCGGTAAGACTGGTGAACATTCACGTCAATCTTTCGAGTGATCAACACGCCTTCTATCTGCGCCTTCACGTATAAACCGTTCGTTCCAATTCCGCCACCGTTCCTGGGATCTTGACTGCGCTGCTTCTTCCGGTAGGTCCTAATCGGCGGCCAACCGACTATCCCCTCTGTTTCATCCCCATTCCTGCACAGATTTTTCCAATTAAGCCTCAATTTCAGATCTCGCTTTGAAATTCGCTGTTTCTGATGCGCGAATTTCCATTTTCCAATCGGAATGAAATTGAAGACCGTACCTGATTAGAGTGAGATTGCAAGTCTTGTCGCTATTTGGCAGATCGTCGTCGTCCTTTGGCTGCTTGTTCCACAGCAACAGACGGGGAGTATCGGTGGAAGCGCAATCGGATTGAGACGAGTCTTCGAAGCTCCGCTTCTTCATGATCGAAGAGCGATTTGCACTGTGGATCGAAATCGAGGATCGGAAGAATTTGGTGGAAGCGACCGATTCGTCGTCGTCTGAGTGATAGGAGGAGCAGTTGAGATCGAACATCGGCGACGATCCGTGGAGTGCGATTGGATTTAGGATCGATGCGGTTGGAAGAGCGAGACCTAATTGAAGCTCCACCGCCATGAATGTGAGCTGAAATTGGAATTGAAATTCGGAGGAGTTTGGGGATTTTTCGATGGGAGTGTTGGTTTAGGGATTTTGGAGCGCTTTGGGTTTCTTGTGTTGTGCGGCTCGTCTATTTATAGTATGTTGAGTGTTGTAGCGAAGGACAGAGGAGCTGTAATTTGTCTCCTTATTTTTATATAAAAAAATGAATGAAATAGCAGCAATGTGCTATTATTTGTAGAGTGGTTAAATTAATATTAAAATGTACTATTGTATTCAGAAAATAGAAAGGTCAATGATGAAGGACCCAATTCGATTTAGAATGCATATGTGGTCAAACGATCGAAGTCATCATAGACATGTAGTTAGATTCGATAACACGAATAGGAGAGTTTTTTCTAACTCATTTTTAAATATAGGAAAAATTTAAACGAATAATATTTTCATTGAAAACCAACAAAGCATACAATAAACAATAAAAATATGGTTCCAACAAATGGAGTATAATTTGTGAATTCATTTAATATAGTCATACAGAGCTTATATTTTATATACTTTTCATGCAAATTAGAGTCGAGAAAAAGAGATGATTTTATATTCTTCGAACATCTCTTTCAAATTCTTTTTTTATTAAAAAATAAAATTTTGAAGAATATTAAATTT